>JAVJIX010000001.1:8342500-8385000 GCA_036785185.1 Paratrypauchen microcephalus
GTTTGAATGTCGCTAAATTACTAAATCTGAATATGTGCAATTATTTCAGAAATCTGTCTTCTATAAATCAAATATTAAAGATTCTTAGAGTTTAATCCTGACAGGTTGACCAAGCACCATGGAAGGATTGGTCAAATGCAGAGGACAAATTTTCCTCTGGGTACAATAAAGAGAGTCTTATTATAGAAAACCTACTCTGTATCTTAGACCTCTTGATCTCTGTTCAAATGCCAATAATTCCTTATTATTTAACCTCAAAGTAATGTCGCTGATTTATTTAGCACACACAATTTTAATAAACATAAATCTAATCAAAATTGTATTTTTTTTTTCATGCGCTCAAAGCAGTAAATTCATTATAATTTCAGAATTTTAGGAAACCACTTTTTCTTCACTTTCAAAATCTCGGCTTTACCAGGTTCAGTTCACCCATGTTAGTGGTCATAATGTTATGGCCAATCACTGTGTGTTTTTGGCGGTCCAGAGTTGGCTGCACACCCGGTCTGGAGTGCAGCCCTGGTTTAAACACAAGTGTGGTGTTTGTAGTGAAAGCTGCTGGTGCGATTCCCGGAGCACAAAGTCTGGCTCAGTGGGTCAGGCAGACGGCCAAAGCTCAGACGCTACAGCAGTTCACCCTCTGAACACAACCTTTTACTGAGAGAGGGGCCACGAAAGTACCACGGACGAGATTAAAACAGACTGGAGGAAGAAGACACTCCATTTTTGAATATTTCCTATAAAAATAAAATGCTGCTATGAAGAGCTGTTTGGCCGATTGACAGCCTCACTTCTGTCATTCTACCCCAGGACAGCTGTGGCTACTAGGGATGTCAACAATTAATCGATTAAAGATTAATTGTCAATTAAGACGTTGGTCGAACAAAATGCATTAATTGTAATTAATCGCTAATCGCGGACACGCGCACCCGCGTGGTCACGAAACAAGGCAACCGCACTGCGCCAAGCTCGACTCACAGCCGGTGTACGCCAACGGCACTGCTCAGCAGTCCCGGGTGTACACGCGAGGCGAGATCGAACCGCGGCGCCCAGGAATGCGCCGCAACGTGCCGCTGCTGGTCCCGCGCGGCCGGCGAGCCACAAACCAGCCGCACGAAACCAGCAGCGGCACGCAGCGGCCCAATCCTGGTTCAGTCCAGGTCCAGACCCGGTCCAGACCTGGTCCAGACCTGGTCCAGACCTGGTCCAGACCTGGTCCAGACCTGGTCCAGACCTGGTCTAGTCTCTTAGCCAATCAGGACAGAACACAATGTTACACTATAAAAAAATGTTACGCTATAAAAAAAAATTTAAAAATCCGCGAACCGCGATAGAGCGAGGGATTACTGTATTTTGTTATTCAGCATCAATACATTTGTCTGCTTTTTACTAAGGAATAATTAATTGAGGAATATACAATATAATAATACTATGATATATTTATGACTCAGTGTTATGTATACTATAGCTTATATTCTTAAAGACCCTACTGAAACACTAAAATTCAGGTGAAAAACGCCCCTTATCAGTTAATCGTTAATCGATCGATAAGGTCAATCAACTATCAATTAATTAATCGATAATTTGCATCAATAGTGGCTACACAAGCTTACCACTACCAAAGTATGGTGTAATATACTTTATAGGCTTGTCAAAGCACAAGTTTAAGGCATTATTACTATTATCAAAAAGCTGCAGTGTTTAAAACAGGGATATGGATATTTCTGGTTAATTTAAAAGGGATAGTGCGTTTAAAAAAAAAAAAGTTAATCTGTATGGGTTTCCTTCTAAAAGTTACGTGTGTTGACACTGGCTTACCTCTGACACTGTCAGCTGTATTAGCCTGTTCACTTCTAAACTTCCCCTTGCGGCAGACCGCATCTGCCGTACACTTCCGCTAAAGGTTAACAGGCTAATACAGCTAACCTGAGCGCAGTGATACGAGTCGGCAGACACAATACGCGATCGCCAAGTTCGCTGCTGGATGTTTCGTTGAAAGCAAGCTGAACCAGGATCAGCTGAGTGTCAGAGGTAAGCCGGTGTCAACACACGTAACTTTTAGAAGGAAACCCATACAGATTAGCATAAAAAAACCCCAAAAAAACGCACTATCCCTTTAATGGTCCGTTCATTTTTTGTACAGTACTTTGAACATAAACACTATTTACTGATGCTTTAAAACACATGCCAAAACCTTGTCAGAATAAAGAGTTTTTTTGTCAATACCCATCCCTATATGGAGGTATGTCTTATGATGAGGAACACAAAACATCCTCTGACTAAAACTGACTAGACATGTGAAGTATTTGTAAAATTGCAGATGAACAGTATAAAGTAAATTAGTAAACTACACTAGGATAAAGTTTTTTTTTTTATAGATTGTTGATTTGTTGGCAAGATAATGTCCATTTTATATTGTTACCCTATTTGATGGAACACATCAGGAGTTGAAGAATACAGAAAATAATTTGAATGTGTTGAAGTTGGGGATGCAACAAAACAATTTAACATAGAATTGTTCAATACAACCCTCACAATACACACGTGACTCAACATACTCATGGTACTACTACAGTGCGTTAATCGTTCCATAGTTTAAGAGTGCAGAACTGCGCCATAAAAAACCTAACTACACTACATTTAAAACAGAAGAGATCGTTGAATCCTTAGTTTGAGTAACTGTTTTGGCCCATTTCCCTAGTCCATCACACTAGTCCAAAATGGCTTTAGAAGAAGTGATTTATAAATGAAGCACCAAAAAGTTATGTTGATGTAATTATAACATTAAAAATGTTACTGTATGCAGTATTCCGGACCACTTTGGGACAACAGCACTGCCAACAAACTATAAATGTTCATGATTTTCAATGATTATGCAGAGAAAAGTGATTTTATGTAGCGACAGGAGGCATAATGGTTTGTTTTCAGATCAACAGGTGTCAAAGCTCAAATGAAGAGAGACGTTCTCAAACACTGCTGCCAGTCCTACATTAAAGCCGCCTATTTTTACCCCAGCACAGATAATGTAAATGTAACTCTTACAGGGTAAAACTAACGCTGTCTGCATCCAATTACAATGCGTCGTTTGTCATGCTGCTTGCATACTATTGTTTCTTAGCATAACTGTTATGGCGAAATTGTAGTGGCCTCATTTAAATACTGCTTTTCTACACTGATAGCGCTCAAAACTAGGGATGCAAATTATCGATTAATTCGTTAATTGATAGTTGATTGACCTTATTGATCGATTAACGGCGTTTTTCACCTGAATTTTAGTGTTTCAATAGGGTCTTTAAGAATATAAGCTATAGTATACATAACACTGAGTCAAAAATATATCATAGTATTATTATATTGTATATTCCTCAATTAATTATTCCTTAGTAAAAAGCAGACAAATGTATTGATGCTGAATAACAAAATACAGTAATCCCTCGCTCCATCACGGTTCGCGGATTTAAATTTTTTTTAAATTTATTTTTTATAGTGTAACATTTTTTTTATAGTGTAACATTGTGTTCTGTCCTGATTGGCTAAGAGACTAGACCAGGACTAAACGTGGACTGGACCAGGTCTAGATCAGAACTAAACCAGGTCTGGACCAGGTCTGGACCTGGACCGGACCAGGATTAGGCCGCTGCTGGTTTCGTGCGGCTGGTTTGTGGCTCGGGGTCCATGCCGCAGGCCAGCTGCGCGAAGCTCGGGGCCCGGGCCGCAGGCCAGCCGCGCGGGACCAGCAGCGGCACGTTGCGGCGCATTCCTGGGCGCTGCGCTTCGATCTCGCCTCACGCGTACACCCGGGGCTGCTGAGCAGTGCCGTTGGTGCCTGCGGCCGACTGAGTCGAGCGCAGCACGGTGCGCGGTTGCCTTGTTTCGTGACCACGCGGGTGCGCGTGTCCGTGATTAGCGATTAATTACAATTAATGCATTTTGTTCGACTAACGTCTTAATCAATTATTTAACTTACGTACTTAATTAATTAATCGTTAATCGATTAATTGTTGACATCCCTACTCAAAACGCTTCACATCCCACCCATTCACACACACTCTCATACACCAATGTGCGCAGACAATGGGGACAAGGTAGGTTAAGTGTCTTGTGCAAGAACACAACAGAAACATTCATCCGTGGAAGCTGGAATCACATCGGCAACCTGTGGGTCAGTGGGTCTGACCGCTCTACCAATGCTTTTATGTGGAGAGCAGGAGTCAAACCTTCAAATCAGAGGACGAACACTCTACCAACTGAGCTACTGAGCTCAACTCTTTCCATTGAAAAATTAGGATGCTGGAAACACATGAGAAAAGTGAGGAATATAAATATAACAATATTTGTTTTTCCATGTTTAAAAAATGAGGTACAGCACCGTTAAAAAAACACCAATGCATTTAGGTAAACTATCCAGGGATATAGGACAATATACAGGAAATATGACAAGTCACCATTTGGTAATCTGGAATCCATAGGAACTTTGTCATCTCTATTTCAGACTTCATAGATTTTTCCTGATGAAAAGCGAAGAGATAGCGTGTTTGCCAAAGCTACAATCAGTGATCATTAGGAACGAACAGACCTCTTCATGTAAAGTCCCCGATCTGATAAACAGGACAAAAGCTCTAGACATACTGCAATATTCTGTAGGCACATCAGTATTGGAACTAACCAAATGATTATGATTTCAGGACCTTAAAGATTATTTAAAGAACACATAATCTGATTTGAGTCAGAGGAACCTCAATCAAACAAATCATTTTGCTGTTTAAATATCATTTTAATATTATTATCAGATTTGGTGTGCATGTAACCACAGCCGATGAGACTATAATGTTATTCAAATAAAGGCACCATTGTAATCTTGCTAATGAGTGTGTTGCAAAACCTAAACACAATCAGAAAGTAATTCATTTATTAATACTAGAAAGTCAGAAGACCACCTCCAACGCAATGAGCATGTTTTGCAATAATAAAAATACAATAATAATCATTATAGTACCCAGATGGAAACGTACAAACCTTCATAATAATAATAATAATAATAATTAAAGCCGCAAGCGGCGTTGGTCGGGACCTCGCACCTGCGTTTGTTCGTCTTACTGAGACGCACACCCATACCAAATTTCGTGTGCCTGGCAAAAATGGTAAGCCATGTCGGACAATTTTTCCTGTTAGTGGCTCAGCTAGCGGTAGATTTCTGACAGTTCACTGGCCTGTCATATGGGGGCGCTATGTCAGACTGCCAGTTATTTGGCATGAAAATCTTGGTAGTCCTCATCTACATTACCCTGTGAAGTTTTAGTCTGAGGAAGAACTCCAAATTCAATAAAAACCTCCCATTCATAACTCATAACAATAAATCCCTAAGTTTATCGATCCGCCGTATCGTCATATTACCGCCTATTTGAAAATCCTTCGCAATTTAACATCTCCAACGTCTTAAGATTATGTTCACCAAAATTTAAGCCCATCTGAGGTACGTTGTAGGAGAAGTGTTTCAAAATGAAGTGGTGACACACCTCCTATTGAATTTGGCACTTTCAAATGGTAGCAAAATTCATCAGGCCGCCATTTTGTCATCTTACAAGATATCAAAAATCCCTTCGCAATTTAACATCTCCAATGTCTTGAGCTCATGTACACCAAAATATACACCCATCCGATGTACGGTGTAGGAGGAGTGTTTTAAAATCCATTTTATGTCATATCACACAAAATCGCAATACAAGTCTTCTTATCTCACTTCCTGTTGGGCGTGGCCATGACATTGTAATTACAATTTTGTTCATCTTAGTGAGATACACACCCATACCAACTTTCGTGTGTCTGGCTGAAATCGTATGCCACCCACGATCCTCTTTGTGTTAAAACGCTCATTTGCTGTACATTTTCTGACAGTTCACTGGCCTGTCATATGGGGGCGCTATGTCAGACTGCCAGTTATTTGGCATGAAAATCTTGGTAGTCCTCATCTACATTACCCTGTGAAGTTTTAGTCTGAGGAAGAACTCCAAATTCAATAAAAACCTCCTATTCATAATTCATAACTCCCATTCAATAAATACCTAAGTTTATCGATCCGCCGTATCGTCATATTACCGCCTATTTGAAAATCCTTCGCAATTTATCATCTCCAATGTCTTAAGATTATGTTCACCAAAATTTAAGCCCATCTGAGGTTCGGTGTAGGAGAAGTGTTTCAAATTCCATTGTCTGTCCAATATTACAAAATCACACAAAATGCCAATTATCTCACTTCCTGTTGGGCGTGGCCATGACATTGCAGTGAGGCGTTTGTTCGTCTTATTGAGATACACGTCCCTACCGAATTTCGTGCGCCTATCTTAAACGAAACTCCAAATTCAATAAATAACTCCCATCCATAACTCATAACTCATACCTAAATTTATTGATCCGCTGTATCGTCATATTACCGCCTATTTGAAAATCCTTCGCAATTTAACATCTCCAACATCTTAAGATTATGTTCACCAAAATTTAAGCCCATCTGAGGTACGGTGTAGGAGAAGTGTTTCAAATTCCATTGTATGTCAAATTTCATAAAAGGCCAATTATCTCACTTCCTGTTGGGCGTGGACATGACATTGCAGTGAGGCGTTTGTTTGTCTTATTGAGATACACGTCCCTACCGAATTTCGTGCGCCTATCTTAAACGGTATGCCAGCCCCGAAAGACAACGCGCTAGGGGGCGCTATCGAGCTCCTGGGGGTCACCAGGGGACGGGTCTTTTTGGAGGCGTAGCTGCCGCCCTACCTGATGCCCCTGCAAAGTTACGTTCGTTTTGAAGCATGGGAACATGCTCAAAATTGGCCAAAAGCGCGTGAACAAGAACAAGAATAATAATTAAAGCCGCAAGCGGCGTTGGTCGGGACCTCGCACCTGCGTTTGTTCGTCTTACTGAGACGCACACCCATACCGAATTTCGTGTGCCTGGCAAAAATGGTAAGCCATATCGGACAATTTTTCCTGTTAGGGGCTCAGCTAGCGGTAGATTTCTGACAGTTCACTGGCCTGTCATATGGGGGCGCTATGTCAGACTGCCAGTTATTTGGCATGAAAATCTTGGTAGTCCTCATCTACATTACCCTGTGAAGTTTTAGTCTGAGGAAGAACTCCAAATTTAATAAATATCTCCCATTCATAACTCCCATTCAATAAATACCTAAGTTTATCGATCCGCCGTATCGTCATATTACCGCCTATTTGAAAATCCTTCGCAATTTAACATCTCCAACGTCTTAAGATTATGTTCACCAAAATTTAAGCCCATCTGAGGTACGTTGTAGGAGAAATGTTTCAAAATGAAGTGGTGACACACTTCCTATTGAATTTGGCACTTTCAAATGGTAGCAAAATTCATCAGGCCGCCATTTTGTCATCTTACAAGATATCAAAAATCCCTTCGCAATTTAACATCTCCATTGTCTTGAGCTCATGTACACCAAAATTTACGCCCATCTGATGTACGGTGTAGGAGGAGTGTTTTAAAATCCATTGTATGTCTTATCACACAAAATCGCAATACAAGTCTTTTTATCTCACTTCCTGTTGGGCGTGGCCATGACATTGTAATTACAATTTTGTTCATCTTAGTGAGATACACACCCATACCAACTTTCGTGTGTCTGGCTGAAATCGTATGCCAGCCACGATCCTCTTTGTGTTAAAACGCTCATTTGCTGTACATTTTCTGACAGTTCACTGGCCTGTCATATGGGGGCGCTATGTCAGACTGCCAGTTATTTGGTATGAAAATCTTGGTAGTCCTCATCTACATTACCCTGTGAAGTTTTAGTCTGAGGAAGAACTCCAAATTCAATAAAAACCTCCTATTCATAATTCATAACTCCCATTCAATAAATACCTAAGTTTATCGATCCGCTGTATCGTCATATTACCGCCTATTTGAAAATCCTTCGCAATTTATCATCTCCAATGTCTTAAGATTATGTTCACCAAAATTTAAGCCCATCTGAGGTTCGGTGTAGGAGAAGTGTTTCAAATTCCATTGTCTGTCCAATATTACAAAATCACACAAAATGCCAATTATCTCACTTCCTGTTGGGCGTGGCCATGACATTGCAGTGAGGCGTTTGTTCGTCTTATTGAGATACACGTCCCTACCGAATTTTGTGCGCCTATCTTAAACGGAACTCCAAATTCAATAAATAACTCCCATCCATAACTCATAACTCATACCTAAATTTATCGATCCGCCGTATCGTCATATTACCGCCTATTTGAAAATCCTTCGCAATTTAACATCTCCAACATGTTAAGATTATTTTCACCAAAATTTAAGCCCATCTGAGGTACGGTGTAGGAGAAGTGTTTCAAATTCCATTGTATGTCAAATTTCATAAAAGGCCAATTATCTCACTTCCTGTTGGGCGTGGACATGACATTGCAGTGAGGCGTTTGTTTGTCTTATTGAGATACACGTCCCTACCGAATTTCGTGCGCCTATCTTAAACGGTATGCCAGCCCCGAAAGACAACGCGCTAGGGGGCGCTATCGAGCTCCTGGGGGTCACCAGGGGACGGGTCTTTTTGGAGGCGTAGCTGCCGCCCTAAGTGATGCCCCTGCAAAGTCACGTTCGTTTTGAAGCATGGGAACATGCTCAAAATTGCCCAAAAGCGCGTGAACAAGAACAAGAATAATAATAATAGAGAAACAAAGCAACTTCAATAGGGACCTTCGTGCCCCTTCGGGCTCGGTCCCTAATAATACATTGCATTTATATAGTGCCTTTCATGACACCCAAAGCGCTTTACAGTTCATTGTTCATTCACTTCATACTTGGTGGTGGTAAGCTACTTACTGTAGCCACAGCTGCCCCAGGGCAGACTGACGGAAGCGAGGCTGCCAATCTGCGCCATCGGCCCCTCCGACCACCTCCAACACTCACGCACACACCACTTTCATACTAGGCAATGTGGATAAAGTGTCTTGCCTAAGGACACAGCAACAGTTTTTTGCAACTGGCGCCCCACTGTGGCACCTGGAATTCCCAGCGGTCTCCCATCCAAGTACTAACCAGGCCCTGCCTTGCTTAGCTTCTGAGATCTGACGGGATCAGGCTTTGACAGGCAGGTATGGCCACATTGTTCAAGGAACAATAGACTATGTATCTCATTTCACACACAAATGTGTATACAAACGTAGAATAAATACAAAAATGTATATATACCTACTTGCTGTGAGAGGTGGCTAAACATTTAGCCACCTCTCACAGCAAGTTCTGTGTTATCATGTTCCTCCTAGTGTCTGGGTGGATTTCCTACAGACTCTCCAGTTTCCCCCTTCAACCCGAAAAAATGCACAGGTAAGGTAGTTGGGAGGTAAAATCCTCCAACTAAAGGTAGTCCTAACCAAGCCTGACTCAAGATCTGTAGAGGCACTCACTGCTCCTGACAGGATGCCCCAGCGGCACTGGAAGATGGGTCAAATGCAGAGGACAAATTATCAATATTCATCCTAAATTCACTACAGGGACAATTATACACACAAGCAACCCAAAGATATTCTATCCTAGAAATTACTAGTATCAAGTTCAAACATTGTTGGTGAAAGCCAAAGCGCGACTGCCATTATCCCAAGTCAAGTACTGTGCATCACCGTAGCAGCAGTTGGGAAATCCCCTTGAATGTAAATAATGACGAATGCAGCGTCTGGTCCCATTGTGTCAGTGCTTCTGCTGCTATGGTGATCTCCACAGATAATCCTTCATCAAACCAGCACCTCTGATGAGGCCGGTTTAAACAGTCTATTGTTTCAGAGGAAGGCACACAAATATTTGTTCTGTCGTGGAGGAAGCTACAGCACACTCAGACTTTAGACACAAAGATTATCCACAGACTATGGACTTAAGCCTGAGGGAACATACACACAGCAGTCAAAGGCACACAATACTGTGACTTTTGTCTCAAAGCTGATTTTGACATAATGCAGTGGGCGGTAGTTGTACAACAGGTGAAGCACACGGGGGTTTCCCAAAGATGTGCTCTTTACTTGAATCTAAACGAAGGCACTTTACGTAATAATGGATTAGTGTAACAGCGCATATCCAAATACTCATCACACAAGTAATTTTACTATTTTCCTTTCACTGCCCACACTCCCTGAAGCAGTGGTAAGCCACTTCTGCCACAGCTGCACTGGAGGAAACTGCTGAAGACATGGCTGCCAATCTACACCTACGGCTCCTCAATAACACACACACAAAAACACACACTGTGGGCACTGGGCAAATGCCACAGCTGAACCAAACCTTCAAGTATTCAAAGTATTCAAAGCTTTTATTGTCATATGCACAGTAAAGAAACACATTTCCCTTTACAATGAAATTCTTACTTTGCTGTCCACACTGGATGCCAAGAGTATACAAAAAAATTAAATTGGATAAGTAAGATAAAGAGAAGCATGTAAAAAAATATAATCAAATAGAAACAATCTTACAAAATATACACTATGAAAAATATAGGCTATGTGCTATGTACATATGTGCAGATAATGTGCAACAATAACACACTTGTGTGTACTTACCCCACGTTTACGTGATCAATGTCAAGAAGCATCAAAAGTTCGCAATAGATATGAAAACAATTATGGACAGTACAGTAAAAGCACAAGTTAAAGTAACCAGAAAACTGTACCTGAGTAATAATTATGAGTGCAACTGTAAGCTCAAACACACAGCAGGCTAATCCTCCCCAGGAGCCAGAGGTCACTCCACTCCTCGGCTCCAGAGGAATTAAAGGAACACAATTTCCTACAGGGACATAAAGGATCACCAGTACTGCTACTTCTAATGCTCACAACTGTGCTACTCACTTTGTCATACGGATCACAAGGAATAAGCAAACAATTAAAAAAGTGAAACCTTGTTATGTCAAACCACCCTCACATTCATTACATGTGAATCTTACATTTTAACGTTAAGATTTACACATTATTTTTTGGAAAAAAAACCCCAAAACAAAACAAAACGTAGTCCCAAGTTTAGTCCTCTAAGCAGTGCAGATGATCCTGAAACCTGGAGTAGACAACAAAAACAGAAAAACTCAAAGCTAAAAAGGTGGAGGAACAGCTGAAGCACATGGGGTTCCAACAGTCATGTGGTGTAGACCGGAGCGGGCTCTCGGGTGCAGCAGAGGGGACGTGATGAAAAATGCATCAGTGAGTGAATAAGACCGCGAGGCTCCGAGACTGGCCCCATGTGAAGCCAGGGGGGTTTCCATGGCAGCGTCTCCCTGGCAGCAACGTGTTCAAGATGAGAGCTCCCCGTCTGAGGAGGGTTCAGCCCGAATTTATACAGAGAGGGAGTGAGAGAAGGGAGAAGAGAGAGAAGGGAAAAAGACAAGAAAAAGACAGAAGAGGAAGAAGGGGGGGGGGGGCAGAGGGGAGAGCGAGAGAGCAGGGGATGCAAAGTCAAGAATGAACTTCTACAATGTGGCATAACAAGCAAGGGAAGCATAATTTAAAACTGCACTGTACGATGTCATCATTTCAGTCACCCTGTCCCACAACTGCTTAACAAAACAGCTCAATAGTTTAACAGTGGGAATTTACCCAAGACCACAAGTGACAAGCAAAACTCCAAACTGTATAAGAGCCTCTTTGATGAGAAGTTGATGTGGATACTATGAGACGTAGTGTGCTTAAATGAATGACAAGAAGAAATGCAGAGAGAAACCTGAACAGATGATTTAGATTTTAGCCCCGAGGAGCCTCACGTCCCTCTCCATTTTAAATGTCAGAGCTTCAGTCACCAATGCTGGCAGCCTCTAACATGGAGATAATCAATGTGTCACTTTGCATAGAGAGTGTGCTACTCTGAGCCCACGGTGTTTCTATTGGAGACATGAACCCCACTGTAAAGCTGTGAATTAAGGATGTTCCCCAGAACTGCACCTGTCAGGACTGAGTTTGGAGGAGACCGGAAAAACTCATGTTCTAGACCCAAATTTGGCCTTGGCATTTTCTCATTTCTGGCTTCACCTGTCCAGAGCCATACCTGTCCAGAGCTTAATTTTATTTAATGCCATACTGTGGAATATTCCAAGAAAGCAATAACATCTCCATGGAAACAAGAAGGAGATGATTGGGAGCAGGGTCAACTCCCCACAGATCTGACCTGACGATGATGATGCCTGCTTGTCTCCATGGAGATAGGAAAGTTTCCTGGCATACCGTGTAACATTTAGACAGGCAGGTGGCTCAAGTGGACCAGAAATGACATGACAAATGAAATAGTGCACCTTTAACTCTGGCATTCACTGTAGATGGCAACAATTGGCACGGCGGAGATGACAGCTTGGATAAAAAAAAGGGGATCATTTCTCTGAAGAGACTGTCACCTTTATTACAGTTCTGCAGGTTGTACCTGTTGTTATGAAGTGTTAAAACAACCTTCCTTAAGTGACTGTGGTTCATGACTACACGCTGGAAGGTGAAAAGACCACAGAGCTCAGCACTCTAGAAACTATAAAAACAACCTGAACAAAAGCAGACCTGTTCAACTGCAAAACTGAATTTGACAGAACTTACTTACAATTTAGACCAAATTATCAAATTAATTCGTGAGCAACTCTAAAGGGCATATCAAGTAAAAAAAAAAATATATACATGTGCATATGTACTTGGTCATATGATGCACAGCCAATACAGACAAGTTTGGACTTTGAAGGAAGAAAATTAGATATTTGTATTATATTAAATGACACTGATTTTTTTATTTCCATGAAATCAATACAATGTTTTTGAAATAAAATGAATGGAAAATCAAGATCAAATCAATATGAGGGAAAAAGTACTTTCATTTTTTGCCATATTGCCCAAAAGTGTAATTGAGTAAGTGGCAGTGGTCAGAATGGGCGATGGCACAGATTATCACTGGCAGCCTTGCTTCAGTCAGTGCCCAGGGCAGCTGTAGCTACAATAGTAGTTTACAACCACCACTTAAGAAGTTAATGAATAATTCAAAGTAAAGCAATTGTGCCCAAAAAGCTATGAATAGAATTCATTATTACAAATGTCAACTCTCATAACTGATGAAAGGTTCTACGTTCTCAGTGGGATAATTATAGAGAACATTAGACTACTAGGTCCTGGTCTGGACACATCAATAAGCCAGGGTAACAATACTGTACATTTCGGCCTTTAGCTCTCAATAATACCTAATCACATGGTTTCACAGAGGCTCACAAGCAGGCACTTCTTTACTAGTGGAGATCCGACGTCAACACAAACAACAGCATCAGTATAAAAGGTCAGTGGACTGCAGTGTGCAGTTCCTAAGGGCACGCTGTCTTGTGTCTGGCTCAATGCAACCGCTAACTGTTCACAAGCCAATTCAAAATTAATCTGTCTGAACTAAGAAAGGAGACAGAGCCAGTCAGCTTGTATATGCGCTACAATACGTCAGTGGCAATCTAATAAAAACAGAATCCAAGAATGTGTTACAGCATGGTGACAGCTCAGCAAATGGGTTTGACTAATCTTAAAGCCCGGATTAAGCCGAGGGGAGAGGAGATTCAAAGACAAATTAGAAAATGTATTTGAAAATAATCAACTGTGCAGCCAAACATATTCATCAGTGCAATGTGCATTTTCCAAACTGAAAAGCCAACCAGATATATTAAAATGCAGTTTTTCATTTCAAAATGAAACCTGTCTTCTTCTATAAGATTAGCTCACAAGATTATCAAGTGTAATTTAAAAGGCTCCACAGAGACTAAAACAAAGCCATGGGGATTTGTTAATAAACTTCTTTTAGTGGAGATTGAAAAGGCAGAGGAGAGCAGCAGCAGTTAATGACAGTGACCCTGGATGTGTGAATGCTCCAGAGACACATGATTATAGAGGAGAGAGAGAGGGAGGAAGGGCTATGGAGGTATACGCAGGGAATCAATATGGAGTGAATAAAAGTGAGTCAGACAGGTACGTAAAATAAAAAATAAAAATCTGGAGGAGGCTGCAGAAATATTTAACTTATTTTTGCTGTCTTTTAATAACTGTGCTGCATGACCTTTCTAACAGCTTAATATCATACTCTCGACTGTGAATTGATAATCAACAAAGATTTCCAAGCCTGTGAGTCCATGTGAGAATCAGCTGTGCACTCTGGTTTGAAAAATTAAAAAAACAAAACAAAAAACTCCTGCTGAACTGGTCCAAATGATCAGAATTTATTGCAAATGTACATAAATGTTTAGATAAATGGCCCTAGATGAAAAAGTTTGGACACCCCTGTTATAAAGTCACTTCCCACTTAGGCTGCAAAATTAATTGAAATTTTATAGATAGTATAAATCAAAATGTAATGAATAATTACCAATTTCCTCCACAAAAAATACAATATTTTATTCTGCAAAAAAAACCCTGCTCATATTGAAGTTCAGATCTGTACAAACATGTTCTGAAATACATGTGATTCTTTGATTGTTAATAGATATATTTTTGACAATTCAAAAATGTGTTAAAATGTGAACTTTGAGCAGAATCCCATTACTAAAACATATCTAAATGTAATCACAAATAGATATTCAGCTCTACTTCAGCACTTCTAGGATACTTCTGTGACCAAGGTGAGCCGCCCTGGTACAAACTGTTTAAGAAGTGGCCGCTAATCCATGCCATAAGGCCATGTCAACCATTACACTCATGAAATACATGAAAACAGGTATAAAATTCCCATGGAACCAAAAACTATGAAATGTGTAATCACAAATAATAGTCAGTGTATTAGAATCTAACTTTGTGGCAATTCATGAAGAGGAAATAAAGCCAGAAAGTCACCAAAGAGCAGATGGGTGAAACACTTGAAAAGCAGAGTGAATATCCAGTAGTTATTCATTATAGATAGTTGAGTAAGAGAGTGTAAGTTAGCAAAAGACTTCCCCCAGCGCTCAAAGCCAATTCATTAACGCTCCTCCTACTAGGCTCACATACAGACCCATATGTGTGTAACTGGAGCTGCTCAGAGAATTAAGACCCCCTATACAATTTCTATCCAGACTGTGATCCAATTTCAAAGCAAAAACAACAAATACAGACGTTAACAGGCTTCGATGCCGCCTGTGGCTAAGAAAATAATTAGTGTGCGCTTTGTGTAAATTAAGGTTTTAACAAGACAAACAATACTTAGACACAATCGCTTTTTATTTAACCATGCCCCTGTGATAACGTGTAGGTGAATGCATCCGAGAACCAATTTCCTGCTGTCTCCTTTTAATAGTGTGGAGGAGCCAATGAAAGCTCAAGGTAGTGAAACAGTCAACTACACGAACAGCCTTGTGATGCAAAAATGAGCTCTACAAAATCAACGAGGGAAAGCAATTGAAGCTGAATGATTAAAAAAAATAAATAAAAAAGAAGCAATGTGTCAAAGTGAATGGATTAGGGCTGTAGTCGATTAAAGACATTTCTGAATAACATTCAGACATTCAAAATAAAAAATTACTACTGTTGGAACATTTATTTTATCTTAACTTCAATGCACATTCTATTGCACATTACCATTTCACTGCTGTATCTTCCATTGCACATTTTTGATGCACACTGCACACTTTGGAAATCTGTACATAGGTATTTATTTATTATGTTGCACTGCTTTAAGGTTTTAGATCTTAGACTTTAGTTTAACTTTAGATCTCCGTCTTAGATAGTTTTTGTTGTGTTTTGTCTTCATATTGTATCTTGTACACTGTCTTTTTGCACTACCTGGCCAGAGAGAAACGAAATTTCGATTCACTGTATGTTGAACACATATGGCAGAATTGACAATAAAGCTGACTTTGATCTCTTTGATCTCTTTGATATGTCCTGCTGCAGTTGACTAAAAAGGGACCATCTCAAAACTATTATGCAACTCTATGTATCCGACCCAGACTGAGCTCATAAGACTACCCCTGCATGGGAGTTCATTCAAAAATAACTATTTATGCAGAAAACAATATATTTATACAACTGAATTGACAGATTGAAGGTACACTATGTAACTTTCTGGTGGGTCTGTTAAATGCTTTTCTCCGTGGAGATGTCAGTGCTTTCCCTGAAATGTTTCACACTATGACATCAAACAGCTACCTTACATTTACTGAACCACAAGTGGTTTTATTGCTCAAAAATGCCTAGAAAAACAGGCATTCTGACTGTGAGCGGGGTCGCCTCGCCACAGATCTGACCTGTGACTTGGTCCGGTTTGGTCTCCATGAAGATGGAAAGGTTTAATACCATACTGTGAAACATTCCAGCAAAGCAATACATCTCCATGGAGAAAAGCATTTAACGGGCTCTCCACCAGAAAAGTTACACAACGCACGTTTAAACTTGAGAATCATGAGTTTAATCTTCCTCTTTACATTTAAATACCAAAAAATACCTAATCTTTAGCTACCTCACTTACCAATGTCTCCTTCCCCAGATAAATCCTTACAATCTCAATAAAAAGTCAGTTAATACAGCATAGACAATACGACTAAAGCCCTAAAACCCTAGAATGGATAAAAACAAATAACCACAAACGTGAAAGATTACACTGCCAGTTTATGATGCATCTTTTCTTTATCTGGTCTTCTGCTGCCTTTTCAAATTGTTTCTACTTTCCCCAAACCTATTTTCATGCTATCCATGTTTCGATACATTTCTAACTTTGAACTGAAATATAACTATTAAACCTGTATTTCAGAACATGATCCCATGGAGGACTAATTGGAGCAATCACAATTTTGCTAATTGCGATCGTTCAAATTAGTTTTCATTTGCTTGAGATGATCTTGCAGGCTTGGAGGTCATGGTTACAACAGTCTGTTCTAATAAAATGATACTGAAGTTGAGTCCACCAGTTCAACTGACCCAGTGACACAAACCCAGAGCTGTGCACTTTCAGTCTGCATCTCACTGGAGAGAATTGCACCAAGCGAGAAATGAAAGCACATCGAGTCTTTGGACACACTGCTCCTGAGCAACAAGTGTAAAAAGTGTTTACTATGCTCTCAATATCAGCAATTAAGTGCTTCAGTCAGGAAAAAGCTAATAATACACTTACTCTGCAGTCTGAAAAATGTACTCAAACTACTGAATGTGCATTAGATTAAAAAGGGCCTATATTACTCCATCTTCTAATCTATGTTATAATTTAGTTTCCTCATCAAAAACGTGTGGATGAAACAAAACTCATTCGTGAGCAACTCTAAAAGGCATATCAAGTAAAAAAATATATACATAATGGCATATGTACTACGTCAATGATGCAGAAATGACGCACCCAGTACAGACAAGTTTGGACTTTGAAGGAAGTAATGGAGATATTTTTGTATTAAATGACACTGATTTTATTTCCATGAAATCAATACAAAAGCCATTTTGTCTTTGAATTTAAATGAATGGAATTTCAAGATCAAATCAATATGAGGGAAAAGGTCATTTCACTTTCTGCCATATTGCCCAGAAGTGAAGTGTGAGTGAGTAATTGGACATCTTTATAATTACCATTTCATGACATCACAAGGTGAAACTGAGCAATTTGAGCTTTGGAGATGTAGACAGACTAATAATAAAGACTAACTGAAACATGTGTGAATGAAACAAAACACAGATATATTTTTGATGAGATGACAGCATTATGTTTATGCATTAAAGCTCACAAGAATCCTTTTTGTGCATTATAAACCTTTGAACCATTAGAACTCAATCACTTTTCATGTTTCCGTTTTGAATATATTACACTTGAGTCATCAGGATTCACAATCAATATTATTTTTATTGGTGAGGCTGAAATTTTCCAAAGTATGGAATTAAACTTATCTCTCTCCATAGAGACAGGTGACATCACCAGGACAAGCTACAAGTCTCATCTGTGGAAAGGCGAAGGTGCTCATAGTAAGAATACATATTTTGAAATGTATTTTTTTTTAGCATTTTTATCAATATTTGTTTAAAGTCTCATACTGTCGAACATTACAGGCAACGCAATAACATCTCCATGGAGACAAGCAGGTAGAGGATCCCCCACTAGGCAAGTTAGGCTACGTTCAGACTGCAGCCTGAAGTGACCCAAATCAGATTTTTTCGCCCCTATGCAACCTGTATCTGATCTTCTAATGACAGTCTGAATGACACAGATCAGATTTTTTTCAAATGCAACCCAGGCCACTTGGATATGTGGTCCTAAAACCGATACATATCCGATCTTTTGACATGCGACTTCAGTCTGAACGACCAGGTTGCGTTCATCCGACCTGCTCTTGTTTCCTCCCATGAGAGTGGTACAAGTAGGCGTTCACAAATGTACATAAATGTTCTTGTCATATGAAAATTTTGTATGAACTCAGTGAAGTGGTGAAGCACATAGTAATCCCACCGCTCTTGGCTGCGACTCTGCCCCCACATGTTCCTCTGTATGGAGGTTGCTGCCGCTGCCACTGCCCCACAAAACACCATGGCCAACAACCTTGCTCTTCCCCTTCTTAATCTTCTCTTTAAAACAAATGTATTGTACATGTGCTGGCTCCGGTAGGACAGCAACTTTAATAAAGCCAGATGCTCCTCATAGCGTCCATGTTTACTTCCGTAAACACTGAGCATACTCACTGCGTGTGACGCCATCATGTCCTCTAATGCGTATGCAGGACACTTTTGGGGTGTTTAAAGTTCACACTGGAGATCACATACAAGCCGCATTTACGTGGAAATGTGAACGACCTCGCAAAAAAAAAAAAATCAGATTTCACAAAAAAAAAAATCGGAACTGAGCATTAAGCCCTGCAGTCTGAACGTAGCCTTACATAGTGCACCTTTAATATAATCTGAACGGGGTATGAAATGTTTAGGTTTTCAAGGATACCGTTTGCAGCAACTCTCATGGTAGAAGATGATATAATATAACCAGATGCTTCAAATGCATTTTATATCAAACTTATAAATGTATTGACAAAACATATAGAATAATAAACACATTTGACAAGTTGTTCTGTTATCTTTGGTTGCATGGGTTTTTGACATATTTTTTAGAATGACTTGTAGATAAAAGTTAAGGAAAGAGACGGCTACTGAAATAACCCAAATTGAGTTTCTAGTGAGTTAGATTTCATATAGTTTTCATGTTACTTCACTTCTGCATTAACAAAATCCAAACTGCACAGCCAATTCTCTCATTTACATTCACAGAAAAGAAACAGCTCAGACAAAAGATTCAGGTTACATTACTGAATAAATTGCTTCTTCTGAAAGAGTGTGCGGATATTCAAAAACATCAGACATTGCATTTTAAAAGGTTCAATCTCACCTGTAATTTGTCCTCTGGTACTTGGAGCCAGTGGTTGAATGCTTGAGCCAGCTTAGTCCGCACCTGTTTGCCTGAAAACAATAACAAACTTTAGTCCAAAATGTGAAATGAATCCTGACAGCCAACAAACAGCCTTTAATGACTCCATCAGTTTTAATAAAGGGGATTATTATGGCCTCTTTTGGCAAAGATTAGTATGATTTCAAAAGCGTATTAACACAGATGGTGGGTGGTGTGTGCTAAATGTTCACAGCCAAACCATTGCGGTAACAAATATGTAATTTTCTCCCTTACTGTAAGTCTTATTGTCGCAATTTCAGTCAAGATAATAATAGGCAAGTGAGACTATAATCATCTTCATCGCTGTGGAGATGGAGAGCGTTGCATCCAACTACTTTGCAAGTCCAACGAGGCTGACAGCAAATAGCCCTAAACTGATTTGAAAATATTAGACCTGTCTTCACAAGCAGTTACACTTTTGATGAGGGTGAACATTTAAAAGCTGCAATATTTTATCCAAATGGAAAGTAACATGACAGCATAAATTCGATGTAGTAAAGGTTTATTACATTTCAAAAGGATAAGTTATACTGTGTTCTCAATTGATCTCATTCATTCTCCACATAAACTTATCAAACAGATTTCTCTCTTGTAGTAATACTGTATTTCTGCCCCATTAAAAGCAGCTTTTACTGACAAAAGTGAATCACTATGCTCTGTCTGCATCCAATTATAAGGATTTTTTATTGTTAGTGAACCAAACCAGGCTGTAGCTGCAATGTGTTGCTGGCAGGCTGGCAGTTATTAGCATTACCTGTGACGATCAAACTTTGCATGAAAAGTTGGGGAATGCAATTTAAACTCAACCCAGAAAAGACAGAAACTGTTGGTATTCCATTTTTAGAATGTGATGATATCACGCTGTCAGATGAGGGGCTAGATCCACTTTTCCTAGTGATTACATTATATTTTGTCATAAATCATCTAATAGATATCCTAGTGCAGACCTGGGCATTGTGCAGCTCCAGGGCCACATATGGCGCTATGGTTGACGGTGACTGGCTCGTTGCAGCTATTTTGGAATTATAAAATAAACATATTTAGTCATTTTACCTCATGCATGGACTAAAGCTGCATTGCTTTTATTTTAGAGGTGTTATTTTTAAATGACTTTTTGTAAGGCAAGATCACTTTTTCATTACTTCGTCATAACATACTCTTTACCAGTCTTACCAGCTTCTCAAAACAATGCTATTTACTGCTTTTTATAATTAAATAAAATTAATATTATGCAGAATTGAGTTGAGCATTTTGGCCCGGCCCTCCATGATATTTTCTGTTTCTCATGTAGCCCCATGGAAAAAAAAATTGCCCACCCCTGCCCTAGAGCTTGCTATATTACAACAAAATTGTTCATTTTAGCAATATTAATTTTGACTGTCCCCCATTTGTAGTGTTATTGGACTATTGAATGTTGATGTCCTTTAAATCCCAGCAATGAGTTTACACTGCGGGGAAAAAAAACCCCAAAACTAATATTCGTTCATCAGTAAGATGAAGACCAAGTAATCCAGTTTTCCTGACACAAACCAGTAAGAAACAGATCATGCAAGCGTTTTTAATTAACTTCATGAGAAGCATTATTAAGGCCTATTACGACACTAAAAGCAAACCATCCCCACTAGCTGAGACCCCCAGGGCTCGTCCTATTTACCCAAATGAGAAGATCGAGCTTTAATTTGAACACTGTATGAAATTGACCAATCAAAACTAAAGACATTAATATCTCTGAACTGCTAAATTTGCACCATGACAACTCAAAAGAGCGCAGCCAGTGATTATCTATTGATCTCTGCCCTACTGTTTCATTGTAAACCATGTAATTAAACAGACAGTGACACACTGTGAATTCAGGGAGACCTTATGTTTTTGACAAATGTAGAACACTGGATTATTAGCCCAAACACGCTGCAATTACAGATTCTGGTGTCTCATTTAGTGAGAACTACCCAAAACCTTGTGCTACATAATTAAGGCTAAAACACTGCAGTTTGTTGAAAAGAAAGTTAACCATACCTGCGACAGTGTTACTGCTAAACTTCTAGATAATATAAATTACTTTAAAAAGTTGTCTTGTTTGTGTTTGGAAGTTGCTAATTGTAATTTCATGGTTTTGTCATTCAGTGACAATAACCGAATCAGTCACCTTCAGGTTCCCATTCATGGTATCCATTTCTGAAGCATATTCACAGTCATAAATATCTATCTTTTGGACTGAAGAAAATTGCAGCATTGTCATTAATAACCCAATGTCAGTTAGCGTACATGTTAACTTGTATATAGAAAACATATTACTAATTGAAACTGAAGCGATAATTTCACTTTGCGAATAAGAAATGCCTGCCCGTTGCTGCACTCCATTAACAACACTTAAAACTGTCATAAAGTGAAAAGAACAGCCGTGAGACATGCATTACTTAATTTGAGTCATTATGTCTACTACAGCTCTATGATTACTATAAAATTCACAAATCAACCTGTTAACACAGAGTTCTTAATCCTGCTTTGCATCAATCCATTATGAATCAAAATCCTCATAAATCCATTTGCCTGTTCATTTCATTTAAACACTACACAACTGTAGCATGTTGTGATGTCAGATGAAAACCAGAGTCTGTGTCTAGCCCCCTGCCTTAGCACACCCCAGCAGCAGTAGAAATGACATACCCGGGAGTTGTAGCAGGTATTTGTAAGGCTCCAGGAGAATCCTCTCTGAGGTTGCTTCTGAGTTTCTATCCATCCTTCTACAGTTCATTCACACTTTCTGCAAGACACAGTTTTTTTAAAATTTGTATTTATTTTATTTATTTAGGAGACAGGGACAGAGCACAAGCTACATTAACCTTAACAGGAGAGATGGATTGTAACAGGTTGTAGCACTAGAGCTAATTTCCTCCTGTAGTCCCGGTAGTCCCTGGTGCATGTTTTTTAGGTTTGACAAGGTTGAACAAATATTATCAGTTAAGGCTATTGGATAATAACCCAACAAATACTACCCTATGGCACACAAATATACACACAATATTAAAGTGAAAAAAGTTTAAAGTTTTTTCTGTGCAGCTGAGCAAAATGTGTTTTAGCCCAGTACAGATGTTGTATCAGCAGCTTTTAAGGTAGAAATGAGACCACTACTTGCTGTCTGCATCAAAGTATTAAGTAATTTATCCTCTGAGAATGAGAAAGTGTGCGGTTAACATGCTAGCTGTTGTTGTTAGCACAAGCCTCTGATCACTTTTAAACTAATCCTACTCAATAATTATGATACTAGGAATGCATAAGTGAGGAATAGATTTCACATTCTGAGAACAGTAAAAATCAAAAAACACCCGTCAGTATAAAACTATAACATAGCAATGGTATAGTTTTAGCCGCAAGGTCAGCTTGGAACCTTTTTTTCCAAGCTGAATGCCTATAAAATGGCAAGTGCAGAAAGACACCATTGTAACATCCAACCAAACAAAAGCTCTACTGATAAGTGCAAATTGAAAGCAACATTGCCTTGCAAAATTATCAGTTAGACTAGAGTCTGCAAATTTAAATATAGCTGTTAGTGTAGAGAAAAACAGAAGGTCACATGGAATAGTTTCGTGGTGCAGTCTGCTGTGTGTGCAGAACTGTGAAATCCCTAACTGCATGGTGACATACTGATCACATGACTGGGTGAGTTGCAATAATTACATTAGTGGTGATGAGTCACCAGTGAACAAATATGGATGTCTGATCATCTATAAAAATATACTGAGATCTTTAAAAAGTGACATTTGATAATAAAGTTTAGTTAGAAAAGTAATTTGACAATATATAATGCATGCACACTATCGTAAAGGAATACTGTGTAATAGTGTTCTTCATGTTAGTCAAGAAAAGTATTATCAAGGTAAGGAACATGCAGGTGTAAAAATACAACAATGCTGGCTTAAAAGTGAAGAGACTATCACCTGGTTGTCTCTGTGGTGATGTTATTGCTTTCCTGGAATGTTTCACAGTATGAGATTAAACCTATCCATCTCCACGGAGACAAAAAGATGACATCACTAGGCAAAGTTACAGGTCAGACTAAAAGAATGCATGTTTTAAGCAGTTCAACAACAACAACAACAAGATAGATATACTATGGAACATTGCAGGCAAAGCAATAATATATCTATGGAGACAAGCAGGAGGCAAAAAATAAAAAAAATAATTCGCCTGTAATAAATGTAAAAACAAATAATATCTACTTCATGATTACGGATTCACGGGACAAGTTTTGCCATAAAAGCTGTCATTTTGTTATAGTAATATACAGAGATGTAGTGTGGTTACTTGACTCCACCCACCTGCACTGCTGCCTGTCAGCTGCTGTCACCCACTCCGATGTTTTTGTTAGCCACGGATGCTAACTAGCATGAGACATCACAAATGGCCGCCAGCTACACAACGCCACATGGCATTAACCCCCTTTAAAAAATAAAAACTTAGCCTTTAAAATCAATCCAAGAAGGCACGTTATATCACTGGTTGATCGTTGTTTTATATCATTTTACTACTGTACAAAAAAGAAATCTAAATGCCAGGCTAAGCTACATCCGCTATCGCTGCTGCACACTGCTGAAGCAAGTTAGCTTTAATGCTAAATTTATATGTGGTGTCATTGTAAACGCATGCGCACATTGGAGCCTCAACTTGGGCGCTGTCGCTCTTTGGAGATGCTTAAATTTTATTCACCGTATCTCCCGATGTACACACCTTTCCTGTACGTGCATTAGGACACGCACAACCTGTTTACGCTGTTGAACAAATCTAACGTACACATGTGAAATCACCACCTGGGATTTGTAGTTTTTAGCAATCGTGCTTTTCTCGTTCGTAAACCGTCCAATAGCGCGCTTCCGTTCGCCTTCCCACACATATTTTTCACCATGGCAGCAAATCATATCGTGTCATGGCATTTTGTTTCCTCTTTTATCCAATAGGAAAGCAAAACACGAATAGAGGCGGGTTTATTGTCTCCGTCAATCATGTGCATGAGGCGGGGAAAGGATCACACAGAGCTGGGCTGGAGAGGCAACTCAACAAGAGCCCTGCGAAAACGACTTTTACCCATCCGCATCCAACATCAACGAGGGGCAACCAAACGACGCTAAAACCTGTCTGATTTCTTACATAAATGCTCCTATGGATTACTACTACTCTTTTATCGAAGCATAGGAGTATATTTCACACTGACAGCATAGGTAAGTCCGATTTCCTTTGCCAAACCGTCGCTATTTTGTTCATTTTCACTCGCTCGCTTGCCAACCTTGACGTCGCTAACTTGTTAACTGATTGAGGGTTGTGTTTTGGGGGGTGTTTCGGTAATGAATGAGACAAACGAGGAGATGAAATGCAAAGTTTACGCACAGTGTTACAAACAATATCGTGAACAATGTGGAAGGGCATATGGGAAGGTGCTGGATACTTTGACGCCTGGACAGTGGGGTTGTAGAGCTGAGGAATCTTTGCAAAAGCTACCGTCGAGCAGCGTATTTCACGGTGCATGGATACTTGACAAAAAGTGATATTTCGGGGCAATGTTCGACTGTATTCGCATGGATTGCTTAGTAGATACCACGGAAAGCGACTAAATGGTGTAGTTAACAGGTAAACTGCGTTGTCAGGCTTTCTATTGTGCCCTCACAGTCGCTATCTGGGTTGACCAGTGTGGGTTGGTCATGATGGGTCGCCCTTTGGTTCTCTCTCTGCTCGTACAGTGGATTAAACCAGCTTGGAACGATGTTATTGAAATATTTGAGCCTTGACGAAGCGAGACTCGTATTTCCCAATGTAGTGCATGCGTGACTTGTGTGTTTTTGTCCATTTCCGTGACTTGGTGCACGGTCGATGTCACAGTAAATGGACGTAAATGAGCACCAAAGCTGCGTAAAAGCGCTTGTGGCTTTATTTAACCGAGTTGGCAGGTGTTGTGCGCGGAGGTTCGGGTCGTGTGGCTGATATTATTGTTGCTGGTGGTCAGTCATTCACTCTGGAAATTGTCTGGGGCGGGTGATCGGATCTGATCTGTCCAACCCAGGGCTCACTCCGACGTTGTCTTTTGTTGGAACAATAAAAATCTTGTACTAATACGGTGGTAGACGTGTTACGAGTGTTTAGTGCAGCTTGTTTGACCTTGTTGTGGAGCGATCCGTCGACGTGTTTCTTTGTCAAAGCGGCGGCTGCACAGGCACTCCGTGAACAGTCAGCGAAATGCCAGAGCCCCCCGTCCCCATAAAGAAGGAACATTTTGTATTGAAAGAAAGTGACTTTTAATGAGCTTGCGCCGCTCGTTCGCACTTTGTTTGCACGACACGCTCTCCCCGTGACGTTTTAATAAGTGTTGTCGTGCGGTAGCTGTCCATAAACACTGTTGTTATCGCTTATTTTTGCTGCCGAGTGCACTCCGCAGAGAGCAGCGCGACCAGGCTAGACAAGGGACGGGAAGAGCGAAGCGAAAAAGCACCCCGTACACCGCGACTGCACGTCCCCCTGTCCACAGATCTATGTCTCTGACCCGAGCAGGTGAATTACAACATTGTTTAAGCTTGTTTTGTCGCGAACACTTCTTGTTTTAGCTCGCTGTCAGATACAGAAATGGCGTCATCCTCTGCTGTAGTGCTGCTTACTCGGTGCCTCGCGTATAGACCAGTCCACACTACTGTCCTCCCCGTGTCCTGAACTGTCTTAAACCCGTGCTTTTGTCTGGCATTGACCGATACTGCGCCGTGCATTGGATCAGTGGCTATTCTCACGTTTTTCCCCGTCCTTCTCTGACCACGACTTAAGTCTGCAGGCTGATCGAGTGACTGGCTACACTACAGTACATTGGGCATTACATAAACTGCTTTAGGGCTTCGCGATGGAGGGTGCCACGCTTTACTTTGCAACACGGATATTTATGGGAATCTGCCACGAAATCTATTGCAATCGACTAAGAGTGAGTGCACTTATTTGAGCAAAAACCCCAGCCATAATCTCTACAATAGTTTTTTTTTAATGGTTTTGTAATGTATTTATTCAATTATAAAGTACCATGTGCACACGATGTGGTTATGTTATGCAGAGCAGCTCGGGGAGATGTAAAAAGCAATGTAAAGTGTGCGAATGCCGCCCCAGTCTTTGAGAGCTTTGAGCACTGTAGCAGAAAAAGTGATGTCATCTTATTATAACCTGTCTCTTGTTGTGGCAGACTCAACTTGACGCTATCTGTAAGCCTTATAACTTCAATCTTTTCTTTCTTTCCCGCAGATTCAAGGCACTGGACACCTAGGGGACTTATAGAGAGATGAAGGTATGTTTCTTAAAGTGTTATAACATAGGCTACTGGATTATCTTCGTTGTTTGGTGATCATAGTTATTTGCTGTTTGTTCAAACACGATGAACAAGTGTTTTGGAGACTGACCAAAGAAGTACAGTCAATTTTGATAAGCATGATATTGGGCTTCTAGTGGCTTCAGCTGTATTTGCGAACACCGTTTGACAACTGTAATTTTTGATTTAATGCTTTGTTATGAGATTACATGCCAAGATGGGTGATGATACATTGTATACTGATGTACTCGCAATCAACTCCTGCTGTATAATTTCTTACTTTGTTACACTGTGAAAATAGGTGCAAAATCTACACTAAGCTGAGGCAAAATTGTGTTTCCATTGGGGAGTGATAGATGGTTATTTGTCAGTATGTTCTGCAGTTATGTTGTGCCTCTAGGCTGTTGCATCCTGTCCTGCTTGTCATTTGTTGCTATGAGAGCCATGTGGAGTGCATGGGCTGCAAGCTGGTTTCACTTTTAAACAATACTGTGCTGCTCTGGTATATCTAGATATCATTACATTACTATAAATAACAGGAAATCAATAGAACAGGTGGAAGATGAACGCACTCTCGAGTTCAGAGAGAGTTGGACAAATTAGCGGCTGCTCTTGTAATGATTTGTTGCTTTGCGTCTAATGGTTCTACGCTTATTGTGGTTAATTAAACTATACCACTGCTCATTATAGACAGCTAAATAGTCAACTAAATTATCCAATTAAACAATGTAAAACAGCCTAACGCAGTCGGTTAATATGCACAACAGACTTAACTACTGCTACTCAAGAGTCTAGCTACGCATTGCGTACATTACATGCATTAGAGAGAACATACAGTGATGCATTCATGTGTGCACATTTTTCTGAATGCAACTTTACTTAATTTTTAATCAGATTCTTGTTTTGCTCTAATCAATCATTTATTGTATTTCAGATTTCAGGTTTGAGTCGGGAAGTTATAAGGGTGGCTTGTATAAAAGTAGAAAATGCATGACCAAAACAGCATGGTAAACCAGAGTCAGAAATTGATCTTTTCCAACACTGTGATCAAATGATTTTAAGTTGATGTAAAATTTTCTGGTTTGTAGTAACTTTAATTGACAAACCATGAACCCATTGGGTGGAAAACAAATTACACTATCTTGTTGTGTGATATTAAAAGCAATGTGTTAAAAGTTGTTCACACTTTAAAACACTAGTTAGAATTAGACTATGTCAGACTGCATGTAAACAGACTTATCATTCCTTGAGCTGCAGCTGTTTTTTCATCAGTGGCGTCTAGTTCTGCTTCTGCATGAATACATTACACAGCGTTGAACAGTGACTCTTCTTTAAAACGTCTCTGTTCACCAGTGTTCAGTAGCGATGGGACAATAAACAATGGTAACTCATGATAAAAAGGGTACATTTTGTATAATTGTGATAATGGCCAACAAAGATAATCACCATTAAATAATCAGACTGTGCAGATATAAGATGCTTATCTTAGGTTGTTGGCTAGCTTCTTGTTGTTTTGACTTGTAACAAAGTACAATTCCATAATAGTTGGTAGTAAGTTGTAAAATGTAATTTTGTATTGGTAAAACACAAAACTTATTCACGAGAATTTCATAAGAAATGCATTTTAACTTAATTAGTTGGTGTGTATAGTAATTTAAATATATTTACTTGGCATAATTAAACTGTGTGTAAATTACATTATTGGTAATCTCAATTATTTCTGGCATGACTATCATGGCACAAAATTTCAATATTCAATTCAATATTTATTCAGTAGTCCGCCAAGTGTGCAGATGAGCCTCATTGTTGATCTGACTTTCTCTGTCTGCAGAGGCTCAAGCTTGCATAATAAAACTGATTGTTTGAGTGCACATGACAATGTTGAGTTTAGGCAACAGTGGTTAGAAACACACGAACTGCTACTACACCTTGGGTTACGTTGTCTCCTCTGCTCCTGCTGGTGCTTCAATAAAACCTAATATGTAGAGTGTATTAAAGTGCAGCTGGATCATCGCACGGGGTCTATATTATTAGATGGTTATTATGCTGCTTTTGCCCTATTTTCATTTCTGCTGACAGAGGGAGTGTCTCTTTTTAAATGCACTGTAGTCTATTTACTTTGTCTACAGCGACTGGCAGCAGCAGTGGGGTTGTTTGGGGAAGCATCTGCTCAGTCTGTTGACTCATTCATGATGTTAAGCACTTAATATTACTTTAGCTTATGTTTGACAACTGTCCCTGTATATTTGTTTTTCTTTTGTCTGCACCTTTTTATTTCATAGATTGGAAAGCTAATGGTTTAACTGTATGTATTCTACCATTCATTCTGTAACAATGTTTAAATTTGAAGATTATTTTGTTGATTTTGATGTGTAATCATATTGTTGAAACAGCAGTTGTTTCACCAGACAAATATTGTGCTACTTTACTCTGTGGATTACTAGTGTGTAACGAAATGTTTGTTTTATTTGGAAATGTGAGTGTTTAGAGAGAATGCACCCAAAAAGATGTCATATTTTAATGTACTAAAGCTGCATTTCATGATCATTAAAACATAAAAAAGTGCTGCAATAAATTAACATAATGCACCACTTAAGTTGTTAGTTAGTCATAAGTTATTTATTTGACCGTCTCCAACTTAAAGCTTATAAAAAAACAAAACAACGATCCTCTCTAATACAAAGAAGAAAAAATGTTTGTTCCATCTGTCATGTATTGGACAATAAGTTAAAATGAGGTAAAGGTAATGATCATGACGAGCCTTTGTGTATGTTGTGTTTTAGTTAGAGAGGACCATTGGCAGTCACACAAACACATTTGTCATAGACTTAAATGGCATTAGCCAGTCATTGACATAAATGAGTCATTTAATACGGCACAAGAGGAGCAGCTTGTCTCCAGTGTGCTGCCAAAGTTGAATTATTGTATTAACACTATATTATCTCTGGCGGCTCTTTCAGAACAAACCTAAGTGGTCACATAAATGGATGCTAATTATAGTCATTAACGAATTGTCCCAGATTTGCATGAGAACAAGTGCATTTAAAAGTTCTTATGTTAAAAGTTTACTGTTGTAGTTTGAAGGCAGCTTGAAGCAGCGTGGTCTGGATGGAGGTGAGTAGTTGGGACAAAGAGGTGATTCACAGAGGGATTATGGGATGTGTGAGCTGCTGTGATGGAGCTTAAGTCTTTCCTGTATACCCCTTTGTGTTTTCGCTTGTTCTGATCATGAACTTAAAGTCAAACCCCTTGCAGTGGGATAAGAAGTCATATTGTGCATTTTCACAGGTATTTACTATAAAACTGTAATGTAGATCATGAATTTACATTTGTTATGTGTTAATGTGAATGGATGTTAAAGGCCCCATGGCATGAAATTTTCATTTTCTTTGGTTTTTGAACGTTAATGTGAGCTCCCCTACCCTGTTTAGGCCCCCCCCTCCCCCCCATTGCTAAAAGTTGCGAAATGTGAAAACTGAGCAATTGCGGTCCTTTTCCGCGTTTGAAAAAAAGACAGCCCAAACGGGCGATTCTGAACAAGGGAACTTTCTGATGTCACACTCGGGGAAAGGTTTCCACCCCCCGTCTGGATGTCCACCCCGTCTCTGGAAATCACGCCCAGAGAATTTGGACCGCAAACGAGGTACGAAATGCGAGATGCTTTTTTTTTTTTTTTTTTGCCTGGAGAGACGTGAGAGTCTCTCCAGCCTCAGATGTCCTTTATCCAAGCCTCCAAACCTCTGAAACAGCAGTGGCTTAATTTTATTTTCTGTGGAAATTAGTTTTTTTTCATGGGATGTGTCTCATATCTTCCTAAGCGCTTAAAACGCGGAAGTGGCGACAGCGCACAGCGCACCGCTAATCCAGGAAACAGTGGCGTATTTGACCACACCCCCACCCGCTTCACTGGCCTGTCTCTGTCCTCCTTATTTGCATTCAAGCAACAACGCCTATAATAAAGTGTTTCAAAGACATATTTATGAATAGAACTGTCTTCAGGAGGCTCTTTCATGCACTGAGGCTTGATTTTGGAGAAGGATTCATAGTATTAGGGAGCCACTAAGGCGCCATATAAAAGCAGAAGTACCATGTCATTGGCTCTTTAATGTAAATAATCACAAATAATTACAGAGCAATGGATGGGGCAGGTAGTAGGTGAAAACGGCAAAATTGCCTCAAGCCTTGAATGTAGGACAAATCAAAATACAACTCCGAGTAAGCTCACCGTTATAACATGGTTAAAAGTTCATGAAAGCTGATTACCCATACATACATTTCCATATGTCCCCTTTAATCTAGAAATACTGGGCATTTTATAGGCTTAGTTGTCAAGTAACAAATCTAGAAAGCTTTAAAATGAGCCTCCCAATAGGAAAAGTAGACATTTTGCATCTGTTTTTATCCTTGTATTGCATCTCCTCTGATCCAGGATGTGCAGTATCGTAATCAGAAAACACTATTATGTCTTAAGCTGTGTTGAATCTGCAAGAATTGTGGCAGAGTGGAGTGTACAGGGGTAAGATAAAGGATTTGAGGTTCGCATCTGGACTGTAAAGTCTGAACAAGTGTGGAAGCAGCAATTATAGAATCAAATAAAACAAGACTGACATACGGTACTTTATAGTCGGTGCAAGACAATAATCTGCTTTATCTGTGTGCTGTCATAAAGAGTAATAGGGCAATAGTAGTCACATGGAGAACAATGACATGGTTGTGTTTTTTCAATGCTGCTCTATCTGATGACAAACTATGAATTGGTTTGTGTAAAACGCTACACACCTTACATCTTTCTCTCTTGTGGTTTATTGGACATTCTGTGTATTGGATTTTTATTTATTTATTTATTTATTTATTTATTTATTTATTTATTTATTTATTTATTTATTTATTTATTTATTTATTTATTTATTTATTTATTTATTTATTTATTTATTTATTTATTTATTTATTTATTTATTTATTTATTTATTTATTTATTTATTTATTTATTTATTTATTTATTTATTTATTTAATTATTATTATTATTATTATTATTATTTTTAAAAATTAAACCGGTACTGTGAAATTGTGCTTTCTTCTAATGCACATTTTTTTTCCATTTAATCAAATCTGTCATTCATGTACAATTTAGAAATTTAGCCATTTAGAAAGCAAATACATAATACATGCTACATTATTTTCCTCTTACTCATCTTATTGGTCAGTTCTAAGTGACCTTTTAACTGTAGACAAAATAAACCACATAAGATAAAATTGAAATTATGCTTTTATTCTTTAAAAATTGTGATAAATTATTTGCCAGATTACCCACACGCACTTACAGTTGTTAGTCTGGTTGTTGGAGGTCAAAACCAGGAATGTCGTCTTTCACATTACTCACTGTCATCAAACTGTATTTCCTCTTTCAGTTCTGGCCATTTGCTCTGTGCAGCACTTTCTCTGTAAGTTGTAGAATAAGTATTAAACTAATCAGAGTCTCAGAAATGCACTATAAGCTGTGGTAGCAGCATATTTTCAGCTTGCAATCTCCAAAGCCGGCTGTTAAATATTTCATGACTGTAGTCTTTATTGAGCAGAAACTGATCTCATTCAATGGTTGCCAGGACCATTCCAGTGTTTTCTTTTGCTAATGTTCAAAGCACAGTCTGCAACTTTACCTTCTTTGTTTGGCTGGTGTTCCTAGCCAGATTCAGACACTTTATAGGGGTGTTTTCATACAGCTTGTTGTCTTTGAATCGCCTAACAGTCCCCTTTACAAACAAACAGGGGAAATGTACAGTAAAATTGATCTCACCTAGACTTTCAGATGCCCTTTGGTTGGGTCTGTAATGAAAACTGCGCTAATACAACAAAAGTTTGGATGTGTAACGTTACCAGAGTTTACACATCCAATACTTTTATTGTATTACATCTCTGTGGGCACTAAAACGTAATTAACAACTTTTTTGGGATACAATCATTTGGCATTAAATAACTTCCACCAAACATTTTTACAGCATTAAAGTTGCAGTATGTAGTAGTGGTGGTGGTGGTGGCGGTGGCGGTGGCGGTGGCGGTGGCGGTGGTGGCGGCAGTAGCAGTACTGTAGTAGTGGTAGTGGTAGTAGTTGTTGTAGTTGTAGTAGTTGTTTGTTCCACAAGGGAAATTGTAGTATGTAGGCTTGCTCCTCCACTGACCTGACGGCACCACTTGGCTTGTCTCCATGAACGTTAGGCTGATATCGTACTGTGGAACATTCCAAGCATACTAAGCAAGAACATCTCTACGGAGACAAGCGGGTGGCGGAGCCTGCAACAAAAAAGCTTGATAGTGCACCTTTTAAAATAGATTTTGTCTGCTTTGATGACTTTACCATATGTGCAATTTATAAGTAATTGGGTTTCTTCTTTTCCTCACAGGCTGCAAGTGCGTTCTGTTGCCTTCACTTTTGTATTGGTTCAATCAAGCACACACTCATGGAGAGTTTTCCACATCAGCAGTGCTAAAAGAAACACTAAACCTAAACTCCAGTCCTTTTATCACTACTCCTCCTATAGCTGTACAAGTGCATAGTCCCACTGAAGGTCAGATTTAGTTCTGGTGTACTGGAGTTGGTCCATTTTCAGTCTCTCTATTTTGGTTTAGAGTAGACTAGGACTTTAACCAACAATTATATTAGTGGTCAACTATGACTAAGTGGTACATTTTTCGATTAGTTGACTAGGCCATTTTTTTCTTATTGTACTCTAAGAATTCTCAAATACATTATCACATTATAATTGATTTATGGTGAAGAAAGCTTCTAGATAGAGAATGTTTACAAAAAAGTGTATTAATGTGGGAAATCAGAAATTGTTGTGATTGAAATTTGGATTTAATAATGTCACTCTCAAAACAGAATGATTACGATTACTTTTTATAGTCAAATAATTACAGCCCTACATAGACATGGTTTCATCCTGGCATGGAGCTATCAAACAGGCTCTTGTAACGTCGACTAAGACTAAGTGATACATTTGTAACGTCTTGAGTTTATGTGTGAAGAATCCCTCAGTCGTCCAGGTAGAATCGAAACGTTTTCGACCAAATAAACTTTGTCCAGTTGACAAATTGAATTTCTCCTTTTACCGTCTTGAGTTTATGATTTAAAATGCTTGAATCACTGTCCTCATTTATGCTTGTGATAAACACCAATGACGATATCCAGTCACCGTCTCTCTATGTACTGTCTTCTAGTGTCTTGAGCGTTGGCGAGAGGATGTTGCACCACGCGATAAAGCAGGAATTCCGCCTCTGTGCTCTTAGTCATCACAAATCAACACAAACATTGAGTGAGAGGAAAAAAAACAGTCAGTCATTGAGTTTGAGCAGAAATGAAAACAAAAGCTGTGGGCTAAAGTGCTTTCTAATCCTGAGTGTGGAGTTTTCCCTTCATAGTTTAGCAGAATACAGGGGCAGGATGCTATCGGTGACAAATCTTTTAGCATTTTTTGGTTTGTTTTGGCATGTGAGCTTGGGGAAAAAAGTGAGTCTATTCTGTGTCATCACTACTGTTGTTAAAATTAGTACAAGTTGGAAGATTGGCAAATATTTTGTTAAAGGGATATGCCGCCCCCAGGTCAAACTTGGGCATCTCCCCATAGTCCAGAGACTAAAATAAGTGGTGGGAAGCGTTTTCCTGGTCACCCAGCCATTGTCCGAGTCTGTCGCCACTGACCGCCGCGGTAGCTGCAGCTCCTCCGCGTATTTGCTGGAGGCTAACAGCGCCAACGGAAGATTTCGGCCAAAAGGAATTAATTTGCTCGATGCTTTTCCCAATTACTTTCTGTGTAGTGCGCATTCATACCGAGTGCAAATAAATGTGGAAATCAACACGGAGAACTTGCCTTTTTCATTTTGGGTGGGAACTATTTTTCAGTGCGGAAATACACAGCCGAAGCACAAAGCACGCAATCTAACAGGGGAATCCCAGCCCCCACCTTCCGTAAACAAAGCACAACACGGTATGACACCAGCCTGTACTGTCTGTGGAAACAACAACTTTTACTGCAAGAAAAACATACCGACATCACCAGAGAGTAGTCTGATCATTTACCGGGTATTAGTTATACTACTTACTCTGTAGACAGCTGTCCATTGGGTCCGCTCGGTTTATTTTTCCTTTTCCAGTTCACTTTATCGCGCCGGATAAAGTTACTATGTGCTCTCCTTGGCTCATCGCCTTCAGTAGTCGTAACATCCAGTCTTCAACTCCTGCAACTCCTCTTCAGTGTAGACTGGTTCAAAAAGGTAAGGTCTGGGATTTCGGAAGTCAAAGTCATCATCTTCGTCTGTAATGTAATCTTCAATGTCTTCAATCTCCATTACAACTCGTGTTATCAGCTAGCTAGCGCTGTATAAGTGATTTGATCCACGCGGGGAGACAGAGCTTTGTTTACCACGCTGCGCAACAGGGGAACTTCCTTCCTGGTGCGTAACAGGGATTCCCCTGGCAGCGTTATGTGTGCTTCGGCTGTGTATTTCCGCACTGAAAAATAGTTCCCACCCAAAATGAAAAAGTCAAGCTCTCCGTGTTGATTTGCACATTTATTTGCACTCGATATGAATGCGCACTACACAGAAAGTAATTGGGAAAAGCATCGAGCAAATTAATTCCTTTTGACCGAAATCTTCTGTTGGCGCCGTTAGCCTCCAGCAAATACGCGGAGGAGCTGCAGCTACCGCGGCGGTCAGTGGCGACAGACTCGGACAATGGCTGGGTGAGCAGGAAAATGCTTTCCACCACTTATTTTAGTCTCTGGACTGTGGGGAGATGCCCAAGTTTGACCTGGGGGTGGCATATCCCTTTAATGGTACAATAGAAGCAAGTGTGCTTTAAACATGAAGATATTAATTGGATAGATATTTGACAGATAATACATTTTAGTATTGTAACAAATTTGATATAGATACTAAACAATAGAAATATTTTCAATACTACAGTTAATAGGCCTGTCAACAAATTTTGTTGTGCGATATACTAATGAAGAAAGTATAGATGATAAACAATGATATTGAAACTAATTTCTGCCACTCACACAATAACCCTAAAGCAGAATTATCCCCCAGAATTAAATGTACGATATATATAAAAAAAAGAGATGCAATAAATAAACTGCAGAATGAAACACTTCAATACGTAGTTTGTGTCTGTAATGAGTCATAGAAGTGATTTATTCAACCTTTTACGGCTTAATTCTTATCATACAGCCATAAAATAACAACAAAATTCCAGTAGTGCAAAGGAAATGTACATAAATGTACAATAAAGTCTTATCTTAGCTTATACGATAAATACTGACCCCAAAAATATTGTTCCAGCTTTCATATAATGAATGATGGATATGATATGGTGTTGTGACAAAAAACACATTTTTTAAATCTAGTTTAGCAGAAGGCAGGAGCTGGATGCTGTCAGTGCTAGCAACAAATCTTGAGCTTTTTTGGTATGTTTCGGCACGTGAGCACGAGGAAGTGTATCTGGCTTCTGTTCTGTTATCACTCCTGTCTTTAAAGGTAGTGGAAGTTTGCCAGGAGCAGCAGCTGAGTATTTAATAGATGAGGAGCACATTCATTCAAGTGAGTGAGTGAGTCATGAGCATAAACGTAATGGACCAAGGGACACCAAACATCTGAAGTTCTAATGAGTGCTAATAGTAAGTCTATGGAGCTAGCGATGTCCATGATTTTAATTTAGTTGGTTGGAGCCTGACTTTGTAGGTTTATTTGCACATCCATTAAAGGTCTGAATGACCACATTTCAGAAAGGCAAGGCAATTTTAAATGTGAAACTTAAATGTTAGTCCTCCAAACCCAATCAAACAATAAAAATACATTGGTGAAATGTTTAATGATATGGAGTGCTTTTAATACTTGTGCTACTGCTGTTCAGTGCTATCAACATTTAGTCCATATTTCCAACCAGTCTGGCTCTTCATACATTTTATTGCATATTTTCTAGTGATGTACATGAATGAACTTTGATATTGTAGAGCTTCTGTTGGTACAGTATTAAACATGCACTTTCATTGCAGACCATTGTCACATTTGAATAGAAATGCATGTCATTATATAATGGTTTCTAGGGCTGCACAATATATCTACTGCAAATTCTCCAATAATTTAGTAAATTCATATATAATTCATATATAACATGTTAATCAATGCTCCTGGCATTACTCTAAACAGAGTCCTATGTCAAACATGTATCACAAATCAAATCACACTACCTTTTAGTAAAACACAATTAGATTTTGCGGTTCTAATAGTTACAAAGATCAAACTTAAACATTTAAGCAGAGAGAGGATGCTAACGTGGACTCCATATATTACCCCATTGAATTTATTATTACCCTTCATAATTTTGCTCTTTGATATACTGTATTATTATAATATATTGTGTTGGGTGAGCTACTGTGTCCAAATAATTTCCTTTGTGGATCAATAAAGTTAGTCTAAGGCTAATTAACAAATTTAACAATGTCAATGAATAAGTTCTTTATTGTCCAATATTTGTGCACCTTCTTCAAATGAAAATTGACGCGTTATTATAATATAGTCCTGCAGTTTTGTTTTGCTCTTCTGTGAAGTTGCTACAGAGTCCAGTCCACAGAGTAAGCCTGGACGTGTCTGTGGCAGCCTGCTCTGAGGACTAATGAGGTGTTTATCTGAAGAGGTGGGCTCCGGACCCCCATCTGTCACACTGTCACACTTTTCCTCTCACTGAAGACGTAATTTTGCCCATAACATGAATTTTGTAACCAATTTGCCGTTATTTTCCTGCTCACTTTATTTGTTGTTTGATTCAATCCATTTTTGGCACTCTTGTGAGTCATCATTCTTCCAGTCTCCAAGGCTGTTTGCATGATCATTTGGCAGATAGCTTTAGTAACACCTGTTTAGTATTAGCACTCTCTTTGCAAATCATTGGCTTAACAGTGCAACCTCAGTTAGTAACTGAATTGAATCAGCAAGCTGTTGTTTTTGTCTGTTTTTGAGATATGACCTGAAATTGCATTAGATGAGCTGCACAATTACGCAACAGGTAGCAAATGAGATGGGTTTGAATAGCGCCGGGAGATTAAAATGCACATTATATGATAGCTTTGTTTACAGTGTTTGTCTGTCCATTTAGGATTATCCTGGTAGAAACGTCAGACTGAAATGAGATTTGGCGCAATAGAACCAGTAGTGCATTTAATCAACTAATAGGATAAATATTTTCCTTTTGTAGGTTATATGAAATTAAACTAGCAGTTGTCACAATACTAGAATTACAAACTTGTGGCCCTACCTCACAATGGTAAATAAAATAATAAAATTACAAAATAAAATAAATGTTCCATTGTGAAGTAGGGCCATTTTGTGATGTTTTGTGAAATGTTCTTGTCTAAATCAGTCTGTATTTACATTTACGAAGACCTCCTATAGATGGCTTTATGGAAAAGAACTGTATTAAAGTGGTTATTATCTTACAAAGTGTTATTCTTTAATTATATTCTAGAGTCCTTGGATATTGCTTGAATTTAAAGGTTTTTAAATATTCTAGTGAAATATGTAGCCTTTGATTATAAATTATTGGAGTTGCTTTAAGTTAACCTACCAGTCATGGCAGCCGATTTGAAATTGGCCCACTGAGCTGTGTCATTTGGAGGTGTGGCCCACTTTTGTTCCCATTCACAGCAGTTTAGACACACTTGTATTAGATTAGGTCTGAAAGCGCTCACTGAGGTAATTCTGCTCTGTATAGTTGTAACCAGAGAGATACTTTGCCTGTGCTGAATGCCATTGCAAACATAAAGATTGCTTCAAGTTTGCTTTTCTTATTTAGTGGAGGACAGACATGTGTGTCTAGGCAGATTTCCCATAAGACAAAATTTTACACTAGTCATGAAAATCCTCTGAGAATTTATTATAGGCTTTGGTGATTGTGTTAGATGATGAACATTGGTATTATGGCATTTTCTTAGCTCTCTGAATACACTGAGAGACGTGCATTGATTTATGTAATTCTATAATTCATAAACTATAATCTATGTAATTCCTCATTCGTCCAGGAGTGGTAGAAAATGTTTTTGAAATCAAGAGGTTTCAGGTGTCATCCAGAGAGCCAGTATCAACCCAAATACTGTTCTGTGGAGCATAGGGCAGTTTAAATGCCAACTCTTCAAACCAGTACTTTCAGATTGATAATCAGAATTTGAAGTTTATTTATTAGTTTATCTGACTATATCTAACTATATGGCTAACTTTTTAATGGGGAAGCACCAATTCAGTACTGGTATCTGATATCGGCGCCTGCAGTGAGAAATTTGCTGGATCGGCTTCAAAAATGTTGCTTCATTCAATATCCAGATTGTTATATACATCTTTGTTATAAAGTCTTGTAATGTTTGGAGTTTTATTTATACAAAGTTGTCCAGTAGTTGCTTGAGGGATAAATAAGTCATATAACATTTGGATCAATTTAGTCTAAATGCTGTTTTCAGTCCCTGCACTGGTATCGGTTGATATCAGTAGTTGGCAAATACTGAATGAAATCGGTATCAGAAAACTGGATTGGTGCATCCCGACTATTTAAACCCTTTCTAGCTTGGAATGACAAAATTATTTTTTTTTGGGGTGGGGGTGTGTGTAATATGTAATACAAATTGTGTTCTCAAAAGTGCAGTCATTGTCAGAGTCAGGTTAAAATGGAAGAATCAATACAAGGCGTTAATTAATCATCATATTGACTACAGGTCTCTCAGCATTTGGCCGTCTGGTAACCTCCATTTGAAAATCTTTACCCGCACAGATCTGTTGTTATGTGACTAAGGAGGCTTCATCTGTTGCTGCAGTCATCAAAGCAGTGGCTAAGTGCCCCTCTGTTCCTTGTTTTTCAGGCAGCAGGAGCAGATGGTATGAGTTTTCTATGGATGATTCACAGAGTGCGAGTAGCACATCTAGCCTCTGTATGCCTGTGTCCTCCCTGACTCTACCCAGTACACCTGTTTGTTTAGACCTCATTTATTATTCAAATGTTTTAGATTTAGGGCTGGGGAATTAATTGTCATTTTGTCTAATTGTCATTGATCAGCTTGGGTCTTTATACTTGAGATCTACAGCCAATCTCATGTCAGTAAAGGACACATTACAATCAACATTAGAATAAAACACTACGGAAAACCTATAGCCTATAACTTTTTGTTGAATTTTGTGAGAAATTGCTGATAAGTAGAGTGAAATGTTTTTTTTCATGGCCCTTGCCAATACAGATTATTTAGAATACAGAAGAACCAATGGCAGATAAGATCTGCTTATTTTGGGCTCATATATAGGGCACATTTTGATTATTTTCCCCAACTTGTGTCATTTACATTTACTACAAACTCACTCACAGTCCCTTTTTAAGAGAGCTCATAAGAGAGGTCATGTGTTGTGCAATCATCTTTTCACACTCAAGCGTTCAGATTAAGCTTTATGCGCATTCTTTAGGCAGCAAGTTGGCCAAAACAAAATATCAGACTGTGCTGGAGATTGAATGCCGATAGTCGATATGCAAATATTGACCTGATGAGCTGTTGGTTTGAGTACTTACTGTGTGTATGCAGCTCTTGTTTTCCTTGGGCAAGACACATCACATTTCTTTCGTGTCTATGAGGGTGAATAAATGACTGTTTGGCAGTAAGTGCTTATATGAAATATCCAAATGGACAACTTTTAGACATATAAATTATAATTCACTTTTTGACGTGCTTTTAAAAAGGTAGAATTTGTCACTTGGGTTATGATTAACAAAATGTAATATTTGTGAATCAATTGAACAAAATAAACGCATCTAGAGCAATCCTAACACTTTTATTTTCCCTTCACAGACTTTGGAGGAGCCCCCCTACTTAACGGTAGGGACGGATGTGAGCGCCAAGTACCGAGGGGCGTTCTGCGAGGCCAAGATTAAGACGGCCAAGAGACTCGTCAAGGCCAAGGTAAGTCACTCTTCATCTGCTCCAATATTAAACATCTTTTGTGTCCTTCACTGTTGGATGAGGAGAATAGGGTTTTGGCTGAATCACTCACTGAATTAGACCAGAAGACACTTGGCTAAAGCACAGTATGGGATATTTTATCATGAGGGCTTAGTAATTTTTGTATTTTTCACTAGGGTTAGGTTTATTTTTGGCAATTAGTATATATTGGAAGAGATCAGTTTCAGATTAATATTTCTTACATTTTAATCCTAGAATATTCTGTACTATTTAATGTAAAGGTCGAAAATACTAACTCCAGTCAAGAGGACCAGAAAAAGGACTAGCAATTTACCATTAGCATATAAGACTAATGGCCTTGTAGTTCAATTAATTAAGCAGTTAATTACGCTTGAACTGAAGGGTCATTTTAACATTGAGATTGGACCCCTTAATGGAGATCTGTGCCTGGTACCTTTAGGATTCTACTTTTTCTGTATCAGTATATTTTTAAACCATAACTTAAAAATATTTACAATATTGCTCTATATGCACCAACACACAAAACATCCTTTAACACCAATTAATATCAAATCAGTCTTAGGTCTGCAAGATGAATTGTTATTGAATCAGTACTGCAATCTGAATGGACGCAATTAGCAAATTGCAAAGCTTGTAATTTTGAAGTTCCTCCACAAAAAACAAAATATTCAGTCTTGTTCTGCCTAAAAAAATTAACCCTGAAATGCATGTGATTCTTGTATTTGTTTGTCAGTTCATATTTCACATTTTTGTCACTTCTCCTGGACTCTACTTAAAATGTGTTCTTTATGAATTGAAATCCACACAATTGCAATCTCAATGCTTGTCAGAAAAATCACATTTGGGTATTTTTCTCAAATCGTGCAGCTCTGCCTTCAGTATATCAAACCCAAAATTGTCCAGTCTCATAGCCTTTCTCTCCTGCAAAGTCACTCTCATTCTTGCCCCTCTGTGTAATACATATCTTCATCATCTATTTCAGCCAGTGTTCCCTCTCTAAAATGCTCTTTTCCTTTGGGGTTTTCACTGATGCTTATGTTTCATCAAGATAACTTATAATTGTTTTGTTTGGCCGACCACATTACCGACCAGCTTCTTCAGTCCTGCTTTACTCTGCTGCTTTGTAAATCGTCTGTCATAGTCCAGCAGGTTCCACTTCCTCTCCTGCTTCCACGGAGGACCCCTCTCTGTTGATGCTGGTTTGCTCCGATGTCCCACTGGTCTTTATGGGTTGTTTAATTCACGTCTTGCAGTGGCTGTTCTCCCGGTGGAGCCTCGGCATCTGGATAACGCAATGGAGATGGATGGCTTGTCTTTCGTTTTGCTAACAGCGTGTAGGAGGGGCACAGATTAGCTGCTTGCTACCATTTACTGATATACAGTCCCCCTACACAAAAGAGATAAAACATGATCGAGACATGTCATTTATTGTATTGCAGAATATGACAAATATCACAAGTGAATAGTTTAGCTAAATAATAACTAGGGTTTGAAGTAAAAAGTAAAAAGTAAAAATAAAATATGATAAAAATATTGAAAGAAATTAGTGGGTGAACGATATCAAAACAAAGTCTTGCCATCTTTTTTGAAAAATGCTTTTACTTTCAGCAAATCATTTGGGCATTTAGCCCAAAAGAAAATGCAAGTTTAATTAGTTTAGTACGTAATTAATTCAATGAGACTGTGCTGTTATCCTCCATTTTGTGTCTTTTTTGGTTAAGATCATTGTCATTTTCCTTACAAGAACAATAACTTGCCAACATGTACTGTAGAAGCAGGTAAGTAATTGTCCTTGTAAGAAAA
>JAVJIX010000001.1:8392500-8800000 GCA_036785185.1 Paratrypauchen microcephalus
TTGAAGTGAGGGGTCAGGTTTTATTGACAGTTCCTCGTAGTGTGTCTGAGTGGTGCGATTCTTCAATGTGAAAATATTAACTTGTTTTACCCATCTGGGAGCTCGACTATTATCTACAAACAAGTGAAATACCACCAAGGGATGCGCGTTTTTCCATGTTATTTAATGAACTGACAATCCAATATCTCTTAGCACTCTGTATCTCTCACCATTTTGTCTCAAGTTGGCTCCTTTTTGTGACTTTGAAAGCTGTTTCTGGCATTGTTGTAAATTGGAAAATGACTCAAGTGCTTCATCTAAAATGCATTTCCTGGAGGGTTGTTTCAGAGATTGTGCGTCTTATTCCTGCTGCACTGCTGAATCAGAACAAAATAAAAACAATAGTAATGCAGCCAGTCAAGTAGATTAATCTTTACCTGGCCAGCCAAATGATATCTCTCTGTATTTCCTATACACCGCGATACCATTTGGACACTCTCCATCCACTCTCGCTCCTCCGGTTCCAAACCGACTCCGCGATTCTGATTCGTTCAAAGATGGTGACGTCAGTGCACCCGCCTTTGCCCGCAAAGTCACTCTTAGGCAGCGGAAGTTCCGCCTCAGTTTTGAATCAAGATGGCGCAATCTCTGATTGGTTCACTTAGCTGTCTGTCTACGCGCAACCGCAGCGCATTCTGTGGATCAAGCGTTACCAGACTCACTCGCTGGTACAGCGATGAGTCATGGATTCTTCCAGGCAAGATTAATCTATAAAAGATGGTGGTTTTAGAGATAACCTTCATCCTAGGGTTATGGGCTATCTTTTACACATTTGGGTTTCAAATGACATTTTAATTAATCATTATTGGCCATTGATATTTAACAGAATTGACACTGTCAAAATCAGATTTCTGTTGTAATACAGTAGAGTTATTGGGTCTAGTCAATTATAGAACTGATCAGGTCCAACATTTGTGCATTTATCTGTTGGCAAAGTACATTGTTATCTATGGCTGGGTTTCAGATGAAAATATTCTAGAGGCCAATAATATTTAATACAGGAGTAGAGCAGCTGAAATGAATATTGTTAAAATTTCTGTTTTACCACAGTGAGTTCTTGGGTCTAGTCACTAATAGAAATAATCAGGTGTAACATTTGTGAATTTACCTTTTGGATAATTCATGGTAAAGTACAATGTAGTCAATAGAAAAACGATGGCCACCCATCTGGGAGTATGACATTATTGCATCTTAAAATCTAAAAAACACTAATAATTGCACCAATCAAGCATTCTGACCAAACCACATGTCTTATAGATGACTTTACTATTTTATAGGGCTGTAACGATACACCAACTCACGATTCGGTTTGTATCACGATTTTTGACACACGGTTCGATACACCCCACGATTTTTTTTAAATTGAAAGGGCATTTTGTTTAAACAACATTTATTTAACAATTGAAGTACAATTGAACAATGTGAAGTATAGCAAAAATTAACAAATCAATAAATAAACATTTCAGTAGTTTCTGTAAAAAATAATAATGATAATAATGTTGAAAATTAAATGGAATTCAACTCCACTGAGGAAAGGTAGTAACAAAGTAGCTTCCTTTTTAATTCTTAAGCAGCAGGCTTGAATTGGCCTAAAAATATAGGAAAACCAGAAAAATAAATAACCATATATATATATATATATATGTATATATGTATATATATATATATGTGTATATATATATATATATATATATATATATATATTATATGTATATATAATATATGTATATATTATATATATATATAATATATGTATATATTATATGTATATATAATATATGTATATATTATATGTATATATAATATATGTATATATATTATATGTATATATAATATATGTATATATATTATATGTATATATAATATATGTATATATATTATATGTATATATAATATATGTATATATATTATATGTATATATAATATATGTATATATATTATATGTATATATAATATATGTATATATTATATATATATATAATATATGTATATATTATATATATATATAATATATGTATATGTATGTATATGTATATATATATATAATACAAAATGCTACTCCATTGAGTAAATTAAAATGAAATTAAATAGCTCCCTTTCATTGTGAGGTAGCAGACTTGCACTGGTGCTGTAAACTAATAATCAAGTTAGTTAAACCAAATAAACAGTTTGTGCTTCACCAAACCTGATTGGCTGATTAAGATATTTTGAAATTCTTTTTCAAAAACACCATCATGTCCACATTGTCCGGTGAAAGGCTTGCTCTCTGTGCTGTGACAATGTCTCCAGCAGTGGAGAACACTCTCTCACTGGGGACAGATGTGGCAGGGATTCCTAGAAAACGCTTAGCCATCTTGGCTAAGTGGGGAAACTGTTTTTCATTGTCTCTCCACCACATCAGTGGATTTGACTCCACTGAGGGGCTTTGCACTGCTCTGTAATGTTGTACCTCCTCTTTTACCACCAGAGAGAAAGGCTTGGATGTTCCTTGATCTGTTGGACTTGGAAATAAGTCTCCAAACAGTTCAGCTATTGGTGCTCTTTTTGCTGGAGGAGGACTGGCACTGGCACTACTGATGGAGGCCTCCTCTGATTCCTCGTCTCTCTTCTCCCTGACAGTCTGGACCTAAGACAAAAACACAATTGAAACATAATATTTGTGTGTGTTAGATAAAACATCAATGTAACATATGAAATCCATTCAATAATGCAAGGTAAGATTAGAGTGTAGCCAGTTTGATAAAAGTGTGCAAAGTCATGTGCAAATGCTGATTTTAATTATAGGTTTATAACGGCACTTTACTGAAATTAATTATATCAATATTAAAAGTTAAATACCTGAGCAGTCTGTGAAAAGTCTTCCAAAAGTCTCTCAGTCAGGCTGTTGAATGTTGTGGTTTTGGTGGCCTCATCCAGGAAAGGTAGAGATTTGAATCGAGGGTCAAGTGCAGTGCTCACATGGAGGAAGTCAGTTAGGGCCTCATCTGTATCTGGGTAGCGATCCTCAAAATCAGTTCTAATGGCAGTCTTCATTTCTTTAACTGTTGTTGAGTCAGAGCCACAGTGCATCATTGAGGTCAGAATTCTGTGTTTCAGTGGCAGAATCATTGATAGAGTGGACATCTGATCAGTGCTCATTAGGTTGGTAATCGTTTTCAGTGGTTTGAGAACCTGAACCACATCCTCTGCTAGTGTCACGTCAGCATCAGAGAGAGTGACAATGTCTTTGATATTTTTTTTTGCACTTCCGTCCGTGAAAGCGGCAAAAACAGCAGCCTGCTGCTCAAGGTAGCGCTCCAACATATCATGGCTCGAGTTCCACCGAGTAGCAACGTCCTGCACTAGCTTATGTGATGGCAAACGCAGCATCTTGTTTGTCATTTAACACAGCTGCAGCTGTAGTGCTCTTGTGGAAAAAAGTGACAACTTTTCTGACTCCACTGAGGAGTCGGGACACCTGGTTCACGGCCATTCCTCTCTGCGCAGCTAGATTGACAGTGTGGGCAAAGCACCTAATATGCGGAAAAAATCCGGCCACTTCAAGAGCATTTGCAATATTTCTCGCATTGTCAGTTGTAACGGGAACGGGGACGTTCGACCTGGTGATTTTCCAATCTGACATAGCCTGTGTAAGGATTTCTGACAAATGCTCACTTGTGTGACTCTCCAACACCGGACGTGTTTGAAGGACAGGGTTTGCAATTTGCCAGTTATCCCTGATGTAATGTGCGGTTATGGTTAAATAACTGTCCGTAGCACGGGATGTCCACCCATCAGTAGTGACTGCAATGAAGTCAGTGCTTCTCAATTCTTCCTCTAGCCTAGACTTTGTTTCTTTCAAAAGTTTCGGAAGCACATTCTGAGAAAAATAAGCACGGCTTGGGACCTCATAATGGGGCTCGACAACCACTAGCAAATTTTGGAACCCTTCGTTCTCAACCACAGAAAAAGGGCGCATATCCATTGCCATAAATATTGCAATTGCCCTCGTTATTTTTTGTGCACAGTCAGAATTAATTGGCAGCTTTGCTTTTAATATATTCGTCAATGTAGGCTGCCGTTGCACGCCGGTCTTGGCTCCACCTAACTTTATTTCGGGATGGTGGCGTGCGATGTGCGTTTGCATGTTGAAAGTGTTGCCTGCCACTTGAGGAAGCGTCTTAAAACACTTACGGCAAATGGTACGGCTCTGGTCGACAACACGGTTACCATCCTTATTTTCAACAGGGTATCCGAAATGCTGCCATACTGCTGACCTAAATTAGCTCGGAGGGTCTGCAATTTCAGGACTACTTGAACTAACCATTGTTTACTCCCTGGGCATCTCATCCACGTTAGTGCACTGCGCGTGTGCGAGCTAAACTTTTTGCGTCACATGACACGCAGTTAGAGGATGCTTGCAGGTTGGCGAAAAAATAAATAAAAAGTTTTATGGTTTATTTTAAAATAGAAGACTAATGTCAAATACAAATGATAGTATTTTTAAAAGTTTGGTAGCAGTATCAGCTCATATCATGTGGCTGGATCTGTACTGAAAGATAACTGGGACTGGGAGTTTGAAAAAGCGTATCACGATTCTGCCTTCTTACAACGCGAGACAGGTTCGTGGCTCTGCGTATCGCGATTTCGGTTTCGATACGCATATCGTTACAGGCCTGCTATTTTAATCTTTGTCTTTTCAAACTTTAGATACTGCCCCCTACAGACTAATACCCCGTTTGACCAACAGTTTTGAGGATGCCCTGAGCGTTTTGTAGCCTTGACAAATTGGCTTGTTTTTTAGTGTTTGCTTACCACATTGGCATTGTACATTTTGTCACAAGCTAGAAAATCTGGCAATCTACCATAGCCACACAATATCAAAAGTGGATCACCAGTAATTGGCATGTACCCTGACAAAAATGATTTATACTGAGGAAAATCACAGTGGCTCAGTAAAAACTACAACAGAATCATCTTAAAGCCTTAACAAAATCAAACAGTGTATTAAAACTAGCAATAAAATAAGTTCAGGAATCTACAGCAAAATGAGCATTGAGATTGTGATTAGATTTGCCAGTTATGTTATGAAAGGATTTGAACGGATGAAAGGATTCTGTTCAGAGTTCACCTTTTTAAAAGCATTCAGAAGAATTGACTAAAAGACTGAAATATGAACTGACAAACTAATGCCAGAATCACATTTCAGAACATGTCTGTGCAGTTCTAAACTACAGGGTTATACATTTTTTATGGAGTACAGAATATTTTGTTGTTGAGGAAGTTATTGCAGCCTGATTTGTTAATTGCATCCATGCCAATTTCCATTTATTTTTGATTTGTAATTAATCTAGTACAAGTACAAATGACCTTAGTACTAGGGCCTGACCGATATGGATTTTTTGCAGCCGATATACCGCTATAACAGGTTTTGAACGGACCTATCTGGGATCGCATCTCCTTGGTTCTGATCAAAGTATTATAATGAGTGCCAGAAACATTTTGGTCACTTTTGGCAGAACTATATCAGAGCACAACTCACAGCCAAGTGCAAAGTTTATGCAGCAGCATAACCTGATCCACCGCTCACAACCAGCCCCAACAACATCAGCAAAACTTCAATAAGAGGCTACGGAAACAACATGAACACATGGCCTCAGCGCTGCTGCTACAGCACATGGCAGAACATTGGAGTAGCTCCATCGCACCCACAAGCTCATTTACATACCATTTACCTGTGAAGCTCCATCCTCAGATTTGCCCCTAACTAGCCTCTTACCTCCTCCAGAGGACTGAAGCAGAGTGTATCCTCTATCCATTGTCCTGTTGGTTCTGTCCCCAAAAGTGTATTATTGTTCAATATGAAGAGATGAAACCAATTCCCAGTTCAGTCAGGTCCACGACGCATGGTCCAGGAGCAGAGTACATGAGCTGGTGGTAAAACTAGTCTTAATCCTACTTCCCACTTAAATCCATCCATATTAGGGCTATCATCCATTTGCGAGTCACAGACAGAGGCACTAACATCGGCAAGGGTCGCACTAGCCTCGCAAGCATCCTGGGGTGGCAGAGAGGATGATGTGCTGGTCTCACTCTCCAGCAGCCTCTCCTTCATGTCTTGGTTGCAGCGATGACTCCGTTTGTGTACCTATTAGGTAACTAAACAAGGACGGCTGTAACATTGTTCTTTACTGGAAATGATTTTCACTCTTTCGGATAACTAGCCTAACATACAACAGCAAGCGATGTATAGATGGATTATTTGCCTGTCAACACAGCGGATGAACGTGCAAACTGAGCATAGAAAAAAACTACAAATTATTTTAGCACAAATTATGTGATTATTTTCAGATTTTTAATCATTCTGGACAAAATTAAAATATATTCAGGGATGAAAGACTTGCGCTTTTTAGCGGATTTCCGCTTTTTTGTCAGCCGCCGGGGTCATTTTTTTTATATCGGTGCAAATCCGTTGAGAAAAATGTTGGGTGTATATATATGTATAGTTGTGTTTGAGGTCACCAACCGTCCCTTGAAAAATGGAATCGTCCCATATACAGAAACAAAAGTATGCGTCTCATATTAAACTTCTACCGGTTTGCGGGGCTTCTGACTGCAGCCCGTGTGCTCGTCTGGAGCCGCGGACACCGCACGTCACCACACGCGCCGCGAGCGTTTGCAGGTTGTTTGCAACAGCGTGTACCTTTGCGTACGAGCAAAGCGTGTATCCTGCTCTGTGATACACGCTGATACGCAAGGGTACACGCTGTCGTGGACAAGCTGCGTGCGCTCACGGCGCGTGTGGTGGCGTGCAGTGTTTACAGTGGTCCAGTTATTCCTTACCTTATGCATTCCAAGCATCCTAATCAGGCCTGGACTGGTAATCGGGCATACCGGGCATTTTCCCAGTGGGCCGACAGTCCCAGGGGTAGGGCTGGGTATCGATCAAAATTTTCCGATGCCGATACCAATATCGATACCTTCATTTCGATACCGATTCCTAACCAGTACCTTTTTCGGTTAGCCTGGGAATTCCCAGGCCGCTTCCGTTCGTTTCGAACTGGAAGGCGGCCTGGAAACTCGTCCAAGCGAGAGTCCCAGATTTAGGGCCCCAATCAGAGAGCGGGGGAGGTGTGGCAAGACGGTGACGCGTACTACATGACAAACGGAAGCTTGTAGTTTGAACTGACAACTGACATGATTGGCTGTGGACTTACGTATACGCTCAATGATAGACATTCATAACGCCCAATAAACGGCCGTTGGCAATCGCTAACCACACCTCCGCTACGGGATTTTTCGAAGCGAGTTTCCAGACCCATATCTCACTTGTGATATGGTCAGGTGTTAACCAGACTATTTTTCGGTTCCTATTTTATATTAATTCTAGGGAAAAAAACGTATTTCATTACACATTCTATTCCACATACTGGAGTTTATTATTAATGTTTTTCAAGTTATTGAAGTAAATGAACAAGAACACAACTGCACACCATCTCTCTCTCACACACTCCCTGGCAGTGAGCAAGCCAGTGTGGGTCCTTGGGCAAGACCCTTCATGGTACTGCCCCCCAGGCGCCTAAAGATGGCTGCTCACTGCTCCTGAAAAAGGATGGGTCAAATGCAAGATTAGCAACGAACTGCAAAGTCAATAAAAACGGAAAAACGCTTAAGAAGACACAACGACATTACTTTGTTTTCCCGTGGTTTGCAATTTCCAATTGAAATCTTACCTTGAATCAAAGAAGAACACCGAGTTGAAATCCTTTTAGCAGAGAGTAGCGTCTCCAGATGCAGTCGAGAGTGAGGAACAGCGCCAAAATACACTCAACAAAAATATAAACGCAACACTTTTGTTTTTGCTCCCATTTTTTCCTGAGATGGACCCAAAGATCCAAAATTCACTCCAGATACACAACACTACCATTTCTCTCAAACATTGTTCACAAATCTGTCCAAATGTGTGACAGCGAGCACCTCTGCCCCGCCGAGACAATCCACCCCACTTCACAGGTGCGCCACATCAAGATGCCGATCCGACATCATGACCAGTGCACAGGTGTGCCCCAGACTGCCCACAATAAAAGGCCCCCCCGAAATGTGCATTTTTTTTGCTTTATTGGGGGTCTGGGGACTCAGAACCAGTCAGTATCTGGTGTGACCACCATTTGCCTCATGCAGTGCAACACATCTTCTTCGCATAGAGTTTATCAGATTGTCAATTGTGGCCTGTGGAATGTTGGTCCACTCTTCTTCAAAGGCTGTTATGGACGAAGAACACAGGTGCATTTTATTGATGGCATTTTGAATGCACAGAGATACCGTGATGAGATCCTGAGGCCCATTGTTGTGCCATATATCCATGAACATCACCTCAAGTTTCAGCAAGATAATGCACGGCCCCATGTTGCAAGGATCTGTACACAATTCTTGGAAGCTGAAAATGTCCCAGTTCTTGCATGGCCAGCATGCTCACCGGACATGTCACCCATTGAGCATGTTTGGGATGTGCTTGACCGGCGTATACGACAGCGTGTACCAGCTCCCACTAATATCCAGCAACTTCGCACAGCCATTGGGAGTGGGCCAACATTCCACAGGCCACAATTGACAATCGGATAAACTCTATGCGAAGAAGATGTGTTGCACTGCATGAGGCAAATGGTGGTCACACCAGATACTGACTGGTTCTGAGTCCCCAGACCCCCAATAAAGCAAAAAAAAAAAAAATGCACATTTCGGGGTGGCCTTTTATTGTGGGCAGTCTGGGGTGCACCTGTGCACTGGTCATGATGTCGGATTGGCATCTTGATGTGGCGCACCTGTGAGGTGGGGTGGATTGTCTCGGCGGGGCAGAGGTGCTCGCTGTCACACATTTGGACAGATTTGTGAACAATGTTTGAGAGAAATGGTAGTGTTGTGTATCTGGAGTGAATTTTGGATCTTTGGGTCCTTCTCAGGAAAAATGGGAGCAAAAACAAAAGTGTTGCGTTTATATTTTTGTTGAGTATACGTAGAGGCCAAAAATATATTGCTTCCGTAGTGGCTTAGCACTACCATTGAAAATGAATGGGAAACGGTTTAGGGCCTTTTAGCTTTCCCCGACTGAGGCGCGCCACGGGTCGCCTTGCCTGTGAACGCCTGTGGCGCGCCCCTCGTTCACAGGCAAGAGACGCGGACGTTTGAGCCAATCTCAGGTGGCATTATCAGACCATAAGCACGCAGGCACGTATCTAAGCGACACATGATTAACCTCTGGGTATCGAAACGTGGAACCGAAAGACGAGGCATATTTCAATACCCAGAGAACCTAAGCATTTCGGTCGGTGCCATGGAGGAACCAAATTTCGATGCCCAGCCCTACCCAGGGGCCGATGCTGTTTTTTTTTTGTTTTTTTTACTTAGAGACTGGCCCACAATTTAGAAGAGGCCCAGTGGTCCATCTTCAATATAGACAGTGAACTAAACCAATCAGGATATCGTAGCAGAGGAGAAGTTATGGGCTAAAAGATTAAAAAATCTCACTATAGATGCTGCAAAATGTTCTAAAATAACAGACATATTCTCTGGAGGGGCGGCTGGAGCCTCCACGTCCTCTACAGCCCAGGTTGAAGGTGGACAGGGAGAGGAGCAGCCAGAGACTGTGGACAGGGAACCCGAGGGAACCCGAGGGAACCCGAGGGACAGAGTGACCAGGGAAGTGTAGCACAGACACAGCCGGTAAGCAGATAGTGATGTTAGGATAATACTGGGACTTTTAGATGACAGGCATTAAAAGTTCTCACCTTTCGGAGAAATTTGCTGTACTTGATACTGCGATCTACCCACACTACCTTGGCGATCAATGTATTGAGCACCCCTGATGTAAAGAATTGTCAATATATTTATAAATGAATAAATGATTTGCATTTTTGTAGTAGATTATTTTGACTTGGCCATTTTATAAGTAGCGCACAAGCTGAAAAAGTGTGGGCACCCCTGTCTTACAAGTTCACAAAGAGAGATAGTGAGATTGAGCATGCAGCATTTGTACTGTCCAGGCAGTGCACTATGTTCTGCCTTGTATTGTTTTATATTAATTTATACAGTTTTAAGTTAAGCAGGACAGATATTTATTTTATTCTGTTAATCTTATTATTTTGCATTAAAAATAAATTGCTAATAATGATTTATTTTCCATGTGTTCATATCACTCAAATATGCATCTAATTCAATTCAGGTTTGAGTCAAATAGATAAAAACATACAAAATACAAAAAATTGTTAAAAAGATTTACTACACAATTATATAATTGTATAATTCTGGGCACTTTCATCCCTGAGATTAATACCAGGTATGTGTATGTCACCACTAGTACCTGTGAATAAAATGTGGTTTGTGCTTTGATTTACAGACATATATATTTGTAACGGTGACTTTCAGCTTTTTTCATGACTGGGCACTTTCATCCTTGTATTATGAAACTTTTTTTTTTTTTTTAAAGAATTAGAAGTTTTGGGAAGAAGTTTTGGGTGGGCCTATTGAGCCTAACGCTGTGCCTGGTTTATTTAGGCTAAATTTACTGTTATTTGGCCTCTTTACAGTCATATTTAAAGACAATAGGTAGGCCTAATGGCATTTTTGCATGACATTCCAGCCTGTAAACAAAGTAAAAATTACTGCTATCAACCTTTAACGGTAAATGCATGTGCACTGCGGTAATTAAATGCGTAAATGCAGACCATTCACACCTCTATTCACAGCTCATCTATATATCAATGCGCGTATAGCCACTATAGTGACTTTACACAAGGCCAATGTAAGAGATAACAGGCTGTTTATGTGTGGTATTTTACAGCAGCTAAGCGCTAACCAATGAGAAAGAACAAAAAGTATTTTCACAAATAAGTGTCCTTTTAATTCTGACTCAAACTGATCGTCCGTAAAAGAATATAATCCAGCATGTTGACAGCAGCCGTGTGTCCTCTGTCTATGGGACAGTCCTCTCTGCTCTGCACTCACACTTTGATTAAAATCTAGCAGTAGTTTTGTTGCTTGCCTAAACTGAGGAGAAGTTCACTTTTATTTATAGTCAGTATTGTGGATCAGACACAAGAGCATTTAAAGCCAGTGTCTCAGTGCAGCCTCAGAATCCACTGACGTAAGCGCATGTGAGTCATGTGACGTGACTCTGGGGGTGCGTTCCGGAGCAGTACGGCGTCAGTCACAAACAAATTAAAGTAAATCTAGTGCTGCTTGATTACAACAAAAATATACTTATTATTTAGCTCATAACTGAAATTACAAATATTTCAAACAATTACTTGTAGTAAAAAGTAACATATAGATAAAATATAGGCATCATTTACTTTGTATTATTAGTCATTTGTGACACTTTTTCATCAAACCCACTGTAGATTAAAAACAGGCTATGTAATTAAAATAGAAACACAAAGCCCTAAGTAAATCTATACATGCAAAATACACCCAAATGAAGTCCGCATAGTACAGTATGCAATAGACTGCTGGTCTTGATGTTCTGGCTGATTGTCTTAAATTACTTGTTTTTCCCAAATCAAAGCAAAGAGAAAACATATGAACATTTGAGACTCAATATCGACAGACATATTTGTAACACTGAACAGATTCCGCTTTTCTGGCCACGTCTCATTTTGCACACATGCTCCTTGGAAAATATGCGACAGTAAAAATCTGTGAGTATATTTGAGTCATTGGAGTTTGCCAGGTCTCAGTGCAAATGTAAGCTTACCAGGCTCTGATCTGATTATGAACCCTGCGCGGTTCACTTCGGGAGGCTGCAGATGCTGAGGGGGGAGGTGCAGTAACAATAGAGCAGACAGCAGCTCCTGTGGCCGACAAACAAGGGTCACTGAGAGGTCTGTGTGCGATACTGCTGCAATATTTTATGATGACCTCAAATGCAGCAATATGAGCCAAGAGATGTCATTTGGATGCCCACTTTAGCAGAGCCATTTTTGAATTATGAATGTCTTATCTAAGCTTGGGCTCAAACATGGTCAAAGTATAAACTAAGCCCTTTGAGTAAAAAAAAAAATCCATATGGACACTAATGGAGTAAACTAGATACTCATTTGTGCACTACTAAAATAATCACATTCATGGAAAAAAATTATTTTACTATGATCTTGATCTTTATTTAAGTTTAGTAATATTTTGTGTAAAAAGACAATTTTTTAAAAGACAGATAGAGGTTGAAATTTGAGTATAGTGACAGCGCTACTTCGAGTGGAGCAATGTGAGCTATGATTTGTCATTTTGATTCCCACTTTAGCAGATTGAGTAATTGTTTGAACGTCCTTATCTAAGCAAGAGCTCAAAGATGTCAAAGAGTAAGGTACTTGAAATCAAATGTAATAGACATCCACCAACGCATTACATTACGAATGGTTGGCCAATGGGTAACTTCAAATATGGGTTTAATTCTCTAGTGCACTGCTATGCCTCGTTCTTTCTAAAGATTTCAGAAATGATTAATGACTTTTGTCAATTACTGACCCAACAAAATCATATTGTTGAATACATCATTGCATAATTCATTCTAACCCAAGTGAATGATCTATGATGGATGCAAATATGTCTAACAGAAAATGTGTTGATAACATGTAACCCAAACATTTCTTTCTATTCAAAGTTCTTCATAATCATATTAGGGCAAAATGGCATAGTGCAATTTAAAAATGCACTATGTCATGTTGTTGCTATTTGTGTCATTGGAGTTAGTATTGCTTTGCCTGGAATGTTCCACAGTATGGCATTAAACTTAGATAAGCAGATCTGTAATAAGGCAGGTCTGCTCAGTTATGTCATGTTTTTCAAAAAATGTATTTATTAATTCAGCATTTCTTGTAACTCAATGAATGTATGGCAGATACATTTAATGTCATACTGTGGAATATTTCAGGCGACGCAACAACATATCAATGGAGAGAATCAGTTGTGCACGTTTGACAATGTTTTTTTCTCTGGATGCCCTAATATTAACAGAGCTGACACTTATGAAAGGGAGTGGGAACAGTGCCTGCCCGTTTTTTTTTTTTTTTTTTTTTTAATATATATACTTTCATATTTTGTCCATATACTTTCTGGCATTCATCTCATACTTCCTGTAAATACATTTTTGTATATTTTCCTGTTCAAATACATCATAATCTAAAGCCGTTTCTCATCCTGTTTTCCTGTACTGAGTGTGGGATCAGTGAGTCAGGCTGGCCTATAGGGAGATGTTTGTTTGCTGTGACTGATCGCTCCCGTTGCTTCCTCTTCCTCAGGTGACCTTTAAAGCAGATCTGTCCACGGCCGAGGTTCATGATGACAGCATCAAAGGGCCGCTAAAGGTAAGACAGGAGCTAGCTCTACCTGGCTCAGCTGGGACTCTGTCGGCACACACATATTTTTAAATAAATTATCCTTAAAAAGCCCCCAGCCAATTGTATGGGCTTCTTTCATTTATAAAGTTATAACCTTTTCATTGCATCACATTACAGCAGTCAATCAATATAATGTAAATTTACCAGAGCAAAGAAACTAATAAATATATGCTCTAATTTTTTATTTTACGGGGAGGTTATCCTTGACAGATATTTTGATTCTGTTAAATTATTTTGTTAGGTTTTCTATTGAATTATCCTTAAATGTTAGTAATTTGGTGTTTTCTCCTACATTTTCTCACACACTACTCCAGACATGGGTTTTAACTTTGTGTTTAGTTTAGTTGGAACATTTTACATTATAAATTGCACATGTACATATTAACCTACAGAGACAAAAAATAGGGTACTCGCACCATTATAGGTACTATTTTGAATACTATTTATTATTAAAAAGATGGACTATTTAGTTAATTATCAACTGCTACAGTGCACATTTTTCATCACACACTCTGAAACCCATGGATGACAATGTTTAGGAAGACTTTTATCCTGATACCTCAAGCTGAATCTTTATACAAACTGGGAGACTAATGTATTTTGTTTCTGAACTTACATACATGCATTTCAATTAGTACTGTTAACTTAACAGCTCACCCATTAACTCAGATCCAAATTCAATAGACCAGTTATTCTAGTTCAGTGTTAAATTTTTTTTTCTGCTGCAGGTGGGAGTTGTTGTGGAGGTGAAGAATCAGGACGGAGTTTACCAGGAGGCCACGATCAATAAGCTGACCGATGCCAGCATATACACCGTTGGTAAGTCAATAACACGCCATTGAATCTGCCTCTCACTCGCTGCATGTGTCAGGTACATGAGCTTTTTAATGTTTTGTTCAGAGTTTGGTCCTACTGAGACCACTGTGTACAAGTATGAAGAGATTTGGCTCAAAAATGTATCCTACAACTTAAAGAGGAGTTTGTGTTATGTCAAACAGTGTTATAACAGAAATAGCTTCAGTGCATTGTGGCGGTAATCCATCTGTCACTCATTCAGAGCATTACTGAGGCTAACTAACTAACTAACAAGGAGTAGTGGGTAGAGAAGAAGACTGCATTTACGGCATTTAACTGAGAAGTAATCGGACAATTACAGTGGGAGCGGCCCATTCTCTGATCCAAAGGTTGGAGCTTCAACTTGCACTCTTGACATCACTGGTAGAGCAGTCTGATCCACTTACCCACAGGCCACAAATTAATACTGCTCTTCCCTTCCCATATTGTATCAGCAGTAATCTTGTAGTGCTGTTTTATAACTCTACTATTTCAAATCTTCCTTTTGAAGCCTAATCATACCCAAAGAAAAAAGAATGGATAAATGTCTTAAATGGCATGCTGTCATATTTTTTTGATATTGTGTAGGAGACTTGTGCTGTTATGTTAAAATTTTATGACTCTGTAGGAAAGCGTATTAGCTAGTGATTCGGGTTGATACAGTTTTAGTAATTTGGTTTCCCACTTGTGGTCATACTTCAGACCATATTTGTAGGTGTTGATATGTATGATACTAGGTATTGGACACAGTATTGTAGTTTAAAAAAAAAAGATATGACAGAGTTGGTCCAATCAACAATTACCACCAAATACAACATTTATATACAGTAGAGTTGGGCGGTATCCAAATTTTGATACCGTTAAACCGTGTCCACATTTTCCCGGGGTATACGGTATTACCGTTGCTAAGGCTAAAAAAAAAAAACACTTCGTAGCACTACAGTGGAGTGGCCTCGCCAAATGGCAGCTTGCACCTATACCGTTCAGAAACAGAATAGCAAGCATTACATAGGCCTAATGATACTGAAAACATAACAAAACATGTACAAAATTTGTAACTTTTATTAACAAATGTTTAAAATGCAAATACAGCAGCCAACCGACGGAACGAAATAACAAAAGTTAACAAACCAACAGGAATCAAATAAATAAAATACTTGATCTTATCAAATAAGAAAATCTGAACAATAAATAACAAGACATAACCGAAAATGTGCATATATAACCCTGTCCTGAGAACGCAGTGGAAAATACTGCTCGTTTGTATATTTTTAAAATCTATTAACATGAATCAAATAAATTAAACGTACAACTATACAACATCCCGAACCGTTTTCATCAGTCAGAAAAAGCTACTCCTTATTGAAAATAAAAATATTAAGCTATTGAATGCAAAACCAGCATGTTCACTTTTTCCGGCTTGAGTAGGGCACGTTGTGGATTGACAACTTTGCCTGCGGTGCTGAAGACCCGTTCCGATGGAGAGCTTGTGGCACAAACGCACAGGTATTTTCGGGCAACCCTTGACATCAGACGAAAGCGCCTGACTCCATTGGATTTCCACCAAAGAAGGGGGTCTTCATCTCCCAGAATAACAGCCTTGTGTGGAAGTTGCGTTTGTAATGAGAAACCCGAAAACTTCTCACATTTCAGACTCAAAAACGGTGAGTCGTTTTTATTAACACGCGAGAATATCAGAAAAGGCACTGCGCTAGAACACAAAAGCAGCATGTCAAACGTCACGCCTTTTTTAAAGGGACCGCAACTATTATCAGAAGCAGTGACTTTATAACCAAGTGCTTAACCAAGAACTGAGCAAAACCCGCATGGCAAAGCTGTAACAACACAGTTAAGAAGGTGAATTATGCATACATTCACGAGTACACTACACTCGCGACAATATGCAGTTGCCTCTGCTTCTGCTCGCTCCTCCACAGTGCCGCTGTTATCTCTCGATGGGTAGGATGTTTCACCAGAACACCGTCTTCATGCACATTTTACACACAGCCTCGTTGACATTACCCGGCTCTCCCTTGTCATTTGGCCGAAATCCGAAATGCTGCCACAGATGTTGTGTTTTTCTTTGGGACCAACTCAGCGCGTTCTGTCATGTTGTCTTGTTTTTCTCCTCCTTCTGAGCGGTAATGTCACGTGACGACGCAACATCCAGGAACTTCATTGAACGTCATCTCTCCGATAGTAATATTAGTTTTAAACTGTAATAGTATTAAATTAACAAACACAACCACACATACATAAGTGCTGGACAAACACTCTTTATTTAGGCATTAAATTAATTATAGTTAATATTATATTAGGGCAAGATTTTTTTTTTTTTATGACGGTAATGAATCTGATACCGTTGCTATTTTTAGATACCGCAGTATACCGTATTACCGCCCAACCCTAATATACAGCTATATAGCACTGAAATGTCCAGTAGTATCACCTTTCCCTTAAAGGTGCATTGTGTAACTTTTCTGATGCAGGGTCCCTTAAACGCTTTTCTCCATGGAGATGTATTACTTTGTCTGGAATGTTTCACAGTATGGTATTAAACCTTTCTATCTTCATGGAGACCAAACCAGACCAAGCTACAGGTTAGATCTGTGGAGAGGCAACCCCGCTCACTGTCAGAATGCCTGTTTTTCTAGGTATTTTTGCCTGTTTTTCTAGGTATTTTTTAGATATAAAACTACCGCTAATTGAATAAGTAAGTTAGAACTGTTTAATAGAGCTGGTGGCGCAGTGGCTGAGTGGCTAGCGCTCACGCTTTACAGCAAGAAGGTTCTGGGTTCCCGTGTGGCACGTTGGTATGGCTGTAAGATTTGGATCGCCCGGCCTTTCTGTGTGGAGTTTGCATGTTCTCCCCGTATCTGGGTGGGGAAACTGGGCACTCCGGTTTCCCCCACCAACCCAAAACATGCACCATAGATAAAATCCTCCAGCTGAGGTCCTGACCAAACTGAAGCAAGAAGATAATGGAGATGGTCCCCGGGCACAGTAATGTGCTGCCCACTGCTTCTAATAACAGGATGGGTTAAATGCAGAGAAGAATTTCTCCTGTGTGAGATCAATAAAGTCACTTCTTCTTCTTAATAATATTAAATGTGGAACATTCCGGACAGAGCAATGACGTATCCATAGAAACAAGGAGGTGACAGACCCTCCACCAGTTACACAATGCACCTTTAAATTTGTGTAATGATCATGCTATTAGTTCATATCACAACTAAACAGAGAATTAGTGATACCACAATTTCACCCTAGCTTTATTGTCAGTCATCTTTGTGTATACTATGCTACACTGATTTTTTTTTACTGCCTGAATAGTCAAATAAGACATTGTGTGCCTAGCCTTCTTTTCAGTACAACAACTGGAGAGAAAATCAACCTGGCCCGTTTCATACTTCAGTCTAATCATGTGCTTTCCTGTGTTATCCTCAGTGTTTGACGATGGCGATGAGAAGACCCTGCGTCGCTCCTCTCTGTGCCTAAAAGGAGCGCGCCACTTTGCAGAGAGTGAGGCAAGTACTCCCCAATCTCTTACCCAGATAAATAAATTTGTTAGTATTCTTAACAAAAGAGAAATGTTCATTTGTGAACTTCATAACAATTTTCAGCTGTAGATGTTAAAAACAAAAATATTTACTATCAGCAAATATCGGTTATTGGCCAGCAGCAACACAATTATTTGATATCGGTATCGCTTGGAAAAATCCAAATGGGACCATCCCTATTTGCACTGTGAATTCATCCACATCACAACCTATTCTCCCTAATCAAAACTGTCAAATGCGATTGTGTACACCTTATGTTTGCGTAGGTCGGAAAGAGCCCTGTTATTGATGGAGATTCTGGGGAGTAGATTTAGTCTGGGGAAAGTCTTTTGTCGTCTAATTTGGCGTTTGACAAAGTGGTCCTGAGCTTCTGTTCGGTCTGTCCTCTCCGCAGACGCTCGATAGACTGCCTCTCACAAACCCAGAGCACTTCGGCACACCTGTCATCGGTAAGAAGGGCAACCGCGGACGCCGATCCAACCCCATGTGAGTATTATTGACCCAAGCTGAGCCAGTCCTGATTAAGAGCTGCATTCAATCTTGTTTAGACTTCTCATTTAGACTTGGTTTAGACCCAGTTTCTTTGAACTGAGATATGGTTTAGACCTGGATGGTTCAGATTGTACTTAGTTCAGTGTTTCCCATTATTCAAAGCTATGGTGACCCCCCCCCCTCTCCCATATTGTATTACTAGTAACAAAGTGTGTGCTCATACTTGCCCTGATTTGTTTCTGGTATGAGCCCAATTTAGTCCTGCTGTAGACTTGGTTTTGTCCTGTCCTTGTTCCAGTTTAGACCTGGTCTAGTCCAGGTCTAGTTCCGGGTTTATACCCAGGTCTAGTTCCGGGTTTATACGTAGTTTACTCCCAATTTTGATGAGATGTGTGTGCAAATGTGAAGTACCCAAAAAAGTGCACATTTTTATATAATAAACTTAGAGACTTCTTAAAGGAAAAGTAACGTTATTTTACAATCTGAGCCTTCTTTCGGTAATAAAACAAGTCGTTTGACTCACCCATGTTTGGTAAAAGTTATGTTGTAGCATATCCGTTAGCCTGAGTACTCGGGGCATTACTTTGCAGTCTCCAAATAACACAAACTTTAGCACTTTTCAAATCATAGAAGCCCGATGTCTTAATCTACGATTTTGTTTGACGCAAAAGTGGCCTGTAATCCGAGATTTATCCATAGTTTCGAGTAGATGAGGAGGCCAGTGCACATGCGCGGACTGTGCTATCAGCTCCCGGGACCCAAACATGAAACGCAAAGCTGAAAACTATGGATAAATCTCGGATTACAGGCCACTTTTGCTTCAAACGAAATCGTAGATTAAGACATCGGGCTTCTATGATTTGAAAAGTGCTAAAGTTTGTGTTATTTGGAGACCGCAAAGTAATGCCCCGAGTACTCAGGCTAACGGATACGCTACAACATAACTTTTACCAAACAGCTCCAAATGACACCAACGTGCTATGGGTGAGTCAAACGACTTGTTTTATTACCGAAAGAAGGCTCAGATTGTAAAATAATGTTACTTTTCCTTTAAGGTTGAAATGGATGCAATAGGTGATATCTAACTTCTAACAAAATTGTAAGAAATAAAATGATTCAAATAGGGATTGCTTGTGCCACCATTGTGCATTGTGTTCTCAGTGTTAATGTGATTTCTTATTTAAGTAGTAGTACTTGGCGTAAAATGTGTTTGTTGCAGTTGGAGTCAATAGTCCCAAACTTTCTAAAGTCTAATTTCATTATATATTTGAGATTAAAGTGGACCTACATTTAGGTGGTTACAGATGTTTGCTGCTTGGTGCCTCCCCCTGTGTTTGTTTACTTCCCCATATTTGGTCTGTTGCTTAATACAAAGAAGAACATCCTATATCTAATAATGAACAGTCCTGTAGGCTAGCTTTCCCTTCCCAAGGCCTAATCCTTATATCAGTGGTAAAGCTTGATAGATCGAGCTGCATCTAAATAGTACTAAATTTACTCTTGAATTGAATATAAAGAGTGCTTAATCCTCCCGCCGTCCTGTAAAGTGGATTTGACATACAATTACTCTGGATGGATAATACAATTGGGCTGCACACAGTGTGGTTAGCAAGTACTTCGTGTTTTTTGTTCATATACCGCCAAAAAAGGGAATCAAAGAAAATCAAAGAAAATCAAATGGCACCGTGTAAAAATAAGTGGGTGACTGTCATTGTCTTCGCATGCAACTATTGTTCTATTTGTGGGTTTCAGGCAAATGATTCATTCCTTATTTGTTGTTTTTTTTGTTTGTGATTTGTCCATTCAAGATATACTATTTCACTTTAATATCTTAAAGGGGTTGTATTTGATTTTTACTGTCTTAAAAATGTGAAAAGCAGAACTGGTTCATTTTAAATGGTTTTCCTAACTTACCGTATGCATTCCGAACATCATAATTATTCCATGATGACTGATATTATATACCATGATGACTTTCGAAGTGTTTCTCACAACTTAAGAGACCAGAGCAGTATTTTGCAATCACAGTAAAGCTACCAACAACAAGCATTCTAACCGTGCACTTCCAGATGATCACAATATAAAGCTGTACTACTGTTTTGCTCAAATACAGAGGTACAGGCCCTTTTAATAGTTGAAAAGCCATGAATAATTGAACCCAATCACTAAAGTTGCGAGAATAAGCTTAAAGTTTAATGGAATAGTTTTTAGTTTTGAGTGTGTGCATCTTAATTTCCAATCCACTGTTGATAATACAATATATTATTATTTATGTATAGTTTTGTAGCATTTATCCCTGAACTACAGATTCCCAGCTTTCCCTCTTGGCGTTTCCCTGCTGTGGAACGCTTGGGCTTTGTGTGGTAGATTCTGCAGTTGGCTCTGGCTTGTATTGAAATATTGAAATGAACAGCAAGCCAGTAATTTTTTTATGGAAAGGATTTTGTGTTCTAGCCCAAACTGATGAGCAGGACACCCCCAGAAAGCCGTCCAAATGAAAGATGTACTCTCGGCGTCCTCTTCATAAAGCGGCCCCGAGGCGCCTGGTCTCCTCCTCCGGTTCCTAATCGCTCGGAGCCTCTGTGGGCCGCAGACAGTCCGCCTCCGATACAACTGCATTACACTACAGAAAAATGGCATTTGCTAAAACTGAACTAGTGATAATAGGATAGGACAATAGGATTTTGACAAAGAAACCGGTTCGTAACCATGTGTAACTTTTTAGCCAAAACATACACTGAAATAAAAATGATGGATGTTTTTATTGCACACAAAACTTAAAAGAACAAGCATCCTTACTGTGTGGGCTTGCCTCTCCGCAAGCCTGGCTGCTAGATAAAATATAGGGCATAAAATCTTTATATCTCTATGCACAATGTTGCAATGTATGGTTTGAACTTTCTGTTTACTTGGAGTCATGCACCATCAGTGTTGCTTTAATTTAAATAGGACTAAACTAAACAAAGAAAAGTACCAAAAACTGCCAAAAGTGGACTCAACCAGTACTTTACCATCATTGACCTAATTTAATAATAAACTAGTGGTAAACCAAATATTAAAATAGGACTAAACATAGACTGACCCATAATTAAAGCAGATCAAAACCAACACTAAACAATATATATTTAAAGTGGTCAATTTTGTTTTTATCATTTCATAACAATGCAATATAATTTAAGGTTCTATTCGTATAGTCATTTTGAGAGAATGTTTTTTGAAATTCTGTTTCTATTATCAGATGTGTTTTTATAGTCTACAATATCACAATTACAACAGATTATTTATATTGGACTGTCCTACTGGCATAGTTCTGATACTCCTCTAAAATGTAGGCATTTTAAGCTGTGATGGGCTCCTCTTGGGACCCTCTCCACTGGGGGGAAGGGGTCTGGAGGGTGTGGCGTGCCCCTACAATGAAAAACAACATTCTGCTCCTTACATAATCTTATTGGGGGACACCTGGCTAATGGCACTTGCACAAACGTCACATTGATACAATATTTACTCAGACTCTGCTGTAACCTTGAACATGTTGAGAAGCATTGCTGTCTTAAAGAGGAAGTAGGAAGTTCCTAATACCAATACATTCATGTAGCTAAAATCAGATTTCACAGTTAAACCGCTGCTTGTAAACTTTGAATTTTCAAAAGGAAGAGGAGACAGAGGAGTTTGGGTGCTACTTGTTGATTATGAGAATGAAGAATTATTATTATTATTATTATTATTATTATTATTATTACAACATTATGAGAAGCAGGAGGCCTATTGATTCTAAAACCCCCATGAAATTGTGAATTTTGTTTCACTTACTGCAAGTTCCATTCTATCTCCCAAGAGAAATGTGGCCTCTGACTTTTCAGTACGAGTGTAATAATATAACTATCTATGCTTTTAACCTACATTAGCTAAGTTCTATCTTTATATTTGAATGAATGTCAGCAAAAAAACTTGGGGTGATCACGATTTGCCACTGGTAGCTGATTTGATGCTCACTTCAGATGGATATAATTGTGTTCTTGGGCAAGACACTTCACTTAGTTGGAACTGTAAGGGCATCTGACTTGAAAAAACCCAAAACAAAACAATGTGCAACAAGGAAAAAAGGCAAATAAGTGTATTACCCTTAAATAAGACACAGCTAAATGTTTGACAGATTGCAGTTGTTCCCGTCCCTGTGACTCTGTTGTATCGTGTTGTTTTTCCATTGAGCAGTTTCAGTGTTTGTTTATGACTTTGATTCATGGCTTATTTGTTGTGGTGCTGGTCGCAGCAGCAGAAGCCTGTCTGAAGTACTCTGCTCACTCTGTGGAAATGAAGACATGTGCTCACAGTTCTGCACCACCACAAAAACATGCAGGAAATACAAAGGGCAAAATGTCATAGCCCCAGAAAAGGGTTGATGCCAAAATGCTTCGATAATGAGGTATCGAAAGATATCAATTCCACAGATATTCATACTTAAAATGTGCCAGTATACAGTGTTTTAATTTGGTACATTATATTTTAAATTTCATTGCACATCTTGATGATGGATACGTTTAATGCCATACTGTGGAACATTCTGAGCAAAGCAATAATATCTCTACAGAGACAAAGACGTTACCTAGTGCACTTTTAAGAAACACTCACTTTTCAAATATTTGAGAAGCATAAGAAAGGATAAAAAAAAAATCCACTGGTATGGGATCAATATCACGATACTAGACCTAGTGTGCCATCAAATTGAGACATACAGTGCCGTGAAAAAGTATTTGCCCCCTTCCTGATTTCTGTGTTTTTTGCATATTTATCACTCAAAACATTGTCAGATCATCAAACCAATTTTAATATCACACAGAAACAACCCAAGGAAAGACAAAATTCAGTTTTTGAATGATGATTCCATTTATTAGTGCACAAAAAAAATCTAAACCTATCTGGCCCTATGTGAAAAAGTAATTGCCCCCTTAATCTAATAGCCAGTTGAGCCTCCTTTGACAGCAATAACTGTAACCAAACGTTTGCGATAATTGGTGATGAGTCTTTCACACCGCTGGGGAGGGATTTTGGCCCACTCTTCTATGCAGAATTGTTTCAATTCTGCCATATTGGAGGGTTTTCTTGTATGAACTGCCCGTTTAAGGTCACACCACAGCATCTCAATCGGATTTAAATCCGGACTTTGACTTGGCCACTCCAAAACCTTAATTTTGTTTTCTTTGAGCCATTCAGAGGTGGACTTGCTGGTGTGTTTTGGATCATTGTCCTGTTGCATGATCCAAGAGCGCTTGAGTTTGAGGGCACGAACTGATGGCCGGACATTCTCCTTCAGGATCTTCTGGTAAACAGCAGAATTCATTTTTCCGTCAATCACAGCAAGTTGTCCTGGTCCTGAGGCAGCAAAGCAGGCCCAGACCATCACACTGCCACCACCATGCTTTACTGTGGGCACCATGTTCTTTTTATCAAATGCTGTGCCATTTTTACGCCAGATGAAACGGGCTGCAGACCTTCCAAAAAGTTCAATTTTAGACTCATCGGTCCACAAAATGTTTCTCCAAAAGTCTTGAGGGTCATCAAGGTGCTTTTTGGCAAAGGTGAGACGAGCCTTTGTGTTCTTTTGTGAAAGCAGTGGTTTTCTCCTGGGAACTCTTCCATGGATGCCATTTTTGGCCAGTGTTTTTCTAATGGTGGAGTCATGAACACTGACCTTAACTGAGGCCAACGAGGCCTGTAGTTCTTTCGATGTGCGTCTAGGTTCTTTTGTGACTTCCTGAATGAGCCGTCGTCGCACTCTTGGAGTAATCTTAGTTGGTCGACCACTCCTGGGAAGGGTTGCAACTGTTCCCAGTTTCCTCCATTTTTGAATAATGGCTCTGACAGTGGTTCGCTGGAGCCCCAGAGCTTTGGGAATGGCTTTGTAACCTTTTCCTGAATTATAGACTTCTATCACTTTTTTTCTCATTTGTTCTTGAATTTCTTTGGATCGTGGCATGATGTGTTTGTTCTTGAGATGTTGTAGCCAACTTCACTTTGTTTGACAGGAACTATTTAAGTGATTTCTTGATTCAACACAGGTGGTGACAATCAGGTGTGGGTGTGGCATGTAGAACTGAACTAAGTTTTCTCAAAACTGTGGTTAGTCACAGTTAGTTTGTGATTTAACAAGGGGGGGCAATTACTTTTTCACATAGGGCCAGATAGGTTTAGATTTTTTTTGTGCACTAATAAATGGAATCATCATTCAAAAACTGAATTTTGTCTTTCCTTGGGTTGTTTCTGTGTGATATTAAAATTGGTTTGATGATCTGACAATGTTTTGAGTGATAAATATGCAAAAAACACAGAAATCAGGAAGGGGGCAAATACTTTTTCACGGCACTGTAACTCCTTTTTATTGCCCATTACTACTGGAAAATAGTGCATCAAAATGTCAAGGAAAAGGCTGAACATATTGAGGAGATGACCAAGAGGAGAGTCATTCTAACATCATAAAAGTGTAAAGTCCCAGTGTCACAAAAATATGGCCTTGTGATATAACTAACATTACCTGGAAAGTGATGTGACCCTGTATCTGCCAATGAGAGAGTTACATCATAATTGAGCCATTATGTTTTTAGTGGTGGTGCCCTATACTCAAACTATTCCATCTCTTTCCCCAACCAACTTGTATTGTGGGCAAGTACTGCAGTTAGGATTGACTAATAATTTAGATTTTTATAATTGCCTGTATTTGACCATTTGAAATACATTTGCAAGATAAACTAATTGAGAACAAAAAACATCCAATCAACTTATTTTTATAGTACATTTCAAGAACCAAGTGCTGCACAATAAAGATAAAAAGGCCATTCAAATACAAAATGAGCCCTATTTAATTCTGCTAGTCCTCATTTAAAGCAGTACAACTATTCTAATGATATAATCAATAAATAAAAAGGTATCACAGTTAAACTAAGTAAGACACAATATTGAATACACAAGATTGAATATAAAATTGACAAATTTCACCCAAAACTCACCCCGTTGATACAGTGTTGATACATTTTTGCTCTATAGGATGAGTATAGGACTGTGTGTCTATGTTTCATATGTCAGTCAGGCTGCAGAGAGGAGCCACTCATGATCGATGCTCTGGTCCTAATGAGGAGCTGAGGAGCAGGGCGAGTCTCTGGTGCAGTCTGTGATCGGCTGCAGTTTCAGAGGCTCAGATGTAGGTCAGTAGGATATGTCTTTGGGTAATAGTTCAGCCAAGACACCGGAGACATGTGATACAAGGTTTCATTATGAGCTTTTTGTGAGTTATGTGTAATCATGGAAGCTGTTTATATTTATTGTTAGTACACAGCATAATAAGCACCTTTGTAACTGCTTGATAGATTTTAATACTAGGAGATATGCTTGATACCTTGTTTTTGATACCACAATTGCACACATGCACACAATTTTAATGTAGGCTAATTTTCAACATAAAGTAGTACTTTATTACCATGTGGTCTCTTAAGATCAGTTTTTTGAAATTTTTTTTGTAATACATATTCAAATAAATATCTACTTTCAATACTAGATTTAGCATCGAGTATCTGAATTTTAATGTAATGGCAACCTTAATGCTCATCATATGAATTTTGAAATATTAAAATAATATTGAATATTAAAAACTGTGCAGGCCTGTTTATTTATGTAATGAAGGCTTATAATTAGAGAAGACAATGCAGAGGCTTAGGTCACTTTGCTGACAATTAGAAACAGAAAATATTTTGCCATAATGGACACAGTGGCCAGGCAGATGAATGAATAAAAATACTAGTTTGGTAGTCAGTGTTAAGTCATTATAACAAATCTGTGTTTTTATCAGTCCACTTGAACTTCATAATTGTCCCACACTGTTCAGCTGGAGCGGTGCTGTGTCCAACAGTGTGCTCTGTAATTACACATGTAGCCTCTGCATTCAAACTCGGCTCTATCTGATGTTCATGTCCTCTGCACTGGCCCCCTGGTGGTCAAATGTGCAGATATTTAATAATTTGATATTTAGAAGCAAAATTCAGTTTCTGCTGGTACTCAGAAGCTTTTTGATTTAAAGCAGTATTGATTTAAAATAAGTTGTTTTCCTGGTTTTGACATGATTCAGTAGTAGTTCTAATTAAAGCAGATTAAAGTGAATATGATAATATATATGATAAAAAAGTAGTTCTCTAGTTTGGCAATTTTGGTGCAGATAGCAGATGAAGTACATAGAAGTGATTCCATAACTGCTACTAAACAACCACCCTTTTAAGAAGGCCAAAGCTTGTGCACTTACAGTTATTATTTGCCAATTAAAAAAATATAGAAAAATATAAAATACCTTATTTTGTCGAGTTCATGTTTAAATTGTAAGAAAAATGTGATTCTGTATCACATGGACTTTTGTGTATTGTGTTGTACAGTGACATGACATAGGTATTACCTTTCATAACTCTGGTCTGTCATGAATATTTACCATTGTTTGTGATGTTTGTGATGTGAAATTATCAGTGCACTGTTATAATCCAAATAATCCGATTTACAGCCAAGAAGAGGAGCTGTCTTCATCCTCGAGTGAAGAGGAGGACAGCGACCAGAGACCGAACGAGGATCTGTTTGGAAAAGTGGTGTGTGTGGAGGGCGTCGTCACGGGAGACAAGAGGAAGACCACGTGGTACCCAGCGCTGGTGAGCTCAGATCTCTTTGGCACAGTTACATTATCACATTCAGACATGGGCCACTGCTGCTGCTGTTACAGTCCATGCCTTGTGCCATCGCATCTGAAGCACTTCTTATGTAACCACAGGGTAATAGCATACTGCTACTTCGATGTGGAGGAAAATGGATAATATCTCAGGTGTGGTTTTGGAGATATGCATTGAGTGTACCATACATAATATATATAAAGAGCCTGAAATGTGGTGTGTCATCCCCCAAACACAGATATAAGGTAATAGTCCTGCCCATTGTGGTTAATTTTAAATCGAGTCAAATCAAGATGACTTTGTTTGTCACCAAGGAGCAATTTCATGGTGTATTCATGTTTCATTTTTAACAATACTTCAATCACAACAAAGAAATTTACAGTTAAATTTTAGCACATTGTTGAAATTTTGTTGAATATCTTTAATTGTAATGTGGAAAAAAAAGGATAATTTTTGTCACTATTACCCACATTAATGAAAAAATTAAATGGATGTCGTAGGATTAATATAGAGATTGTTTGTTGAACTCTCTGAATTGTTGAATTCTCATATTATAGGCTTGTGTTGTGTATGTTTGAATTGTATGAATGGTTCATCAGACTGCCAATTCAAATAACATAACTTTGGCCACAGCAGCTCAGTGAAAATAATAAAAATGTTTGGCCGTCCATCAGTAGATTCTTTCACATTGTATAATAGTGCAAAGGTTTCGGTGACGTGTGAAACGTATTTTGACCAAGAGAACATTGGTAGTATTTGTTGTAAAAATTGTCAAAAATATAAAATTATTTTAGTACAGTTATCTTATAGGTTTTATTGGCTCAATGGAAAAAAGTTTTATTTAGATTTTAAGACTATTTGAGTTTAAGCTCAGGTCTGGACACTGGATTGTTTCCGTTGGAGAGGTCCAGTCTTGCACATTATAAAACCTGTCTATATAGTCCTACCATTTATTTTTTGCAATTCTATAGCTGTACTGTAGCTGCACAGTTAAAATACATTTGTGTAAATCCACTTTTTGCTTGCAGAAAACTCAAAAATAAAAGTGTTTTTTCCCCTAAGAAGTGCAATAATCTATCCGCACAGATGTAGAGCTTTGCGAGTGACTTGTCTCCGCCCTCAGATGTCAGCCTCTGTTAGCAGCACAAGAGGCAGTGACAGGCGTTGTTTGTTTATGTAAGTCTAACACGCACAAGTTGGATCCAGTGCAGAGGAGCTGTCTCTTTAACAGTGTAGCCCCCATGACCCCGCCTCCTTCACTGTGTTATTCTTGGCTGTCTGATCGAGCTTGCTGCTGCCTCCCTGTGACGGGTGAGGGGAAGTGCATGATACAGCGGTCTGTCAGTGTTTACATTGTAAGTGAGGATGAGGCACAGGGTGGAGCAGTGTGCAGAGGGATACAGGCTGGGCTGGTAAAAAACACTTGTCAGTTTGTTTTGTTGCCAAAATCTATGCAAATATGTTCTGGACTAAAATAAGAGCTACACAGATTGGAGAGAGTGAAATGTGATCATGCTAGTCTCTGGGCTAAGCAGCAAATACAGGAATGATTTAATGATGTCATCCTGGAAAATGTTTTTAGATATTTCCAAAGTGAGGTTAAACACAAAGTGATAGTAGTTTCTTTAAAGGGGGATCCTTGTGACAATATGCAGTTTTGGTCATATGTGGATTCAGTCTTTTTGTTTTCTGCAGCTCTCAGCTTAAATATACAACTTATTCCTCTAAGTGAGTGACAGGTGGATTTATCCAATCATAGTGAAGTATACACTCTCAAAGGGTAGATGACTTTAGTTACTTCTTAATAATGCATACGCAATCTATACATTTATTATCTTTATTTTTATGTATATAATTATGTCTCATCTGACGCTGGTCTATTGCTCTTTGGTTGCTATTCCATCTATTTTTTTTTTTCTTTTTACCCTCAGTTATATATTATATATTATATTTGATGAGTGAGCTACCATACCGAAAACAATTTCCCTTGTGGATCAATAAAGTTTGTCTAAGTCTAAGCATGCCTGCTTAAATTGTGATGAAATTCAAAATCATGGTCTTGGTCTTTTTAGCATATTGCCCAAACCATATGTTATCACCAGGTGGTATACGGGTTTTGGTATAGATGAAGACTTCTAAAAAAATAAATAAATAAAAGTGAAAATTTGTTGAAAATTCAGTAAGTCTTCAGTATGAATACTTTCTTAAATGAGCATATAGTTTCAATACTAACTTTAGTCCATCCATCCATCCATCCATTTTCTTCCGCTTTCTCCGTATTTCGGGTCGTGGAGGCAACAGTCCAAACAGATCCGCTGCCCAGATCACAACGCATCAGCCTCCATGGATCCCCCCGCGGGTGGTGGGTCCGCGGGAGGACTAACTTTAGTATTGGGTTTAATATTCTGTAAATGTATATTCACAACTTTCTGTTATATTATAGAGCCTCATTTAATTTCAGCTTCAAATTATAGTAAGTAGACCATAGCAGCAATGGTCTTAAATCAAAAAAGAAAAAAAAAAATGTAATTAGTTGTCAGTGGTGGAGTTATTGAGGTACACTATTTGAGGTACACTGGGAAACTGCCAAAAAATACTTGCTATAAGTTGTTTAACATATGCCAAAATAACAATAAATGAGATGGATTAACTTAACTATGCTAACTAAATCTACACATTGACAATGAAGTATATGATGTGGCTATGAAAAGCCCCGTACATGTGCAAAACGGGATCATGCATGTAGAGGCAAAAGAGGCAGGCGTACGATTGGGAATAGTGCTCGCTGCTGCCTCCTGTTTACTAAACTCTGCCATTACTCCTGTTCCTCTGTTGTAGTCTTTATTCCAGTGAGAGGCAGTGGCCCATGCTGTGAGTGGGCAGAACATGGCAGCAGCTATACACTCATCTCCTCGTCTCTCTCAATGTGCGCGTCGATTTCACAAACAGAAATGTGCCATTCATCAGATTGGCCTTTGTTTGAATGAAAACATCTTTAGTGAGTGACGGATAAGAACTCGCCAAGCTTTCAGTTCTGATTCACCATTTAACACATTATAATGCATTCATTTGAGTTTTCCCACATTTTTCTATATATATAAGATGACTCATTCTCATGTTCATTAGTGCCATTGATCTACCGGTTCACAGTGTCAACTAAAAAACTAGCCCTTTCAAGTTTAAAGGGCTGCTGTTACGCTATTTTATTTTATGATGATGTGTATATAATGTTGTTTCCTCATCACAAACATACCTAGAGTTGTGTTTTGTTTCAGTCACACATTTAACACAGAAACTCTGTTCCACTCTGTGATGCGTGGTAATACAAAATGTTCCACTGTGTTTTTAAACTCCATACAACTTCACTAGAATCATTTGGATGATTTCCACTGAACTAAAGGTAAACTAAAAGTAGCTGTTAACTTGAAAACTACTTCTTCATGACATCACAAGGTGGAAGAGCATTTTGAGCTTTGGTGATATACACGTGGAGAATAAACTAAGATTATTCAAGCATAGGTGAATGAAGCTAAACGCAGCTTCAGGTATGTTTTTGTGGAAGTAATAACATGTAGTATAGGAGCAGTTTATTTAACCATTTTATTAGTACCTTATGTCCCTCTTTCACTGTTTGCCTTTGTGTATTCTTTCAAAAGTGGTTATTGGTTGCAATCAGATTCATTTATTGACTGTAAGTGCAAACGCTACTCAAAACACCTGGTAACTTCTGACCTCATTGTGTTGCCTAGGTGATCTCCCCGGACTGCCACGATGACGTCACCCTGAAGAAGGACAATGTCTTCGTCCGATCGTTCAAGGATGGAAAATTGTGAGTAGTTCATTATTTCTGCAGAATCAGATATTTTTTTTCCCACAATCTTACAGTGAATTCTGTTTATCAATGGCTGAATATTGAGTGTCTTACTGGCCTTGGTTCATTCAAATTCAACACTACTTCAGATGTAATTCTCTACTCTAATTGAAACGAGGCCTTGTCAGTGCTTATTCGGTTTTCGGAGTTTTAAAGCATGCTGTGGGGTACCATAATCACGACGCTCTATTAACAAAGTTTTAGGTTATTTATCTTCCATTAATAAATTACATAATTTACCTGAAAAACAGTGGGGTGACCTCTCCATAGATCTGACCTGTAACATGACCATGACATGACATTCACTACTGAACACTGCACATTTCACTGCACATTTTGATGCACACTGCACATTTTGGACATCTGTTAATTTTTTTTATTTTAATTTTTAAATTCTTTTTTACACTGCTTGGCCTGAGAGAAACGAAATTCTGATTCTCTGTATGTTTAACACACATGATAGAATTGACAATAAAGCTGACTTTGAACTTTGAACTTGAGCTTGAACCTATCGATGTCATTGGTTTGTCACCTTGAAAGTAGATATGTTTAAAGCCATACTGTGGAACATTGTCTTCAGCAAAGCAATAACATCTCTATGGACTGCACCTTAAACAATATGTACAGCGATAACCATTTTCTAAAATAAACTTGTTATTTTGGTTGTTGCTAGATAGACTGTAATGTGTGTAAGGTGTGAATGCCAGGCCAGCTGAATCTATTCTTTGACTTTAGCAGAGATTCTAACTATTTAACTGAATTGTATACTCTTATAAACTATACTAAACTTAAGGCCATCCCGGCTCAATTTCTTCACATTACAGTTTCTTCCTGGTTGTGTTGTATCGGCGTTGTAGTTCCCCCGAGCCTGCTCCCGGCATGAGAGCGGAGCAGCCGATTGTTTTGTCTGTGGTTGGAGCAGGAATAGGAGCTGTCAGGAGCGCTCTGCTGTGGCGGCTGGTGGTTTACTATATAGAGACTTGTCTATGAATCTTTATACAGGGGGATCCGCACTAGATTTTATTTCACTGTATCTCCCCTGGTGCAAAGATTACACAAGCTGTCTGTTTGAATTCAGGAAGAGTTTTATATCCAAAGTACTATGGGGATGTTAGGCACTCAAAGTTTAGTGTTGTCATTATTGTGAGTAGAAACATCACAAGTTAAAAGTGATTTGGGATTATTTACACTGAACAAACAGTTGTAAAATCCTTAATTCACTCATTTACACTGCCTAATACTAGTAGATTATCATTCAGAAAGTTCTAGTTCATAAAACTAGTCACAAACCTTCTGAATGATAAAGTAAGTTTAATGTGATGTAAACAGACACATAAAAAGCACTTCACATTTGGTTTTATTTTATAGTATAGAGCAGGCGCTATAGCCAAACCAACAAACCTAAAGCAAATATACTGGATTGGCCTCTTGTGACAGTTTTTTTTTTTTTTTTTGTCTTGTAGAAAAAACAGCACCCATTCCCAACCCAAATTACACCCTCTGGAGACCAAGTTTAACTCTCGGGCCCCTCTCCTGGTGTTTATAAAATTGATTTAATTGTGCTTCTAAAATAGACTTGGGTTGATATTGAAAAAAAAAAGAATATATCTGAATATTTTACCACCCTGCATGATTATTAGATTTTTTTTTCATTGCATTCAGAAATGTGCTAAACATTTGTGCAAATGCCTTGGTTAAAGGGACAGTGTGTAGGATTCGTGGCGCATAGGTGGTTACTAGCTATTCCACTTCCTCTTTTGGCTATGGCAGACCTCGAGGGTCACCCGGACGCGACGTAGCGCCGACATCGCGCGTGCCCGCGCACGAACCGCGCACCGCTGTATACATAAAACGCGGTCCCCCGTTCACTTTTTTTTTTCTTTTCGCATGAAAACACACAATCCCGATCATGATTCATGACAATCTACACATCAAATGAAACCTTACAGTCTCCTCTTTTTGACTATGCAATTCATTTCCCTGCAAAACAATCACTCCCCGAGCACATGGGGCTTTTATACAGAAAAGCACAAAACTTAGCTTACTTAGCTTACCTTTGAAGGCTTTGCACAGGTCAAACTCTGTATTTCATCATAAACTTGGTCTCAATCTGTCCATAAGGATCCAGCGAATAAAATCCAGTAAAACAATTTAGTCCAAAATACGTGTTATATCCATTACGATGTGTGATCCAGCAGCATGCTTCTTTACACGAGGCTCCCCCCTTCCCCCCTCCCCTTCCCCTTCTCTCCTTCGCTCCTTCACTCCCATATGCAGCGCGGCTGTGCAGCTGTTAGCAGGAGCCGAGGCGAAGGATGAGCCCAAATGTCCTTCTGCGGCTCTCGTATTCAAAATGGCTGCCTCTATATGGGGAAGATCCCCCTTTTATGTGACTATATCTAAGTCCAAAAGAATACTTTGATTTCATGATGGAAGTGAAAAGGCTTGGAAAACAATGTATTTTTGAATGGGTATCTTCAATTTCAGTAATTAACAGGTAAAAATCTTACACACTGTCCCTTTAAGGTTCAAGTATCACAAAAACAGACTGTAAACTTTTAATAGATTTTAGCGTCCTGTTATATGGGGTTATTTTGAGGACAGGTGATCATTCAATATATATTTTGTTTTGAATTAATTACTACGGCAAAAGTCCTAACTTTTCATCATGTTAATTCTACATTTCAGTGTAAGCTCACCTTATCGCATTAGACCTGGTTTTCTGTTTGAGTTGAGGATTTATTTTCACCTTCAAAAACCCCTGTAGTTGTTGTATGATGCTTGTTTTTGGAGATATGAGATAGGGTGGAGGCGGAGAACAAAATTTTCCAAGATAAATATTGTAAAGAAAGCGTTTTCTTTTACGCTATTTGTTGGGAATACAAACAGTGGTGATAAATCAAAGGCTTGTGGGAGCTTGTGAAATATTTGCTTTTATGTGCAAGTGAAAATTGGACCACCTTCCTTTGTTTTTTCCATATGCTGTAAACTTGGAACAATATCGGGTCCATTAGAGGTGTGAAACAACATTTGCATTCCTTATGTTTTGGATCACACCTTGTTTCTGCTAAAATAAGGTTTATGTGTTTGTGTTGCTTTCTGGTGGAAGAATTTACCCAAAGTATTGTTTGATTTGTATTTATTTTTTAAATCTAAGTTTACCCCAAAAGGACAAGATTTTGTATGTATTTGAATGTCTGTTTAGTAGAAGGAATGCGGTAAAATGTTCTATAACAATATAGTTATTAGACAAACTAATTATTTAGCCTTGGGGGTAATGCGAGATGCTGAGGTTTCTTGTTTTAATATCAGAGGTAATTACTCCTTTAAATGTTTTTACTGTTGTATACTATTATAATACTAATACTATTATAAGTCCTGGTCTCGCACTAATAGATTTTTTCTTTCATTGTGAGATGGGGCAAATCAGTGTTTCTAGTAGTTGATAGTATTTAAGTTTGAACTGATTTCACAAAATGTAGTTAACATAATTATATTTAAAATTTGACTAAAAATCTGTCCCAATTTTGACAATTTTGATATATAATTTCACTTCCTATTTGGCCATTGTCATTGGCAGCCAATTTGACATAAGTTTTTCCCTAACTGTGGCTGTAAAAACTGTGTAAGCTTGTCTTAATTTATTTTAATTTGACAAAAAAAATAATGTATGACCCCTTTTTCTTTTTGTCTCAAATACATTTTAAACCTGCCATAAACATGTGTTGGGTGTGCTTAAATTGTTCCCATGTTTAGGATACAATTTTTTGTATTAATGACATGGAGGAATTGACCTACTCCTGTATACCGTGCTATTTCCTGTATGTTTCAACCTTTTTCTAAGTCTTTCTTCACAAACTGCCTCTTGACGATGTAAAACTAAAATTTTCACTGCAGTTACTATCCCACCAAATTTATAAATCTAATACTTATAAAAACATGTGCACTTCTCCTATGCACTTTAATTCCCTATGTTAAAACTATAAGTAACTATGTCAACTAGTTTGTGACTACAGATGTTGATGAAGATGTTGGGAAAAATCATTAGAGGAACGCTTTGTTTCATGTTTGTGCCAAAATATATAATGCAAATGATCTATCTCTTCTTTTAATGACACATTTCTAATTATAAACTTGTTGTAATGTTTATCTTTAGCTTCAGGCCCTCCTAGTTTATTGTTTCTGGGCAGTTTCTCTCCCCTGCTCCTGGTGCAGCACTGGAGGTCACCCTGTTCACTTTGCATTGTTGGTGATGATAACCATTCATTCTTTTCTGTGCCATTTTTGAAAACAATGGCTAAGAAAAACATTGGCAAACTCAGATCCAGTAAGGTCAGATCCAGAAAGGGAGACTGCGGTTTTCAGGACGTTGTTGTTCTTGCTCTTCAGATGTTCCACAGAGTTTATCATATTTTGCGTTTGGGAAATGTTTGTGATATTTAACATACACAAGACAGCTATAATAATGTAATGACCACTGTGAGGAGGACTGAATAACTTTTTTTCCCCCCATCATGGCCCTTGTTGAATATTTTATAATGTATCAAATGGGAGTGTCACAATATCAAATTTTTGTGAGAAGAATTTACATCTACATCATGACCACCAAAAATGAAACCCTTAATTTACATTCTAGTTCACTGTCTAATGTAGTACCAACGTTTCTGGGAAAAATAAAAACTGATAAACAAACTGTAGTAAATGGACTGATGAAGTTCAAAAATGGCTGTTGGTATGGTATGGAGATTTCTTTGTTTTAATGTTTTTTCTCTACAAAAAAATTTATTGGGTGTTGTAAATTCATTTGAAAAATAATTGATGGAAATTCTTTTGCTTTTCAGTCACATGGTGTTACGAAAAGATGTGAAAGAGATAAATCCAGATTCTCCTCCAAAAGCCGATGCCACGCTCAAGCCAGGTGAGTTTAAGAATACACAAAAACTGCAGTATTTCACATAGTTAGAGCACAAAGTGTACCTATTCTGTGGGCTGGTTGCTTGACACGCCAGACAGAAAATCTTCTCAAAGAACGATGCATTTGGTAAAAAGAGAATTTCTGTTTTGTTCTCCCCGCACTGGAGCTCCTGTCACTTCTGAGTCTATTTTTATTTCAAGTCCTCACCATCTTTTTTAAAAAGCTGTGACCCAATTTCCCTGTTGCAGTTTTCATAATTACACTGAGAAAGTGTGTTGCGTTTTCTTGTTAGGGAGCACACAGGTGGTCCGTGAGCCGTCGTCGCGGTTACAAAAGACGAAAATGAGGATCGGCTGAAGTGTCTCTTTGAAAACACCTGTGACTCTGGGGCTTTGAGCTCACGCTGCGTCAGCTTTGTCAAGTCTTTCCGTGTGTGACAAAAATAGATTTGATAATCCGCTGTCATTATATGTATTTTGGGTCACAATTTGTAGGAAATGGACAACAAATGCTTGCTTATTTTTAGGTGTTTTTATAATTTTAATTGGAAAAGGTTTGTTATTTCTGTAGATAATTTGGATTATTAAAATAACAGGTGGCGAGCATTATTAAACCTTTTAGTATGTGCTTTGAATATAATCCAAATGGGTTCAAATAAATACACAACATTATGTTTTATATGTTAAAACAAAAGGTCCCATGAATTCCGAATGCCTGCCTGATTGCGTTGGTGAAAGCGATGAAGGATTCTGAGCATGCATTGTTTTCAGCACCGCCCTCTAGTGGTTAGCATGCAGACGAACTAGAATCAAAACACTAGTGTCAAAAACACTGTGATTCTTTGTCATCATAAATATAGCCCAAAATGTCAACATAACTGATAATAGAATAATGGTACGTGGTATATGTGTGTCGTATAATGGTGTGAGATCAATAAAGTCACTTCTTCTTCTCTCGTACCTTTCGTCAGAATGTTCTAAACTGAATAGTGGATGGTCTTTAAAAAGAGAAATCCGGCTTTATAGATTACATATGTTTTATACCAGCAGTGAAGGCAATAAATGTCCAATAATTGTCCACAAATTAAACAAAGCACCACTGTAATAGTGTGTGTGAAGGAGAGAGAGTATGAGAGGGTAGGGGGGAGAGAGGGGGCTGAGAAAGAGTGAAATGTGAGCGTGTGAGTTTGTAAGTGTGTGATATTTTAATACTATTTGATTCTCTGGACAAATCACTGTATTTATTGTTTTTTCTATCATTTATCCCACTGTTTTTTAGTGATATCTGAAAAGTTTAAAAGCCCTTCTGGGGACTGGAGTTGCAAATTAGCCTTAGGTTTAAACACTGTGATACCCACATTAGACTACTTAATTGTTCTATGTAAACTATCTTTGCTGCATCTGTCCCTATTCAAATAAACAATGTTTCTGATGTAGTAGCAGTGGTCAGTCTGGTCAGTTTAGCATAATATAGACCCTTAAAAGTAATTTGTTAATCCACCACAATAAACATTTACTTTCAGTCTTATTTCTACTTAGGTTAATTCTTTTACCGACACCTCAAATTGTTCACATCTGTCGACGTCGCCTCCGTCTTTGTCCGGGGATTAACTCTCCTCTTGTTTACTGTTTGGAGTGACTCAAATCCTGACTATAATCTGCATGAATGGAGTTTCCTGTCTGCAGTAACAGTGATGGGCAGAGGAGAGTATTTCGCCTTATATGTCACTGTCTGTTTGGGTTGTCAAAAAAATAAAACTACCCAGATGCCAGGTACTAATCTCAGAAATAGAATTGACTTCATTGTACTCCCTTATTATACAAAAATATATCAAAAACTATACCAAACTGACCTGTCCTTTCTTCGTCTACCACTCAAACACGGCCACTGCATGATACATGAAGGATTCAGCAGCGTCTCGTAGCTATTTCGGCATAAAAACGAAAAAACAGGAACAAGGCATGCTGAGCTTTGGGGATGTAGACAGACTAATAAAGAGTTACTCAAATGTGAATAAAAGAAAACACAAGCCTGGGTATGTTTTTGACGGGGTAACAGCATTGTAACATGGTTTTAAAACTTGCAAGAGTCAATTTTGCGTAATATAGGATCTTTGAGTTGAAGTAAGCGGCATCATTATTATCTAAAACAGACTCCAAGACACAAGTTTTGATATTTTTCCTTGACACTGAAATCCCAGTTTGAAAATTCAGTATCGTGACAATCCTTCTGTCTGTGTCTGTGTCAGCTCTGGATGCGGCCCTGGAGTTCCTGCAGCAGCTAGTGGTGCCGAGCGGCTGGAAAACGGAAGTGAAAGAGGAGAGCTCGAGCAGCGAGGAGGACGACGACGAAGAGGAGGAGGAGCAGGAAGAAGATGCCAACGCACAGGAAGAGGAGGTACTGACTGTGTTTATATTGCTGCACGATATTACAAAAAATATGTATTTAATGACTGTGAGTGTAGTACTTTAATATACCATTTAAAAGTAAAATGTTGAAATCAAAACATATCCAAGCCCATTCTACTTGTGGACTAGATGTACAGTGTGTTACAGAAATTTCAATTTATTTATTTTTTAGGTGCAACACATTTGAATTTTAAGCTTCTCTAGGTATTCAATTTCATAGATTTATTTTGTTATTAATGACATTACCTGTGTTATTTCATTATTTCATTTCCATCATTTGATAGGATATTGCATGAGCTGTGTTAATAATAGTATAGTTGAGGAAGTTGTGTAATCCTAGGTCCTGTTCTGTACTGTAGAGATGGGACACATAAAACAGCATGTAACTCTATGTGTTTTTGTGTGTTGAGCAGGAGGAGGTGGAGCCCTACCCCGAGGAGAGGGACAGCTTTCTGCAGCAGCTTTACAAGTTCATGGAGGACCGAGGTGAGCGGCCGACAGCGGCTCTACACATCACACTGTGTAGTCATACAATTATGCTCCCAGGCCATGTTTGAAAATGGTTTTAAGGGACAAAATGCCATCCAGTTCAAAATGTAAATGTGTAGAAAGTACATGTAAACTCAAAGCTTACATCATGTTCATTATTCATTCCTTACTTGCCCTGGACAAATTGAGACCTACATCTAAAACGCGCTTAAGGAATGGCAATACAGATGTTCAATATTTTGTCTACAAGATCACATAAAAATAGTTGTTTTGATGCGCAATCGAGAATCTTGACAAAGTTAATACAACTATATTTCAAGTTTTATATTTATTTAAAATATTTACTTACACATTTGAATGCATTTCTGATGAATTGCCAAAATATGTCATTGTTACTGGGAGTGTAGAAAGATTATTATTCATATTGAAAATACCTGAGGTTAAATGATGAATTAACTGGTAAAAGAATCTGTCTTTATTCTCTTATGAAATGTAATGTTACCTGTGATATTGAGTAAGCTAAGCGTGCAATAATAATTTTGTCATGCCATTGTGATTAATCTCATTAGAATTCAATTTTCTTTTGCTTCGGCTGGTTAATTTGATGTTTAGTCTTACCAAAACATCTGTATTGTATCTGATTTTTACCTTCACACTCTTCTCCTTAGGGACCCCCATTAACAAGCGCCCCGTCCTGGGCTATAGGAACTTGAACCTGTTCAAGCTCTACAGACTAGTGCAGAAACTGGGTGGCTTCGACAATGTGAGTCCTGTCCTGATTCTTGGCTCTGATTTGATTGACGCTCAATATTGACTCTTTATTCTTCTGTTGTTTGCTCAGATTGAAAGCGGCGCAGTTTGGAAACAAGTCTATCAAGATCTGGGCATCCCTATACTCAACTCTGCAGCTGGCTACAATGTCAAATGTGCTTACCGCAAGTACGTAAGCAGCATGGATCTTTCTACTTTCATCCACTTTAATTTCAAATCAGTTCATACAATGGCAAATAAACAGTGTAGATGGTTAGAATAGGGTTGTACGATTAATTGCGATCCAATCAGACTAACAAATGAAATACTGTAGCTATGGTTTTCACAAATTACAAAGGCAATTATTATACAATGCAGTACAATATCCTCTGAAAACATCATCTCCATGCAGTCGTATTGTGTATAAAAAAGGCTAATATTGTAGTTTAGAAGTATTTTAAGCATAATGATTTTAATCAACATATTCTAGCATAAGCAGGCAGTGAGGTAGCATCACATTCAAAAAACACAAAAAAAACTTTACCAAATGTACTGATAATTACATTGATCATTAGGATAAAGGGTCTCAATTTGAGAACATAAAGATCACCAAAATTTCTTGCACAGGGCCACCACAAAGCTTGATTTTGATATTTTTTCTCAAAGATCTGCTCTGTTATAGTGCATTTTCATCCTCTCTTATGGTCACCTTGGGGTTTTTTTGAGCCTTAGCCTTACTTTTCTCTCGAAACACTACAGGATTCCATGTTCAAAAAAAGAAAAAGAAAACATTGTGTTGTTTCCTTCAGGTACTTGTACGGCTTTGAGGAGTACTGTAACTCCACAGCCATCAGCTTCAGAATGGACCTCCCGCTGAAACAGGGGCCGAAGACAGAGGGGAGGTCCGAGGGGGAGAAGGGGACCCCCGTGTCCACTTCAGAGGAGCAGAAAAAACAGGACGAAAAAGGAGCAGTACAGTCCACAGTCTGCAAGGTAGTCTGTCCAATACTGTTACGTTATTATGTTATTATGGTCTTTCTCTTTCACACCGTGGACATTATTGCAGTGGGAGAGTATGATAGGACAATATTATAAAGTGTGTAAAGAGCATCCTGTACAATATTGATTTCCACTCCCTGTGTACTTGTATAGCCAGGGTTGACAAAATGACAAAAAATTTATCGGAGCATTTTTGGTACAACATTCAGGATTGGGATTCAAGCGTTGGGAGAACAAAGTACGGAACAGTATTGATAGTTTGCAGCTGAAGTCAAAATTCTCTGGGGGTGTGAAGCTAACTGATGCACTACTCTTTAAGAAGCTTTGTTACTCAAGTTAGATTTGATCTGAGCTGAATTTTAACACAATATGGTCATAAAGAGCTGACTTGGTTGGAACTACAGAAAGCGAGATTATTTGTACTCCTAAACAAGTCTGTCGCACATAAAAGTTCAGTCACAAGCGAGCATTAGTCAACAAGTTTTTCAGTTAGTCACATAATCAAACTCTTAAACAGGACCATGAACGCTCCTATTGATCACAGGCTCCTGAAAATGTCTTGTTTAAATCCAATTTGTATTTTTTCTTGAGTTTTCAATCTTTTTGTCTGTGTTTGCCAATGTGAATGAGTCACTGAGTATTAATGCGTGAAGAGTCCCTCCTTTTATCACTGAGTATTAATATTATACCCTTGTTTTTAAAGACAAGTTTTTAGTTTAAAATGATCATCAAATTTGTCATATTTACACAACAAGCAATCCATTATAATCCTGTTTTCAATACATCTCTTTACCTCTTCCTATGTTACAAAAAGTGCAGATTTTCCTGAGCATTTTTTTTTTTGCCGTTATGATGATGCTAGCTTTTTCAAAAGCAGCTTTAGCAGCTCCCATCTATTAAACATCCAATATAATGTTATTATTGGGAGTTTTAAACATGTTGAGCTTTGTTTTGATGTTTAAAATAATTTATAGATTTGATGTCACTGATTTTTGACAAGGGAGTAATGGTTGTTTATGGGATGTAAAACACAACGTTGAAAAAGCACTTTATTTTGATGTTTTTCAGTCTGATTGCTCGACTATTGTCACAAATCGATGTATAGACTAGAGGGTAGTTTAATTAAATCTACCCTTAATATTTAAGGTTATGCAAATGTATTTATTATTTATGCATTGTGACGTGTGAACTAAACGCATTTTTAAAACCAGGAGGAGAAGCTCGATGTGCACAACAAAGTGGAGAGTGAATCCTCAAAATCTGATCAAAAAGAAAACAATAACGAAGAGGCGGATTTGAATAAAGGCGACGCAGAAGAGGGCTCCTCAATGGGACGACTGGGACCTGAAAACCTGAAACGGGACCCGGACGAGGAGCAGGAAGCCAAAGACAACTCTGGGTAGGTCACTGACGCGGCTGTTGAAACAGGTTTCCCCAAATTCAACACCGCTGTGAGGCTTTGTCAACACATGCAGGTAGTCAGAGGTTTAAATGGTTTTCAAATATATCTACAATGGTATTACTGTTCTGGGAAAATAAACAAGAGTTCTACGGTTACTCTGTTGAAAGGAATTGTTGTTTTCGTTGGATTATTTTTGAAGGAAGAAAAAAAAATAGAACACAAATATATAATAAGAAATATATTTTTATCATAATATACACAGGTGTTTTTTTTAGGTGCACACAACTCTTCTAGTGGGAAGGCGTCTGCTACCTGGTTGTCTTCATGGAGATGTTATTGTGTTGTCTGGAATATTCCACAATATGGCATTATTTGGCGGCAGTAGCTCAGTTGGTAGAGCGTTTGTTCAAAGGTTGGTGGTTCGAATCCCGCTTTTGACATAAAAAAGATCATTAGTTGAGCGGTCAGATCCACTGACACAGAGGTTGGCGGTACGATTCCAGCTCCCACAAATTAATGCTGCCGTTGTGTCCTTGGGCAAGACACTTAACCCAACTCGCCACCAGAGCCTGCGTACATTGGTGTGTGAATGGACGAGTGGTTCCTTGTCGTAAAGTGCTTTGGGTGCCTTGAAGGTGGAAAAGCGCTATATAAAAATATGACCATTTGAAAAACATACATGCTCACAATGCGCAGATTTGCCTCTCCACAAATCTGACCTGTAAAATGGCCTGGCGGTGGCGTCACCTGCTCAGAGATGGTTAAGCTGAAGTTAATTTCATACTGTGGGACATTCCAAGCAAAGCAATAATACTGTATCTCCATGCAGAAAAGGTACAAAGTGCACCTTTAAAAATATTGAATGAACGACCATTTTAAAATGAAAGACAAACTGTGATATTACTGGATCATGTGTCGACAAAGCCTCCCTCTGTAAACACGGTCGTGCACTCCTCTCTCCGCTCTAACCTAAAGCTTCTCCGTCTCGAGCTTTGCCCTTTTGCTATAATTATTTCTCTGTGACATCAGCTGTGCCAGACATCCCTCAACCCCTCTGCTCTCCTCACCTGACATGTCACACACAGCCTCTGTCTCTCATCCCATCTTTCTTCTTCTCCTTCTCTTTGTGACTCTCTCTCTCTCCTTATGCTCTCACACCTTCCACCTTTCTTTGCTTCATGTTTTCCGTTTGTCTGTCACTCCTCCCTCTTTTTTCCTGCCTCTTGTCTATCTCACTTCTATTTTCTCCTCTTTTATTGTCTGTCTTTCACTGTCTTCTTCCCCTCTACCACTTTCTCCTCCTCTCTCCTCTCTCCTCCCTCTGTCTCTCCATTTCTCTTTTTCTACCCTCCTCACTCTGACTTTCCCTACTCTTCTCCCTCTCTTGCTCTATCTCTTTCTGTCCATCTTTTTCCATCTCTCTCTCCTACCTTTTCCATTTCCTTTCTCGCTCTCCCGCCTCCTTTCTCTCTCTCACCCACACTCACACTCTCAAACCCACAGTTCTGTTCATCTTCCTCACACTCCTTTGCCCTCCCTCTCTCTTTCTGACTGTCCGTACACATCACGCCTCTGCTCGTGTTGGTTTCCTGGCCTTTTCCTGAACCTTCTGCTCTCTCCTCCATCCTCTCTTCTCCTCCCTCTCTCCTCCCTCTCTGTCTTCTTTGGCTTTTGATGTTCGACTCTAAATGTTCCATGTATGTGAGTGTTGTCTATGATGGATTACACCAGAGATGAGTGGATCGCTGCTGTAGACTTTTACTCTGGGCTATTTTCTTGTTTTTGTCTTTGCAGACACTATGCAGGCTGCTCTGTTTGAGTCCTTGTTGCTATAATCTTGATTCAACTGGTTTAGTCCTGCCTGCTTTAGACCTGCTTTCTCATTGCTGATTGAGTCCTAAAATCTAGTCCTGGTTTAGTTCTGGATATGATTTTTGTAGTTCTTGTTGACTTGTTCTTGTCCTGGTTGAGCTGAGGTAGCCCCGGTTTAGTCCTTCAATATGTTTAAAAAGGTCTGTTCATATTGTAAACAACCCCTGCAGCATTAATATTGGAATGAAGACTGAAACTGTGAACTTAAATTTAATACAAGAATCCTGTATACATTCCAGTGCATTTTTGTAGAGGTTTAAACTACAGTACAACTACAAACTAAGAATTTTCCATAATAAGACTCAAATGGCATTCTCTTATTTAAATGACTGCAGCCTTTGGAAACTGTGCCTCAAACTGTGTTTTCAATAACATCATTACATTCTAACATGAAAACGGACAATAGTAGTAACAACACCGAAATAAATAGTAACGACACCGAAATAAAAGTAATCCACGTATAAGCAATACATTTATTATATAGAATTCCTTGTGCATTATATTTACCACTATATCTACCACTATCTACCAATGCAGACATTTAAGTAGGATATTTACAACACAGCAGGATATTTACAACAGTATAGGGGAAAGAAGTGCAAAAAGATTAAAGGGATATGCCACCCCCAGGTCAAATTTGGGCATCTCCCCACAGTCCAGAGACTAAAATAAGTGGTGGAAAGCGTTTTCCTGCTCACCCAGCCATTGTCCGAGTCTGTCGCCACTGACCGCCGCGGTATCTGCAGCTACTCCGCCTTAGACTGGAGTCTAACGTCGCCAGAGAAAGATTTCGGCCAAAAGGAATTAATTTGCTCGATGCGTTTCCCAATTACTTTCTGTGTAGTGCGCATTCATATCGAGTGCAAATAAATGTGCAAATCAACACGGAGAGCTTGCCTTGGTCATTTTGGGTGGGAACTATTTTCCAGTGCGGAAGAATACAGTCGAATCACGCAGCACGCTGCCAGGGGAATCCCAGTTACGCACCGGGAAGGGAGTTCCCCTGTTGCACAACGTGGTGCGTGATTCGACTGTATTCTTCCGCACTGGGAAATAGTTCCCACCCAAAATGACCAAGGCAAGCTCTCCGTGTTGATTTGCACATTTATTTTCACTCGATATGAATGCGCACTACACATAAAGTAATTGGGAAACAAACAAAAGCAAATTAATTCCTTTTGGCCAAAATCTTTCTCTGGCGACGTTAGACTCCAGTCTAAGGCGGAGGAGCTGCAGATACCGCGGCGGTCAGTGGCGACAGACTCGGACAATGGCTGGGTGAGCAGGAAAACGCTTTCCACCATTTATTTTAATCTCTGGACTGTGGGGAGATGCCCAAATTTGACCTGGGGGTGGCATATCCCTTTAAAATAAAATAGTGCAAAAAAAAAAGAAAATTAGTGCAAAAAAAGTCTTCTACCATTGTGTAGTACCAGCTCATAGAGGACTTTTTTGCACTTTTTTTTTCTATACTGTGTTGTAAATATCCTACTTAAATGTCTGCACTGAAGTGAGATGCGTTCAATCTCATTGTGAGTATGTATAATGTAAATTGTACATATGAATAGTGACAATAAAAGGCATTCTATTCTATTCTCTTCTATATAGTGTTCAAACATTTAACCTGCTCAAATCAGGTACTTTTGTTGTTGTTGAGGAAATAATGTTACTTAAATATTTGCATTTTTTGTCATTTGCTAATTGCTTTTATATTGCAATTTTGATTCAGTTGTGACATACAGTATCTCGCAGCGGCCCTTGTGTCCGTTATGTTGTGTAATGTAATAAAGCTACATTTCATTTGCACATCAGAATACTGAACTGTCACAAAGACTCCCTTTTACACAGTTTGATCTCGCTTCGTGCTTCATTTGAGTTTGTGAACATCGCTGTCCTGAGGCTGGTGTGATGGTGACGATAGACAGACTCTGTGACTGAAACCTCCTAATCTCAGTATCTCGCACTCACTGCTGCCGGAGCCTGAGTTTGGCGTTTGGTGTTCAGACGGGCCCTTGCGCTGATAATGATCTGATAATAACTTTCTCTGATTCTGCCGTTGTGTTTGAGTTTTACAGCTACAGTCTTGATCAGGCCTTAACTCCGAGAAGGTTCTGTTGGTATTAGTGCGCTGACTTCAAGTACACTTTCCTACACACTAACCGCATCAATAGGGCAGCTGAGTGGTATGGCGATTAAAATTAAATCATGATCTGATCCTTGTTGCAATCTGCTATGTTGTTTATGATGTTGTTGCAATTGTTATGTTGTGATTTTGTGCTTTTGTTTTTAATAAACCTCTAAGCTCAAACACACTATTCACATCCACCACTACGAGCCTCATCATGTGCTGAGTGAAATTCATAAACAGCAGCTGGCTTTGTGCTGTTTTCATGTGGTGTTGGATAAATTGTAAATTCTTCCCAAGCCGAATTTGCACCTTGTCATATGCTCAAGAAATGTGAAACTCTCACGGCAGGGACGGTTTATTGGTGGAATTGGTGAATTTATTATTATAATATATTGTGATGTGTGAGCTTCTGTGTCCTGTGGATCAGTAAAGTTTGTCTAAGTCAATATAGGAGATGGATTGCATCAAGATATTTTGTGTCAAGTCACAATTAAGCTTTAAAGAACGTAGCCACTTCTGAAACAGTTTTTGATCAAACACTGAGTCACAAACAGACGAGTGTATTTGCAGCATCCAACTAGAAGCACATGAACACCACAGGTCAAGTGAACGGACACCGCTCTCGTAGAAAAGCAAAATTTGTCACTTAAAAATAATATATAGGTACAAAATCCACAAGAATTATAATAAAATCAAATGAAAATTGTGAACTAAGCATACTGTCCGTCACTACATAAGCATTTAAAATAAAAATGCGTTCAGAGTTTATTGTGATTTGTGTGACTCAGTGCAATTTCGTTGCACAAAAGCCATAATGTGCTCTGTATTGTACTGAAGTAGTGGCTTGGGTTTTGGTGCTTTTGGCAACAGTTTTTGACAATAGTTTGTTTAAAATGTACTGTTAAGAAGGGAGATTGTGTTAGGCTTGAGAGGGGCTCTGTTTTGCAGCTGTTTGTTGTGGCATTGGACCAAATCAGACGTTACATCTGTACTCCTCTTTTTGGCTCCTTGTAGACCGGCTGCTCTGCTTGCCAAGGCATGCTTTGCTGTGCTAACCTGACCCTGTGCCTTCTATGGCCTGTACTGTACTGGCAGTGCACCTTCCCTCTGGCTCTCCCTTGTGGCTTTACTCGTGTGAATGGGATCGAATGTGTAATGTGAGGCTGATGATACAATTATCATAAAGAGATTTTTTGCCATGAACAGATATTAATTTTTCTTTTGTTTATTCTCCATGTTGTTTTCTTTTGACTGGTTTAGGTGAAGCTTATATTAGTTTTGAGGCTTATGGAAAGCTAATTAAGTCTTGACACAGACAATGATGCTAATTTAAGACAGGTGAGAGTAGAGAGATGAGATAGTGGGCGGGGGGCGGGGGCTGTGGTCTGGTGACTTCAGTCTAGGGCCAGGAAGTGCTGAACTGTTTTTCTTGCAGGGATGACAGCAGTCAGGAGGGGGAGGAGGGGGAGGAGTTTGAGTGTTACCCCCCGGGGATGAAGGTGCAGGTGAGGTATGGGCGAGGCCGCTCTCTGAAGACGTACCAGGCCACTGTGAAAGAGGCAGACGTGGAGGGGGGACAGGTGCTCTACCTGGTGCACTACTGTGGCTGGAACATCAGGTAAGACAGGGCCTGGGGAGAACCACCTAACTCCACAATCACCTAAAACTACATCTGTTAACCTCAGCTCACAGAGCGATCCCTGCAGCCATGCAGCACATCCTCTCCCTCTGATCTCAAACAAGGCCATCTAGTGGTCAAACTGAACTAGTCTTTCCTCAGCTCCCTCTAGACCTGAAGTCTTGTTTCCACTGGAGGGTACGACAAGGTCCTATAGCCCTATGGCACAGTTTAGATTCTGTTAAAGCCTCTGGAGCCTCTGCTACGTACATTTGCCTATGGCACAACTAACTCAAAATAATGATGTAATTATAGTATAGGTAAGCTATAGGAGAAATAACAACAACAATTAAGAATTTAATTAAATAAGAAACATGGAAGCACATGTCCCTTGAGATGTTTTCTTTTTTGCGTGAAAGTTTTCCATTTTCCAAATTGACCCAGTTCATTGTTTGCTAAAACTCTGTTGGCCCCTTGGCTCTGGACTTTGTCTACATCTGTTGAGTACAGTACATTTGGGGTGCACTGCAGCAGTTTAAATGAAAACATATTGACCCAGGCCATGTCTTACTGCTTCAGTGGAAACAAGACTGAATCCCCTGTCTGTCTCTTAAACCAAAGCTTTGAAACAGTTAATCAAAGCTGTGAATTTGCGTTAACATTCTCATTATCCAGTCTTCTTAAATGAATCTACTAATGTCAAAGACTTCTTGGATATTTGAAGGGCCAGCTACACTCACCTTTACCTCTCAACCCTCTCCCTCCTCCTCGCGGGTCAGGGTAGACTCAGTCAGGGAACCAACTGGAGAAATCAGTTTATACACAGCGTTTCTCATTGTCTTAACTGTTGTGGTGTGTCCTTTAGCCCTTTATACAAGGCACAGGGCTGTTCTCTGCATTGTCTGTTGTGTGTGCTGTTGTGGATCTTTCACTTCTCCTCATTTGATCCTCTGCTCTTCGCTTCTGTGGGAACTATGTTGACTATGATTTATGTGGTGGTTGGTGTAATATTGTTTCTTCATTGTAAAGGTTTGTCTTTCCTCATATTACCACTGCCTTCTTTGCTGTCAAGGCTAATTATGTGTTTGGTGGAGTTGAGACAACTGGGTGGTGTGAAAAGCTTAGATGTGCTTTACAAATGGCTTATATTGTGAACTGAGTAATGATAAAATAATGATAAAATCCTGTTTTATGTACCTGCCTTTTAGATATGATGAATGGGTCAAAGCAGACAAGATTTTACGGCCAGCGAATAAGAATGTAACCAAAATAAAGCATCGCAGGAAAATAAAGGTAACAGAGTTTGGAGAAGGGTTATTTGAAAAGCGATTGGACTTGATGTACTGACTGTGGTTTTACAAACAGAATAAGGGCGAGAGGGAGCGGGACAGATTGGAGCGGCTCAATCAAAGGGAGGGTCTGGGATTGAGTCGTGGCCCTCGATCCAAATGTCTGAATCAGGACGTCTTCTCCAAAATGGACGATGGTGAGGACAGGGTGAATCAGCAGTCTGCAGCTAAGGCCATAGAAATCACATCTATTCTCAATGGGCTGCAAGGTAATGAGCACTTGTGATGTGGAGAGGGTGTTGGTTTGTGTTGTGACTAAAAGAGTTTGTTTCTTTACAGCGTCGGAAATGTCGACAGATGAGAGTGAGCGTGAGGAAGAGGAGGCAGGGCGCCCGGAGGAGGAGAGGCCTGGGCGGGGTAGGAAGGGCCCATTAGAGACCTGTCCGACAGCAGAGCGCTGGGAGTCAGGAGCCCCTCCTGAGGGCGCCAAACCCACCCCTGCCCCAGGAAAGTCCCAGGACACTGTGGGGTCAGAGGTCACAGACACTGTGAAGAGGAGGAACCAGACTGACGCTGAGCCAGAAGTGACAGGCAGGAAGAGGAAGTCTGACGGGGTGCTGGAGCGGACCCCCAAAAGTCATACTAAAGCAAAGACCCGCAGTACGAGGAGTGCAGACTGGCTCCCCGGGACAGCCGCCCGCAAACAGGACAGACCTGTCCCAGGAGGGGACAGCAGCAGCTCAGAGGACGAGAGCACAGATGCCCAGCCAGAGAGCAGCGAGCGCGGCCGCCCCAAAACCAAAGGTCCCCCCTCAAAGAAGTACAACGGTATGAAGGACAAGAACAAGGCGCGCCAGTCTGGGTTCTGGGAGATCCCAGAGAAGAGGCCCAAGACGTCTCCAAGCTCAGAGGAACGTCCTGCTGTGCGCTCTAAGGGCCAAAAGGACGTGTGGTCCAGTATCCAGGCCCAATGGCCAAAAAAGACTCTGAAAGAGCTGTTCTCTGATTCGGACACAGAGGCAGCCAGCCCCCCTCCGCCTCCGGTCCCATCCTGTCTGGACGACACCCAGGATCCTGAGGGTGGACCAGAGGACGAGGTGTCAGAGGAGCAGATGGACCTGGATAAACCGGAGTTTCCAAGCAGCGGCAGTAACTCTGTCCTGAACACGCCCCCCTCCAGCCCAGGCTCTGCTTCAGGAGGGGGCAGTGCAGTGGAGGACTCAGGACCCCCTCAGCCCCCCTCACCTCGCCCCGTCACTCCCCCTGCCCTGCCCCAAGAGCCAGCCTCTGCTCCTCTGCCCCCCGGTGCCCCTGCAGAGGAGGGCCCTGGCCGGAGTGAGTCCGACAGCAGCACTGTGGAAGTGGAGAGTCTGGGTGGAGAGCAGGACCTGCCTCAGGACGAGGGGGCGGGCTCCCCCTCCAAACCCTTTGACCCCAGTCTGTCCTGTAACAGCAGCAGCAGCTGCAGCCTGGAGCTGAGCAGCAGCAGTCAACAGGAAAGCGAGCAGAAACCCAAAGGTAAGAACATCACATTTTCAGAGTGAGTGTAATTCTTCTGTCTCTAAACTCTCTTCATTTTTAGTACCAGTGAGTCAGAAAAGGCAGAAAGACTCTCAGCCTGGAGCCTCAAAGAAACACAAGCCAAACCGAAAGAGCCTCGGCGTGCCTCCCAAAAAGAACAGGAAAACGGGTAACATCTAATCGCCCATTCAGCTGCCATAATTCATAATAATTAATAGCATTTATATAGCGCCTTTCATGACACCCAAAGCGCTTTACAGTTCATTGTTCATTCACTCCACACTTGGTGGTAAGCTACTTTTTGTAGCCACAGCTGCCCTGGGGCAGACTGATGGAAGCGAGGCTGCCAATCTGCGCCATCTGCCCCTCCGACCACCTCCAACACTTACGCATACACCACTTTCATACTAGGCAAACGTGGGTAAAGTGTCTTGCCTAAGGACACAGCGACAGTTTTTTGCAACTGGCGCCCCACTGTGGCACCTGGAATTCCCAGCGGTCTCCCATCCAAGTACTAACCAGGCCCTGCCTTGCTTAGCTTCTGAGATCTGATGGGATCAGGCTTTGACAGGCAGGTATGGCCACAAATGGTATGGCCATCTCATTCATATTTCAGAAGGCTCACTGCATTCACCTCACTGTTATTACTGTTACAGACTGATCAGTGTGTTGGAAGTGTAACTTTGATAAATGCTCTGTATTCTTCTCCTCTGCAGCCAATAGCAGTGACAGTGAGGACCAGTGTGTTAGTGAAGCCAAACCAACTGCCTCCAAAAATCCCACATTGGACGTGAAGGCTGCAGTTTCACCCAAGTGTCCCGGGCGCTCTCCCCCCTCCAGCCATAAGTACCACAAACAGGGTGACACTGACCACTCCCACCACCAGAGGGAGCACCATCACCACGGGAGATCACCCCGGGTCTACAAGTGGAGCTTCCAGATGTGTAAGTGAAATTATATGACTGCAGGTTTGCGAGTTTGAAATAATGTACTACAGCTCTTTGTTTTTCCTTGTTTGTGTTAAGTTTAGATAGTTTATTTTAAAACGTTTAAAAGTATTTATTGTTGTTTTTTTTTAATAAGGCACCTGACCTGAACTTTAGGAACTGCCAATTCAGTTGTGCTGGTTGATATAGCCAGTGTTGGGAGTAACTAGTTACAAAAGTAATTAATTACTGTAATGCATTACTTTTTGGTGTAACGCAGTAATGTAACGCATTACAGGGAAGAAAATCGGTAATATATTACTCGTTACAATGCCAGTAATGCACATTACAATGCATTTTTAACCTGCTTTGTTTTTGTGGGTTTTGCGTTTTCTTCATACAAAGTTCGCGGATCACCGCGAGATCAGCTACTGAATCTGATAAGTCCACGCAGAACATTACATTTCATACGAAGCTCCGCGAGATCAGCTAGTGATATAAAAGTCCGCGCAGACCATTTCATTTCCTTTTACTTCGTCTCGAACTGGCAGACTGACAAAGGATGACAGAACCAGAAGAATCGGATAGTGCTAGCTCCTTTTCAAGATGGGCATACGCCCACTACTTTCACTTTGTTCAAAATAAGGACTCCAAGAACATTTTAGTTAAATGCACACTGTGTGTGAATCCCAAATCTCTTTCCATGTCAAAATGCAGCACAAGCAATTTGACGAAGCACTTGCAGAGGTGCCATAGCACCACAAAATTAGTCAGGAAAGGAGGGGATGGGACAGGGAACGATACAACCCCAACAAAGCAGCCGAAACTGATGTTGACCCGACCAGAGAATCTCCAGCTGTTGGAGACATGTTGGTTTTCAGTCTGCAGGCTCCCAAAACCTCCTGGATGGCAGGTGAAAGTCATGTCACATGAGAGATTTGCACTGTAGATTGCCAAATCCTTATTTCCAGTAATTTTGGCGAGAGTAACTAAAGCAATGCAAAAGTGGTGTAATGCCTTAGTTTTTATTTAGAGTAATATTGTAATGTAAGGCATTACTTTAAAATGACAGTAACAAGTAATAAGTAGTGCATTACAGTTTTTGAGTAACTTGCCCAACACTGGATATAGCAGTAACAAAATCTAGTAAATAATTTATATGGTCTATACCCATGTGCTTACATTACCCCAGTATTGGTTCTGTAGATCTGTCAATTGAAAAGGCACCAGCCAATGATGATTGCAATCTATTCTGTCACACAATTATTTAAATATCTTTATCATTTTTGGTCTCTTTTATTAGCAAGGCCTAACAAAACTAAATCTGATTTACTTCAGTGGCTATAATTATGAAAGGTACATCACTGTGTGTAACCTTGTACCTAAACCAAAGGTGTTAATTTGGTCTTCTAATGTACTTTAACTTCTTAATACTGTACAATACAATACAGTAACGTGTATTTACCTTGTTGACATGTTTCGGCTGCTAGCTGCAAGCCATCTTCAGAACTGTCACCGGTGTTGGTGGTACAGGAAGTAACAACAGCTAATACACGACACGTCACCACCAACACCGGTGACAGTTCTGAAGATGGCTTGCAGCTAGCAGCCGAAACATGTCAACAAGTCAGAAGTGAAGAAGCAGCTTGGATGAGCTGTGAAACGTGTTTGACCAAATAAAGTTTGTCCAGTTGAAAAATTGAATTTCTCCTTTTGCCATGTCAACAAGGTAAATACATGTTACTGTATTGTCTTTAAAAAAGAATCCAAGAAGATAATCTTATACCTGTTTTGTTTGTAGCTGATCTGGAGAAGATGAGCAGTCTGGAGAGGATTTCATTTCTTCAGGAGAAGCTGCAGGACATCAGGAACCACTACCTCTCGCTCAAGTCTGAGGTGGCCTCCATCGACCGACGAAGGAAACGCATGAAAAAGAAAGAACGGGAAAGTAAGTCAAAATTCTCAGGAACTTGGACAATTGTTTAGACAAACAAGAAGCAGGAACTCCATAGAAAGACACTGACTGCGTTTATAATCACTCCAAATATCTGATGTGAGTATTCTGATTTCTTTCAGATTGTTCACATCTGTGCAGGTTTTGACAAACTTAAATTACTATTATGCAATAAATGGACAAACTTGTGTGCAATATGACAAGAATATTAAACATTAGTTAAACAGTTATTTGTATTTTGTTTTCCAAATACAGCAATCACAGCAATTTTCCAGATGTAAAATGATTTTCTGTTTGTTATTTCCAGATGCTGTGGCAGCCTGCTCTTCCTCCTCCTCTTCCTCCTCTCCCTCCTCCAGCTCACTCACAGCGGCAGTGATGCTAACGTTAGCGGACCCACCCGTCTCCTCCTCGTCCTCTCAAACTTCTGGGGTCTCAGTGGAGTGTAGGTGACAGGACGTCCCACACCGGAGACACTGCACTTAAGCACTTAACCAGCACCCAACAAGACTGACAAGTACAAACTGTAACTACTGGGGCACAAAAACCAGACCAGAGACAAAAAACAACAAACAAGCACTATTTTCTATTGACAACTGTTTCTTGGCAAGCTAATGGCACTTAAGTGCACTTTTATGAAGATTATGTATGGGATTCAATTGTCAAAAAATACCAATTTGTTTTTTCACTATCCGTAATTAAAGATTTATAAGAATTGTTTTTTTGTTCAAGCAATAATTTGATTTGATAAAGTTGTAGAGGTTAAGGATGTGCTCTGTGTTCACATGGGGGGCTGGTGCTCTCCTTTTATTATTGGCATCAAGGGCAACTTCAGTGTAACAAAGCCACGTTTCTCTGTCCGCTCATTGGAAAAGCCTCTCCTGTGGTTCAACTTTTAATGGCCAAAGTACAGGACTGTGCTCCTGTATGCTCCCATTGAGTCTTATCATTGATTATGAATAGGATTTTAAATCATCGCACACCCACAGACAAAAGGAATATTAGGAATGAAACTGTAGTGCCTTCTTGTTCTTGTTCATGGGGCACTTTGAGAAAGGACAGCACTTTCCCAGATCATAGGGTTTCCTGGACAGGTGTCTCTTACAAAGACTGAAGAATGCTGTATGAATGAGTCTGACAGGCTATATTTAACAATTCTGAATTTAAACAAACTGGATTGTCCGTAATCGACTACTGAGGACTCATGACTTGGGTAAAGCTGCCGTACAAATGTGCAAAGTCCAATGCATTTGTCTCATAACTCCAGGGTTTTTGGTGTGTGGTTGTCAATGGCACTTATGTGTAGATTTGTTTTAAATGTAGTCTATCACATGAGTTTTACGAAAGGCCATTTGTTAAGAGCCGCTGGACAACATCATGAATTGTCAGGTAATTCTGCTATAGACACTTCTACAGATCGTATATATTGTTGAGAATGGTTGGCATTTTCTGACCATTTATAGTTTGAGGATTCAGTAACAACCACATTTCAATTAACCATAACAAATGTCATCAAATCTATATCTACTTATTTCATTATGTTTTCATCTCAAGTCCAATTGTCTCTTTATTTTCAAAGAGGAGTTGGTAACATTTCAACTGGATCATTGTAGCTTCAAAACACAGCATTAACTCCATAAAATAAAATGCACAGTATTACCAAAACTACATTAACTTCATTTTAAATCATTATTTGGTACTCATAGCTCAGTATCAGTTTCAGTTTTCTCCATATATTTTCTTCTCACCACATTTCCAATCAATTCTTCTTTTCATCAGTCCCTACCAAAAATCTGGGGTCTCTCTATGTATGTGCTAAGACCAGAGTAGAGTTAATGTAAAATGTGCATTTATATCAAAAAGTGATGTATGTGTGTACATTTCTGAAGACATCTCCAGTGTTTCCTATGTACAGACTCCCTACTGTATGATACTGCCCCGAAGTAATGTTTTTTGTTCGGCACTTGTATGTAATTGTATGCTTTTGTTATACATTTGTATATTGAGAAGTGTTTTGAGTCAAGCTATTTAATATCTTGCACTGTTAATAACATGTACTTTTCTGTAAAGACAGTTTTACGGTTTTAACGGTAGTTTAAGTGTAAATACAGAGGGTTACCGCATGTTTGTCCCGTTTTCTTTAGTTATTTAGTTCATTTACTTTTCCACCTTGTCCATAGTTTTGTTTCCTTCAAGTTTAGATTTTGCATTTGTTTTGTGTTTTGTGTTTTTTGTTTTGTTTTCTGCTTGTAAAAAGAATGTTTTGGTTGGGCTAACCTATTTTCTGACATGTACATGGCCTGAACAGTTGTATGACGCTGTAAATGGAGAATGGTCTGATGCTATGTTTAAGTGAAAGTAAAGGAGCTTTTTGGACAATGCTTAATAGTATTTATTAGGCTCATCTCATGATGGTCATGTGTAATTTATTGTAAAAATGTAAGCAAAGCAGAAGCTTCTGTTTGAATAAAATGCCATAGTTTGTGAAGTATTGTGTCTGCCAGTAGTCACTGGGAATAATAACACGTTTTTAATGCTTCAGCCAACATTTATTTTTAAGACACTGTTCTAAAATTACACAAAATGGTGCAATGATGCTAGGGCTCCAACTAACAATTATTTTTGTAGTCAACAAGTCAAGCAACTATGTCAATTTTGATGTATTTATTTAAATGAACAATACATATTAATGAACATAGAATACCAGAATTAGCCCATCCGCTACTTTCCATCTGTATCCCCAGAAAACACTGTAGAGTACATAGATATTTACATGCATTTTAACAAAATAATAGACTGAATGGCTGAAATATAACCAGAGGCTTCAAGATAGAGAATATTTAAGAATACAATGTATGAATGGTTGCAGCCCTAAATGCATTCACAGCGTCCTCGTGTTTATACTTTGATTATACAAAAAATTGTTTGATTTTAACATTTTGTTTCAACATTGACATTTTGCACTTTTCATAGATAGCAAATAAATTACCAAATATACAAGTAAAAAAAAATTAATATAATAAAAAACTAGACAAACTATAGGCGGAAGTACGTCATGCCTCGGTTGTCACGTGCTTCCTGCTCCGCCCCCTCGCCGCTCCGCTTTAGCCTTTAGCTCGTAGCCTGTAGCTCATGAGGAGTTTCAGTGATGATGAGCGGTAGGACGAGTGCAATTGTCGCCGGGGTATGTGGGGTCGTATTTGTTGCATATTGTGTATACTTTGACAGAAAGCGACGAAGTGATCCAAACTTCAAGCAAAAACTACGTGAACGTGAGTAGCTAGCGTCATAAGGAAGAGTGCCGCGCATTAGCTTTAGCAGGAGCGTGTTAGCATTACAGTGATCAAGGACGAAGATATAAACACGATATTATATGAACCTGTAAATGAGCTTGCATCATATATACATAGTTTGTTGGGTATTATCATATAGGAATAGTCCCAAAAATGTAAATCTTGAAAAGCCGCCACATGCTATTAGCTCAATGCTAATTTCAATCACATGTCTGTCACAGTTACTTCATTCTCACGAAGTCAAATTATGTACAATTTCTGTCACAGGGCGAAGAAAACAGAAAAGTTCCGCGGAGAGGTCTGGGCTGGCAAAGGTATGTTGATTGAAGACGTGTTTAATGAGTACGTGGTGATTTATAATTGCCTAATTGTCAAACTTTGTCTTTGACTTTGGAGCTCCCCGATCTCAAAGACGCCGAAGCTGTTCAGAAGTTCTTCCTGGAAGAGATCCAGCTTGGTGAAGAGCTGTTGTCACAAGGTCAGCTCTGCCCAGTGGATTAAATGCGTTTAGTTATTGTGCAGTATTTAAAACACTAGGAGTTATTATTCTCTCCTTGCATTTGTTCTTTAGTGAGAGGGTCCGTCAGACACGTGTTCATGACTAAAATTATAGTAAAAACTAGTAAACTGTCACAACCAGACTTCAAGCCATGACAGAAAATGTGCCAAACAACATATCAAATGTGCATTTTAACAAACTTATTACTGTACTTTTAAACATAGTTTTATGAGGCGTGCATATCTGTAAATGACAGGGCTGTAAATATGTGTGTGACTTGAGATGATTGTTGTGTTGCAATTTGAAGTAATATAATTACGTAAAGAGAAGTGCAGACCACACAGGTGAAATGCCCAATCTTTTATGGTGGTCTAGAAAAGTTGCCTTGAGGTCTAAATATTGAATTGAATTACACGTGGCGTCCTTGTAAACCCCTCAGTCACTTCTATAGTCCCTGGGACAAGAAAGGATGCAACAGTAAATGTAGAATTCCAAAGCTGAGAGTGAATACCATGGCTCTTTGCTATTTCACCTCTAAGACATTTATTACTTGTTCCTCTTATATTCTAATCATCTAATCAATCATAAGTAGCCCAACTCTCTTGTATGCATGTACGCCTTATGCTTATATACTCACTGTAACATGCTCTCTCAGGTGAATTTGAGAAGGGTGTAGACCACCTGACCAATGCCATCGCAGTATGTGGCCAGCCACAGCAGCTCCTTCAGGTCCTTCAGCAGACCCTGCCCCCTCCAGTCTTCCAGATGCTGCTCACAAAGCTCCCCAGCATCAGCCAGGTGAGTTTACCTGTGTTTAATATATATATTATACTGTATGCACAATGCATCCTTGAAAAACCCCCCAGTGTCTCCTCTCTGCCTCTGGGACAAGAAAGGGTGCAACAAAAAATGTAGGATTCCAAAGCTTGGAGGCATGTCAGTTGCTCTCGGCTATTTCACCCCTAAGACAATATTGAATGTAGTCTGTTATTGAAATTGCTTCGTATTAATTAATTAATGTATTAATTATTAACTCATGAATTTATGATGAAATTGTGGGAAGTCCAGGAAAATTTTTTTTAAAAATGGGAATGTTTTTCAAAGAGAAATGGCCTAGCCGCTAGCCACGCTTTTGTACAATTGACTCTGATCTGTTACTTTCTGTCCATTCTCAAACTTGCTTTGAAGTGATGCAAAGATTTAACACAAGTTTTTACATGACATAATTTCTGATGAAATGTATTAAAAAAAACTAATCTTTTGGGGAATTTAAAAGTTGGAGCCTGTTTAATGCTTGTTTGTGTTTTGCAGCGCATCATCAGTGCCCAGTCTTTATCAGAAGATGATGTTGAATGATGAGAGAGATAGTGTTATTCATATTCCATAAAGGGATTTTAGACCTTTCTGAAAGAGTACTGTTTCGTTCACTGCTGTGACTGAGGTGGACTGAACCAGCCCAGTTTTGGACAAGTCTTCATCTGACGCTTCACTCCAAACTTCATGACATTTAGACACTTTGGGGATGGTTTCACAGTCTTACAATCCAACAAAAGAACAACCTTCAATTTATTTATTTTGTACTAAAATTGATTATAATTGGGGAAACTTTACGTATAATGAAACTAATATTGTGTCAACAGTTTGTGGCTTGTGTTTCTGAGTTTGTGTTTAAGAGCACACCTGCTGTTCATTCGTTACTTTGTTAAATGTTATTTTTATAACCAATAGTCTCTTGCATATTTACTCATGGTGAAAAACATGAAATAAAACGTGTACAAACCCAACTGTAACTCCTTCATTTTCACCAGCAGGGGGCAGTAGTATTGCATGGAATATTTTGGGACACTTAACTTTCAATTAGGGAGAATTCTGGTAATGGCAAACTACAGTGTATGGCACCGGGATTAGCCTCAAAACGTCTCAGTCCAACAGTGAAAATGGTGTTATTTAAAAAAAAAAAAGTTTAAATATTGAAAATGTGATAGTTTATTTCCCATTGTAAGGTTAGGGTGAACACATCCTACTTGGGGCCCTAAATGGCTGTGCAGGAAAACATGTCATTTGTATAAGATGTCTGACTTTTTCATGGATGCCACAAAGTAGATATACTATGTAATATTAAAAGTCAGATTTGAAGGGAAAACTATTTTCCTTGTAAGGACAATTTGGTGTACTGGCATGCAGGCCTGTAATGTGTTGACACCATAGATTGTATGGTTGACAGTCCAATCTCTGTTTTGTGCATTTGCAGTTGTGCAATTGCATTTACTATCCACTGCAGTCCATATGTCAATGCATATAATTCTATACATGGTTCAGAATTTTTATAATAGCTTTATTATGCGTGCCAGTGCAAGTAGAACAGCTTGAATAGGGAAAAGGGAGTAAGTTTGGTCCAAAAGTGTGTCTCTTGGAAGACAAATGGAGCCGTAATTATTTTTATCCTGTGTGCAGCTGTTTTTCTAAAGGTCTCTACGGCCCAGCTAGAAAAAAAAACGCCTCAGTGGTTGTTGCCAGGAAACAGGAGCAGTGGGCGAATAGTTTTTCTACATTTGGAGTGAAAAATGAAAATTGAACTGCGGCCCAGAAATGTCGAGTGAGGACTAAATGGAGGACAGTGTACCATTTTTCCAGTTATGCGCTCATTTAGAAAGAAAGGGGGAGTCTAGCCTGCTCTACTATGTCTCGTTGGTAATATGTCCTATGGGGAAGAGGAGGAGGACGAGGAGGAGGAGGAGAATAACGGCATCCCAGGTTAAGCTGGTCCTTGAACCAAACTGTGGAGCATTGGCCTTGTTCTCTTATTAATGGGTGCACAGATGATGCTAGTGGGGATAGAGCATGGCAGACTGGGTCACTGGAGCAGGTCTCCAGCTGGTTTGGTTTATAGGGTTTGGGCGAGTAAAAGTTCATTTGGTTTTTACATTGACCATGGTTAAAGCTGCACTGTGTAACCTTTCCAGTGAGCATCTACCTCTATAGAGATAGATGCCCCATAGTATAGCATTAAATCCAGCGATATTGCATTATTTTGTTCAATTAGAGGTGTTTCTATTGCTCCAGATCTGACCTGAAACCAAATCAATACAATCTCCATGGAAACAAGCAAGGTGGCAGGAGCGCCACCAGAAATGTTACATAGTTTCTTTAAAAAGCACTAAAATGAAATATTGGTGCACTGTTGAATATAACAAATCTCAGGCTAATTCAGAAATCAATAAGGCAAATGTGGCTGCATATAAGCCATGATAACAAACTAACGATAACCAACTAACTTATTACTTATACTTATTAGTATACTATATTATTACTTATTACTATACTATATTATATATACTATATACTATATTATACTATAATTATACTTATTACTATACTATATTATGTTCAATACGAAATCCACGTGCAATACTGTGAAATACTCTACTTACACCTTATTTAATCCTACCTGTACCTTTGTATTTTATTATTACATATTTTTTATTATATTGTTTACTTTTCCCCCTTGTATCTTTATTTCATGCTATTAGTACTTCTCGACTATCTTAGCGAGTCAACGGGTTCTTCTGACCCTAAGCATTTCATTGCATTATTGACCTTGTGTTGATCCTGCATATGACAAATAAACAATCTTCAATCTTGAATCTAACTTATAAGAATCACATATTATTGACATATAGATCAAGACAATATGTATTTTTCTATATGATCTAGTCATGCGTTTGATCACTGATATATTTCTATCCAACCATATATCCACGTGAGTCAATGTTCAGGGTGATGACATGATACAAATAAATTAATTTATAAATGAAAGTAAAATCCCTGTTTCCATTCAGGGGTTAGGTACAATGCTGCTCTTAAATTTGCCTGCTCTAGACAGCTGTTAGACACATTATTGAATCAGAAATATGAGAGGGTAGCCTATAAAAATGATAATAGATAGCCTATATATTTTATTGATCTCAAATGACATTCACAAATCAATTGTAATCCACCAAATAAAAAGAACTAGAAAGTTTAGGGCTATCATTAATATGCGAGCCAAGTGGCCATAACCCTCTTTGCTTTGCCTTTGAGGATGACACAGCAGAAGTATTAGTTTTAATCACATTCATCTCCTGTGTTCTTGATAATGGGGACTATAATAATAGAAACAAGACTGTGTTAACAACTGTTCTTTTAAATTAATGTCATTACTTTAATTGCACTCCTGCTACGTTTGAGCCTCATCAAATGCAGTATGAGTCAGCTCCTTGTGGCTGAATTTAGCACCAAAACACGTGACCGTTTCGTACCCGTGCAGTAGGGGGCGCTGTTGCTCCGGCCTAAGCGGTGTGTAAAGCAGTGGCTGGAAGCACAGGCCTGACAGCAATAACAATGGCGGTGGTGCCTGCAGCAAATATGAAAATCCACGTGCTCCTAAGGGTGGCTTTTTAACGGTTTCTAATCTTTTTTGGTAATAATGTGTGAACCCTGTTTCTTTATTAGACTTTCAGGAAATAGCCTCTTACTGGAGCCAACACCATGGCCCCGAGACACAGAGCAGGGGGCTTGATTTGCCAGTGTAATCTGTGTGCATGGATTGCTGTCAAATGTTCAGGGAGTGTTGTAACGACTCTGTTGAAATCATTATTGAAATGCTTGTCAACAGAAATTATGCACAAAAGTAATTGGATCTGCGAGATATTAGAACAATAGGCTGATGCATTATCAAGATGAGTTTTGCTATACATTATCATGGTAGCAATAAAATAAGATTACAATAGAAGAATCAGCCAGCTACACTGCAGTATTGTCAGTGAGGAGGAATTGTCTTGCCCATTGACACATTGGTAAAATATACAGGATTGAGATGGAAGTGGACCGTCAACTCTGTTAAATGGAAACATTAGTCAGTAGACATTAGACTTAGACAAACTTTATTGATCCACAAGGGAAACTGTTTTGGGTATGGTAGCTCAATCATCAAATATAATGTATAATATATAACAGAGGGTAAACAAGGAGGGAAAAAAAAGTAGATGGGAAAAAAAATAGATGGAATAGCTACCAAAGAGCAATAGACCAGTGTTAGATGAGACATAATTATATACATAAAAATAATGATAATAAATATATATATGTACAAATCAGATTTAAATAGAACGTAGTAGTCAAATATAAAATACAATATCAAATAAGATGTACAATACCAGCTGTATACAGTTGTAGGGAGTATTGTCTAGGGAGTGTTATATTATCTAAGCTCTTTTATCTAGACATTCAACATTGCATGGCTTTTCTTTTAATACTGGGTTTCAGTTTCCTGTTTGCAGAGAGCATTTTGAGCACTGAATATTCTGTTTTGAATTGTTAATTGCTATGGTAACTGTGTTAATTTTTCATCACTCAGAAACACACATGTCTAGGCAACATAATAAATGTGCCCACAATAACCGTCAACTGGCAATAACAAAATGAGTGATGATATAAACTATTGGCAGTGTTATTTGTAAAAAACGTCTTCACTCTGATATCTGATTTAAAGCGCTCACTTGCACGTGGTACTGTTAAAAATGTTCACAAAATAAAGTTGGGAAAATGCTAATATTAAACCCAATTACCAAAGCTTTAAAGCCATCTTCAGTGCGTCTGACAGAGCTTGCTGTACATGCTATAAACACAGATTGTATGTCTAGAGCGGGATGAGAGCGTTCTATAGGAGCAGCTGTGTTTGGGAGTTGAAAGCGGACAGAAATAGCTCTGTTATAAGTGGTTGCTATGGCAGCTCCACGTAGCTGCAGCTCCGCTCTGCACCAGTCTCCACAATCTCCACAATCTCCCCTTTCCTCCCTCTGCCCTGGTCATTACAGCACAAATGTCCAAGTGTTTGTTTTCGGAAATGTATTACACAAGTGCAATCTTTTGTAAATGGAGGAAAATTTACCCGAAAGAACATCAACGCAGGTAACTGGGTAACAAATAGGCCTAGAGATTAACACAGAAATGCACAACTAAATAAGGCAAAAATTCAAGCTGAAAACAGGACAAAATGAAAACAAATTAACATCTTAAGTCCACATATCTGCTGTGTTTTTGGGGAATAAATCATGCAAACTTTTACTTGGCATTACGTTCAGTTATGACCTATTTTTAACTCATGACTTCATCGACAGAAAGGAACATTAAGTTTATTTGTATTGAAAATATTGTGGTACATTTGCTGGCTTCTGCAAACCACAACACTATTTTAGCACACACACTCATACTTTTATTTGGGTGCAACTCAAATTTATGGTCTTTATTTATTTGTTTGAATCCAAGCCAGTGTTTGGCCTCATTCAATCTACTTATACACTATATTTTAGCATTATTATTTAAAGCTCCTGTATTTATGTTTTTGTTACCTTGTCAAAACACACACACGGAGTTGTGTTTTGTTTCTTTCACACATGTTTGTGTAATCTATTGTTATTAGACTATTTATATCTCCAAACCTAAAAATGGTAGTTTTCAAGTTAACAGCTAATTTTTACCTTTTGTTCAGTAGAGATTGGCAGTTCCAGGGCTGAAATCATCCAAATGATTCTAGTGAAGGTGTATGGAGTTTAAAAACACAGTGGAGCACATCATGTATCACCACCAGGTTCAACAAAGGGAACATTAACGTTATAGTATAGATTAGAAAATAGCACAATAGGCCCTTTAAACAGTTGCAGCAGCCTAGTTTCGTGCAGTTTTTTTTAAATGTTTGACCAAAGCAGACTAAACGAAGACTGTCTACCCAAGCGTTAAGGCAAAGTATTGGATTTCTGGCTTATCGTGGGTCTAGTGATGAGGAGATATGTGGCTGGATGTCAGTACTGCGACTGGGAGGTGAATGGCTGTTTCGAGGGAGGCACTCCACCACACCCACATCTGTACTCACTCAGAATGTAAACAAGCTGCTACGTAGACAAAAGGCACCTGAGGGAAACTATGCAACATTATAAAGATATAGAGATACAAAAACAAATCACAGGGAGAGTAGATAACATGACAGGAGGTACTTACCTCACTTACCTCTCCACACTCCGAGCATCCTAATTATTCACTGTGATTAGTTTATAAGTGCTTTTCACAACTTTCAGAGAACAGTGTGGAGTTTTGCCATCTTGGTAAAGCTAACTAGCGCACTTCCTGATTTCCTGATCGGACAATAAGATTTGGTGAAAGTAGTATGTCCACTGTATGGACATACAGCTCTAGAAAAAAAATAAGAGACCACTGCAAAATGATCAGTTTTTCCTGATTTTACTACTTATAGGTATGTGTTTGGGCAAAAGGAACATTTTTGTTTGAGTCTGTAAACTATGAGTCTATGAACTGAAGTAGCTCAGCTTTGTGTTTGTGTTGGAATTCATCAGACACTGGAATGGAGTGGCTGTAATACATGTAGAGATGCTGATTTCAGAAAAAATGCAGTGATCTCTTATTTTTTTACAGAGCTGTATGTCTGTACTGAAGCAAGACACTTTTGCTCAAATACATGGGGAAAAAAGGGTACAAGGCCTTTAACGTGCAAATAATTATAATATCCTTTTCTTACACTAGACAAAGACATGAGTTACAACTACGAAACCATGTCGAACAGTTCAACGTTGATCACACATGCTGCAGGTGCCAGGATTACACAACTGTTTACGAGTTAATGACTGCTATATCCAGTTCAACTAGTTCATTACACGTAGGCAACAAAACGTAACTACTGTTTGTTTGATGTCAACCATAAAATTACGTAAGTTTCACAGCCTCTTTAAGTATGACAGTAACCGCTAAACTGCGATCAACCTCTAGATGGACTCAAGAGCTACAACTAGATGACCGAATGAAATATTTTTAAAAAGCATACGTTTCAGCAAATTATAAGTTTAATACAGATGTTGTGACTATATATTGACCTATATTTGGAATTACATGGTCTTCTTTTGGGTATTTCTTGTTCTAGCCCTAGTTTAGTCTTTAATCTAGTTCACACACACTGAATGTAAACAAGCCTCTCTTGGACACATGCTGGAGGAAGCCCACTGCGGTAGAATATGTTAAATTAGAGAGAAGCAGCAGCAGGGAGGAAATGGAAAAACAGATGACACTAAGGCATCGCCCCAACCACAGAACAGCACAACTCCACCAGGATTTGTAGCCTGCTTTAAATTCACGTGATTGGCTGCACTGGCTGCTCCCCCCTCTTTGCTTCTCCTTTTTTATAACCACCGCAGACCCTTTGAGATGGAAAAATGGGTCATCAGAGTGGAAGTTAATACCCCGGGCACGTACAGGCCTGCTTTATTTTTAGGACGTGCCTTGGAAATTTTTCTTCAATCGTGTCGTTTTCTTGCCCTCACTGGTGAATGACACGGAGGCGCACTTGCTAGCTCGGGGTAATTAATATATCGTGTTGCTGCGGTACACACAAGTGGCAGTGCAGAAGGGAGCAGCGGTCTTTATTATGGTTCTTGGCAAAGGCCTGAAAGCAGCTCATATTCCTGTGGCCTTGGCCTCTCCATGACAACGTACAGTAGACTTCTAACAAAGAGGGAGGAGGCTACAGCAAAACATGCACCAAAACACAAGGGCAAATCGTGTGGTGCATTTAAAGAAAGAGGGAAAATATGGGTCTATGATGATGCCAGCTATCAACGCTATCAAAACAACTGCATTTTGTCTACGTAACAGCTTTATCTGGTTGTTTTTCTTCACCTAATTGTGTATTCTTAACAAACATTCTCTTGTGACTCTATTCATGTGACTCTTGACTCCATCTAGTGACAGACAGTGGTATGACAGCTATTGATAACAATTGTCTGGTGCTTTGTTGGTTTATGGACACATTTGTATACAGTGGTCCCTCGCTCTATCGCGGTTCACTTTTCGCTGTCTCACTGTTTCGCGGATTGTTTTCTTATTTTTAATTTTTTTTTAAAAATAGTGTAACATGTTTTTTATAGTGTAATATTGTGTTCTGCGTCCTGATTGGCTAAGAGACTGTAGACCTTTGCCGATTGATAGATGGGGGACGCGGGGGGACCGGGACCAGACTGGAACTAGACCAGGACCAGACCGGCACTAGACCAGGACTAGAGCAGGACTAAACGTGGACTAAACCAGGTCTAGACCAGAACTAAACCAGGTTTAGACCAGGTCTAAACCAGGTCTAAACCAGGTCTAAACCTGGACTGGTCCTGCACTAAACCGGGGCTAGACCAGGTCTAAACCAGGATTAAACCACCACGTGCCGCTCTTTGCTGGTTTTGTGCGGTTGGTTTGTGGCTCGGGCTGAGAGGACGCAGTCCAGGCGCCGTGGTTCGATCTCGTGCTCGCAGCCCAGGTGTACGCGTGTCCTCGCGCCGGTCGTGCTGCTCTGTCACGGATTTGACCACGATGAGGGGTGCACGTGTCGCGCACTTCTCCAAGGGGTTGGTGCACGTCGCGTCCCGGGACGTGACAGTGCTTTTGGATGAGCGCGGTGTGCCCTGCGGATCCAGTGACTCATGTCTCCGCTCCCCTCGCGTGTCTGGCGGGGCTCCTGGCGGAGCCGTGTCTCCCCCCACGCTTCACTATTAATACATTTTGTTGAAAATCTATGAAAGTTTGAGTGTTTAAACGAGAGAGAAATGTGAGAAAAGGTTAATTCCAGTCTGAGAAAAGCATATAATGTGTGTGGTGAGGCGTTAAAGCTACACTGTGTAGGATGGTGGCGCATTGGTGGAAGGTGGGTATTGCAATTCCTGTCCTAGCTACGGCAGACCTCGAGGGTCACCCGGGAGCGACGTAACACGGACAGCTCGGCGTACCCGGAGGTGTGTTCACCGGCAGCCGCGCACGAACCACGCGCATGCGTGAAGCGCACCCGGCGCTGCGCGCGGGTGGGGGGAATCGGGAACCGGACCGCGGAGGGCGGAGGTTGGTCTGAACCCGGGGTGCGGGCCCGCGCTGCAACAAAGCCCCAGCCGCGGTAGGTACTACGTCCTTCTTCTTTTCCTCTTAGATGAAGGTGCTTGCTCCTGCGATGTATGTGCGGAGTAATTGTGATCCGGCAACATGCTTGTCGTTGTTTATCCAAACGCGTACTATCTCGTTTTGTGAAAACCATAGGCCAGTGCCGACAACTACTGTATAAAGTAATGGCGAAGGCGGAGCCCAAAATACAGTATGTCCTTCTGCGGCTCTCGTAGTTTAAATGGCTGCCTCTACATGGGGAAGATCCCCCTTTTATGCAGGTATATCTAAGTCCAACAGAATACTTTGATTTCATGATGGAAGTGAAAAGGCTTGGAAAACACTATATTTTTGAATGGGTATCTTCAATTTCGGTAATTAACGGGTAAAAATCTTACACACTGTCCCTTTAAAGCATGTAGAATAATTGTAAAATATAAAGTTGTCCTACTTCGCGGATTTCTCTTATTGCGGGTTATTTCTGGAACCTAACCCCCACGATAAACGAGGGATTACTGTATAGAGCTTTTCCACCTTCAAGGCACCCAAAGCGCTTTACAACAAGGAACCACTCACCCAATCACACGCCAGTGTACAGAGACACTGGGGGTGAGGTGGGTTAAGTGTCTTGTCCAAGGACACAACGGCAGCGTTCATCTGTGGGAGCTGGAATCATACCGCCAACCTGTGTGTCAGTGGGTCTGACCGCTCAACCAATGATGTTTTTTATGTCAAGATTCCTTTGCCAACCTTTGGATCAGTAGACAAACGCTCTACCAACTGAGCTACTGCCGCTCAGTACTTCCTCATTGCGTTGTGTACTCTGGGCTAACACTCCTTTTATTGTAATTTATGACTCCACCAAGTGGTATGACAAACATTCATTCATTCACCAGCTGATATCTTTGTTGCCTTGTCTAGACATCTGCGTTTACTATCTTTAAAATACACACAAAAGTATATCATACGGGACCAATAACCCAGGTTTCACCTCATTGTGTGTTTTGTAACTCGTGACTCCATCTAGTGACTGAAAGTGGCATGACGATCATTCATTACAGTTGATATCTTTGTTTCAGATTTTTTTTTTTTAACAAATGACAGTTTTCTAACATCATCAGACTTTGACACATTGCCCCAGTAACACTTTCGTCACATCACGCACTTCCCCTCTCTGTTTATTTTGAGCTAAATTTTAAAATATGAAAGCAAAAACAACACGTTGAGCCTTCTTCCTGTCAAGGGTTTTTTCACCGGCCAAAAGAGGAAGATACACAGATCAGGAGGTGACGAAAGGGTTAACTTCACTCACTTTTTTTGTTTTTTTTCTTCTATGTGTGAGGTGTCTTCCTGTCTCACGCTGGCTTTGAAAGTACATGCTTGTTTTGCATACACACTGCAGGACCATTCTTGCATTGACTTGTAGCAAATCCCAGCCCTCTGAAGCTATGTCGGGGGAGATTAAGGGAACGGAGCCGCGTGACAGACTTCCCCATTGTTAAGAGCCCTGGCCCCATACTGTATTTTCAACCCAGGCAACAAGAGGAGGGCGAGCAGGTGGCGTGGTTTGCCTTTGACCTGGTTCTTGCTACATGGATGCAGTGCAGATGGAGGGGCAGTGGTGATGGCGGTTGTAAATAATGTAGAACTTGCAATGGAAAGATAACTGGAATTTGTTCTTAAATGTCTCAATGTCTGGTGACTACAGCTCTGGGAAAAAATAAGAGACCACTGCAAAATTATCAGTTTTTCTGATTTTACTACTTATAGGTATGTGTTTGAGACTATAAACTACTGATAACATTTCCCCCAAATTCCAAATAAAAATATTATCGTTTAGAGCATTTATTTGCAGAAAATGACAAATGGCCAAAATAACAAAAAAGATACATGTTTTCAGACCTCAAACAATGCAAAGAAACAAGATCAAATTCATTTTAAAACAACATAATACTAATGTTTACACTTAAGAAGAGTTCAGAAATCAATATTTGGTGCAATAACCCTTATTTTTAATCACAGCTTTCATGCGTCTTGGCATGCTCTCCACAAGTCTTTCACATTGTTCTTGGGTGACTTTATTCCACTCCTGGTGCAAGAACTGAAGTAGCTCAGCTTTGTGTTTGTGTTGGAATTCAACAGACGCTGGAATGGAATGGCGAGATGCTGATTTCAGAAAAAAATGCAATGGTCTCTTATTTTTTTTCCAGAGCTGTATTTCAGGGTTATGTTAAATTGCTTCACATTTACAAATTTTGGTTTGTTAACAGAGATCAAAGGAAAGCTGCACATCTGGGTTATTATAACATTCTGAAAGTAAAATTCCCATAGACATTTTGAAGATAGTTAAAGCTTGAAAGGAGCCAAGCAGCTCTGTGGTAAATCTGAAACTTCATAAATCATAATAGTTAGGCTGTGTCATGTCATTAAATGCCTAATATTTCTATTTTTTCAGAACATAGCTTCATCATCAAATGTTTTACCTGATCATTTTACAGTGAATGTTTTCTTCTAAATGTTTTGGAGACGTTGTGCACAGGAAGCCGGTGGGTGTGGGTGTATGAAGTGCTGGAGAGGAAGCAGGTAGAGGGGGGAGTTCCAACCTAAATGTGTGGTGAAGTGTGCATCGGGGCCTCCATAAGAATGCACTTTCACTTTGCTTTCTCAGCTGTACCAAGGCCCAGAGTGGTGCACATATACAGTCATGTAATATTAATACATAGCTTCAGTGTCAGACCATGTGGTAATTTATCGTACAGTTCCATAAAACATGTCATGAATTGAGAGAAATGCATTCATCTTGAAGCATTCCTGACATACTAACACTGTCATGAAAAAATAATGGACCACAAGGGATCGAAGCCGGACTGGAATATGACAAAATGTTACATACCAGGTTCCAAGAAGCCTCAATTTTGTGTTATAGAAAAATATGAAAAATAGATCCTATATTACACACATTGATTTTCGTGAGCTTTAAGTCATGTTATAATTCACACGGTTCAAAGTTCAAAGTTTAAAGTCAGCTTTATTGTCAATTCTGCCATAATGTGTTCAACATACAGTGAATCAAATTTTTGTTTCTCTCTGGCCAAGCAGTGCAAAACGACAGTGTACAAAATACAATATAAAACAAAACAAAAATCTAAAATCTAAAAATGTTTGAATAACTCTGCATTATAAGTCTGTCTGTTCTCCAAAGCTCAAAATGCTCTGTTGCACCTCATGAAGCGGTAGTTTTTCGGTAGTTCTTAAAGGAGAATTAACGTTTTTTTTTTACAATCTGAGCCTTATTTCGGCATTAAAACAAGTTATTTTACTCACCCATAGCACTTTGGTGTCATTTGGAGCATTTCCGGAGATGTTTTAGATGAGCGATATCTGTAACGTGAGTTCTCGGGGCATATGTTTGCGGTCTCCAAATAACACAAACTTTAGCACTTTTCAAATCATAGAAGCTCTTATTCTACACTTTCGTTTGAGTCAAAAGTGGCCTGTAATCTGAGATTTATCCATAATTTACATATTTGCATTTCATTTTTGAGTCCCGAGAGCTGAGAGCGAAATAAGGTGTGACTCCGCACATGCGCACTGACCTCCTCATCTCCTCGAAACTATGGATAAATCTCAGATTACAGGCCACTTTTGACTAACGAAAGCGTAGACTAAGACATTGAGCTTCTATGATTTGAAAAGTGCTTAAGTTTGTGTTATTTGGAGACCGCAAACATATGCCCCGAGAACTCACGTTACGGAGATCGCTAATCTAAAACATCTCCGGGTGCTTAAAACAACTTGTTTTATTACCGAAATAAGGCTCAGATTGTAAAAAATGTTAATTCTCCTTTAAGGTCAAAATAAGTCTGTTGTGTACACACTGAATCTAATTATGAAGCATTTTAATGTCTGATAATCAGGAAGTGTGTGTTAACATGCTAGTTGTCTCTGAATAGAGCTTTTAAACTCATTGCAGTGAATCATTAGGATGCTCAGAATGCATACGGTGAGGAATAACTTTGGACCACTGCAAACAATTTAAAATAACTAGTTCTATTGCTGTTTTTTTATTGCTCTTTGGATGCTATTCCATTTATTTTTGTTATGCTCTGTTATATATTTGATGAGTGAGCTACTGTACCCAAAACAATTTGCCTTGTGGATCAATAAAGTTTAGTTCTATTTTTCATGTTTAAGACAGTCAAAATTGTACACAACTCCTGTAAATATATTACAGATTTGTATATTGCAAACAGCAATTGTTTGTTTCAGTTTAGCTACTCCTTTCAGACAGATGTGTGGCAAAAATATACTGTAGACAGAATTATTATTTTTTTAATCCAGTGGGTCTAAAATAGCTAACAGCTACATTCTGATTCTGATTTTGTCAACTCAGCTACAAATGGGGCTTGGTTAAGCTAATATACTTTTCCTTTTTCTGACTAGCTTTTCGCTCTCTGACAAACATGTTTAATTAATGCTGGGCCAGGATTTCTTTAATGATCACAAGACACATATGAATAAAGTGCATTTTAAATAGAGAATATGGAGGATGAACCATATGAACCACAGAGGCTACATGTGTCTTTATATCATGGCCCTGCGTTCACTTCTGACCCCATAACACCAGGGACATGTGCTCCTTAGATGTTCCTCTTCTCTATAGGACGTCCAGCATCTCCCTGAAGGTAAACACTCTCCGTGCCTTTCATTTGAGTCCACACATTAGAGGGATTCAGATTGTCTCACAGTGGGGGCCTCCTCTGAAATGGAAAACCAGTGGTCGAGTTTCAAAACAGGGTAACAGTGAAAGCGCTCAGCTCAATAATCGTGTTGAAACAGTCCTTTGAAAGCCCTGGACCCTCCCCTCCTCTGTCTGACTGATGAAACTATTTGTACTGCTCTACCACTGTGTCTCTGCTGCTTATCTGATTCTCTTTGTCTAACATATTGCTATTTTCTGTGCCCTTTTAAGTATTTTGTATTGACGATCCTTAACCAAAGTTTGACTAGAATTTGTGATGGTGATAGACATCTGGTTGAAAGCGTCTACAAAACTTCAGCTCTTGTGGGATTGCAGTTATACTTTTCAATGATTCGTTTCTTGACTGAACAGTTCTGTGGAGAACTTTGTGTGCATTGTGTAACTTTTCTGTTGCGGAGTCTGCCTTTATATCTCCATGAAGATGTATTGTGTTCTGTGGAATGTTTCGCAGTATCGATTAATAATAATAATACATTTTATTGTATAGTGCTTCTCAGGACACTCAAAGACACTTTATATACAGCTCTGGAAAAAAGAGACCACTGCATTTTTTTCTGAAATCAGCATCTCTACATGTATTACAGCCATTCCATTCCAGCGTCTGTTGAATTCCAACACAAACACAAAGCTGAGCTACTTCAGTTCTTGCCCCAGGAGTGGAATAAAGTCACCCAAGAACAATGTAAAAGACTTGTGGAGAGCATGCCAAGACGCATGAAAGCTGTGATTATAAATAAGGGTTATTGCATCAAATATTGATTTCTGAACTCTTCTTAAGTGTAAACATTAGTATTATGTTGTTTTAAAATGAATTTCATCTTGTTTCTTTGCATTGTTTGAGGTCTGAAAACATATATTTTTTTTGTTATTTTGACCATTTGTCATTTTCTACAAATAAATGCTCTAAATTATAATATTTTTATTTGGAATATGGGGGAAATGTTGTAAAGTATATAAACTCAAACAAAAATGTTCCTTTTGCCCAAACACATACTGTACCTATAAGTAGTAAAATCAGAAAAACTGATAATTTTGCAGTGGTTTTCCAAAGCTGTATTGGTATATCTTGCATTTATTTAATTATAACATTAAAACATTAATTAATTGTTTTGTATAGCTGAATGGTACTATAAATCTGTTTTGTTGATCAATCCCTGTTTTCACTGCCACTGCTCCCTATTTTTTATTTATTTATTTAAAAAAAAAATCGGTGATAAGTGTAGGATTCGACAATGTTGCGTAGTCATTTTCGGTATGTGATCTGCAGCTGTCCATTGGAGGTGCTAACTCTTTGTTGTGACGACGATTATGACAATGTCAGATTCCACTTGGTATTTCTAATACAGAACTCGTTTTAGATGAATTTTGCTTTTTAAAATGTGCAAACTATAACATAATGACCCACGGGTGTTATAGATTATAACTATACAGCAGACCAAAGCACATTAGGTCTTCTTTAAACTCACTATGTAACCTGCTGCAATTTCTATTTCATGTTTTGTCTTTTCCGTCTCGCCCAGTGCTGCAGATAAACCAGCTCTCCCCCGCCGATGCTCTACAAAGAGGTTTGGCGGCTTGCATCTTGTGTAACCACGCTCTCTTTGAAGAGTCTATCTTTGAGCGCTGTATCTCATCAATTTTCTACGTGAAAAGCTAAATTTGAATCTGCAGAGAACTGCTTATCCGCCCCTAGTGCATTCATGGTGTTCATTCACGTTATTTTTCACAATTTCCTCTTTGATTTATTTGGATGTTTATGTAACTGTGTTATTTGGATCCTAATAGCCTACATTTGGTTCAAGAGAATGCTTTTATTATTAAACATAACAGGCCACCAGGGACATTGTGTGTTGTTGGTCATTCTGTTGTTTTTAGTAACACCAAAAGAGAAGGATTTTCCCCTGTTTTATGAACTCTTTGGGGCTTCCGTGCACTATTACAAAAACAACATTGGAAATACTATTTGTACTATTTGATTTATGGAGTTTAAAAACAAGCATTTAATTTCTAGTGGTCTATATATAGTTAGTAAGGGAGCCTCTTGTGTGTGAACCAATAGATTTGTCTTGGTCAGAAAATCCTGGAGGACCCACTGACTAAATGTAATGTAGGTTAGTAGCAGGAAGTATATTAATTTTGTTACTCAGATTTCATTATATATTAAGGCAAAGTCTTTTCAGTGGCATTTTATCACTTAAAGGAGAATTAACTTTTTTTTTTACAATCTAAGCCTTATTTCGGTAATAAAACAAGTTGTTTTACTCACCCATAGCACTTTGGTGTCATATGGAGCATTTCCGGAGATGTTTTAGATTAGCGATCTCCGTAATGAGTTCTCGGGGCAAATGTTTGCGGTCTCCAAATAACACAAACTTTAGCACTTTTCAAATCATAGAAGCTCAATGTCTTAGTCTACACTTTTGTTTGAGTCCAAAGTGGCCTGTAATCTAAGATTTATCCATAATTTACATCTTTGCGTTTCATGTTTGGGTCCCGAGAGCTGAGAGCGAAATAAGCTGTGACTCCACACATGCGCACTGGCCTCCTCATCTACTCGAAACTATGGATGAATCTCGGATTACAGGCCACTTTTGACTGCTCCATATGACACCAAAGTGCTATGTGTGAGTAAAACAACTTGTTTTATTACCGAAATAAGGCTCAGATTGTAAAAAACGTGAATTCTCCTTTAAACAGCCAAATTACGGGATGTTCTGATCTAATATGTTATAATGTTGTTTCCTCATCACAAACATACCTGGAGTTGTGTTTACTTTCATTCACACATGTTTAATACACAAATCCTGCATATCTGAGTTCTTCTCTCAAACAGAAAACACTCTGTTCCACCTTGTGATGTCACGTGCTAAGTCAGAAAGTGCTCCTCTGTGTTTCTAAACTTCACTAGAATAATTGGGATGATTTCAGACCTGGGATTACACATTTCTACTGAACTAAACGTTAAAGGTAGCCATTAACTTAAAATACTACATCTACATGACATCACAAGGTGGAACAGAGCATTTTTGGCTTTGGAGATGTAGACGCACTAATACTGTATAATGTAGGGTTACTCAAACATGTATGAATAAAATAAAACACAACTCCAGGTATGTTCACACATGGCTCAAAGCTCCCAAGAGTCAGTTTTGTGTAATAAAGGACCTTTAAATGATAAAATATGTGCTTTTATTTTTGTATTCAGCACAAATAAGTTATATATTATGTGTGCTGGTTATGAAAAACTGCAAAGTGTACTCTTTATGTTTCATCTGTGCTTGGATTTGTCACATCAAATCTTCTTTTCTCAATGAAATCTGTGAGTAAGATTACTGTCCCTGTAAAGGCCTGGATAAAGACTTAGGATTTCACTCAAATCTAAGTATGCAGGAAGACAGTAAAGATATGGACTTCACAGCATCAATATCGAGCTTCTTCAAACGGGATTGTCTTCTGTCCTCAATCCAGTAAGATTTCCCCCAGATCGTGATTGTTGGTTGGACCTTTAAGCTTTCTTCGCCTTCAGCCCTGCTTTTTATTCCTCACCAAATCCCTGTTGATCCACCGTGCGCATGAATGCATTGTGGATATCTATAGCAATGTAAAGCAGCTGTTAAAGTCTTTGTGTTATCACTTCTACAAACCAGATGAGTGTCGACTGAAATAACCGATAACTGGAGCTTGTCTTAGTTCAGATCAGAGATGGTAGGATTGAGTTCAAGATATATTTGTCTTTCAGCTTGTTCCAACTTTTTTCAACCAAAAATAATAACAGATGTGTTATTGTGATTTTTTTTTTTATGTTTCTAAAACTGAATCCTAGTAGAAGATTTTCTCTTGATAATCCATTTTCACCCAGGTGGGAAGTGCATTAATATTCGCCAGCTTGCACTTTCAGAGGGTTGTAAAGCACAATATGCACCCATGGAATTGTATTATTTACATATTTATGCACGCATGCAGCAATTTTAAAGCTATCAGCTAATACTTTCCAGCTCTATATGAACGATAAAGTGCATAACTGTTCCAAGATTGCATCTCAGTCACTGCAATTGATACAGAAACATCATGCTGGGGGATTTCTACATCAATTACCATGAAGATAAGATAAGATAAGACTTTATTGATCTCACACAGGAGAAATTCTCATGCCACATTAGTCCCAGGCAGTTTAGTGCAAAGAAAGTTAGAACCAAAAAATTGCATGCAGACAAGATAAGTAATAATAATATAAAATAAGTAAATAAGAGAATAATATATGATGTTGATCATATAATGCAGATACAGCTCTGGAAAAAAATAAGAGACCACTACAAAATTATCAGTTTTTCTAATTTTACTACTTATAGGTATGTGTTTGGGCAAAAGAAACATTTTTGTTTGAGTCTATAAACTACTGACAACATTTCCCCAAATTCCAAATAAAAATATTATGGTTTAGAGCATTTATTTGCAGAAAATGACAAATGGTCAAAATAACAAAAAAGATACATATTTTCAGACCTCAAACAATGCAAAGAAACAAGATCAAATTCATTTTAAAACAACATAATACCAATGTTTACACTTAAGAAGAGTTCAGAAATCAATATTTGGTGCAATAACCCTTATTTTTAATCATAGCTTTCATGCGTCTTGGCATGCTCTCCACAAGTCTTTCACATTGTTCTTGGGTGACTTTATTCCACTCCTGGTGCAAGAACTGAAGTAGCTCAGCTTTGTGTTTGTGTTGGAATTCAACAGACGCTGGAATGGAATGGCTGTAATACATGTAGAGATGCTGATTTCAGAAAAAAATGCAGTGGTCTCTTATTTTTTTCCAGAGGTGTATTAACAGCAATGTGAAAGCTGTTTATGAAATGCATTATTTTATGCTGTGTTTAATGTTTTGTCATGTTGTGTGTCTCAGGGACTGCAGATGGAAATTAGCTCAAAGAGCTATAGTTTGGTACAAAGCATTCATTGACTGTGATTAATGCTCCTGTACATGGTCCCTGTCAAATAAATTAAATAAATGGAATGGAACACAGATAAATGTTTTAAAATGGTCTGAAAACTCAATTTTCGGTGTGAGAGGCTTGTTTAATTGGCTCACCTGTTGTAGTTCCAACTAAGTCAGTTCTTTGTGGTCAGATTGTGTTAAAATAAAACTCAGGTGAAATCTAACTTGAGTAAGAGAGCCTCTAACAGAGCAGTGCCTACAGTTAACTTCATACCAACCAGGGAATGTTGATGACAAGAATCCCATGCATTTCAGAAAAGGTTTAAACTGGTAAGCTACAGTAAGATGTATCTATAATTTGACCTTTTTTGCAAAGGACATCATATAAGTAATTGCAGCCTTTGGAATCTGATAATTGTGCCGATTCTGCACTTTAAAAACACACACACACAAAAAGAAACCTGCATTATTGTGTATGCATGAAACTAATCCACTCTTAAGCTGCTCGTTTCATTGCATAATCGTGTACAGCAAATTTGTTTAACCATCACCCCTATTGTGTTTTATTTACTCGTGTACTGTGCAGTATAAACCCCGCGCCCCTTTCCTCTCTCTGTGATGCAGCTCTGACCTAGTTTACTCATGCCTTGATCTCGCGCTGTTTGTTTGAGTCTATTTGCGGCTGCAGCGGTGACTTGACATTGCTTCTGAAAATAGGAACGTCCTGTGATGTAGCCGGTACATTCATTAACATATAAAAGTCTATTTGCTTTCCCCGGTTTGGTTGTTTCTCACCAAATTAGTTCATGACCCCCACTGAAATGCTCTGATGTGTTTATTCTCACTATTTGCACTTTGTTGGGTGGGCATGGGTGCACAACTTCCAATTAACACTTTCTACTGGTCAGGTTTAAGTAGCTTGCACTGGACAAAATGTGGAGTCTAAACCTGAAACCTTTGAGTCTCTACAGTCTCTACAGTATTACTACTAATACTTGACTTTATGAAAAAGAAAAGATAAAATAAACAAATACAGCTCTGGAAAAAAAAAGAGACCACTGCATTTGGGGGGAAATGTTGTCAGTAGTTTATAGAGTCAAAGAAAATGTTCCTTTTGCCCAAACACATACCTATAAGTATTAAAATCAGAAAAAGTGACAATTTTGCAGTGGTCTCTTTTTTTTTTTCCAGAGCTGTATATTGCAGTCTTCACAAAGGCATTGGTTCCTATCTCAAATTAACATCTACAATGCCCAGAACTAGACTTTTAATAGCCCAAAGACAGCATGAACAAAGTGAGTAATTCATAATGAAAAATAATGTTAAGACATAATTAATGACCCCTAAATTAAATGTTAAGCCTGAATCTTTCTTACTAAACAATTTGCTCATTTAATTTAAGTATTTGTTATTGCTTTATAGAGGCTAATTAAGGGGCAGTCATGAAAAAGTGGTACAAAAATTTCAACTGGCAAGGTAGTGTTGGGTATCTGCACTGATCCTGGATTGAATATCGACTTCCAATTATCAGATCAGCAGATATCCGTATAAATTTATGTAATTAGACTTAGATTTACTGGTCCCAGTTGAATTTGTATATACAGCTCTGAAAAAAAAAAAGAAGAGACCACTGGAAAATGCGTGAAAAGTCCCTCAGTCGTCCAGGTAGAATCCATGAACTTCTCCTTTTATCACCACTGGAAAATGATCAGTTTTCCTGATTTTACTATTTATAGGTATGTGCTTGGGCAAAAAGAACATTTTTGTTTGAATCTATAAACTACTGACAACATTTCCCCAAAATCCAAATAAAATATTATCATTTAGAGCACTTATTTGCAGAAAATGACAAATGGTCAAAATAAGAAAAGATACATGTTTTCAGACCTCAAACAATGCAAAGAAACAAGATCAAATTTATTTTAAAACAACATAATACTAATGTTTACGCTTAAGACGAGTTCAGAAATCAATATTTGGTCCAGTAATTCTTATTTTTAATCACAGCTTTCATGTGTCTTGACATGCTCTCCACAAGTCTTTCACATTGTTCTTGGGTGACTTTATTTCACTCTTGGTGCAAGAACTGAAGTAGCTCAGCTTTGTGTTTGTGTTGGAATTCAACAGACGCTGGAATGGAATGGCTGTAATACATGTAGAGATGCTGATTTCAGAAAAAAATGCAGTGGTCTCTTATTTTTCCCAGAGCTGTATACAGTGCTGTTGTGTGGTTACTTCAGAGATAAATAACAGCTACATTACACATTTGGAACAATTATGTCTTCATTTATTTTTGTTTAAAGGAAATAAATGCTGTTTTCCGTCCCAGCTGTAACATCAAAATCGGTATTGAAACTACAAAAAGTCGGATGAGTGCCTCCTTAGTAATAATTATTGACTATACAGAAATGGCATTCCCAAAATAGCACAATCCTATGTACTGTTCTGCCTCTATCCGCTCCATCCAGCTTTTATAATTATGAATCCATTCTAAACAATGAGCCGCCTCTTAGGTTACGGGTCGTATGGGGTTGAGTGACCGTCCAATCTCACGGATCACTGCACTTTGCCTGATCACAAACACTAGGTTAATCTAATGCACTGTACACAGCTCTACAGGCTTTCACTACAGATGACGCTTGGTGTGTGTGTGTGTGTGTGTGTGTGTGTGGGGCCCCTGGGTGAAAAGCTTGGGTGAAAAGCTTGGGTTAAAAGCGGCCCCATTGCCCCATTCTTCCAAAAGGGCGTCCTGTTTACTGCTTTAGGAGAGTTCCCAGCCACAGAGACAACAATGATGTAATTCCCAGAGAGACAGACCAGCTGACATCATCCTCTGTGCAGTTTCCATGTGTACGAGCTCTTTGTTTTGTTTCGAATGGGCTCAGCGTTTTTTTAGTTGGCGGCAACAAGAGACGTCCACGCCCAGCAGTGCAGAGAGGTTAGCAGATTGTGCTAGCATCTTACATTGAACTGCTCCATCTGCTACAATGAAAACAGTAGATGGACGTGGAATTACTTATTAACTCTATAATATTATTACATTTATAATTCAGATTTATTTTGTTTTGGGTATATTGCATGTATTTTCTAGTGCTTGACATTGCCTTATCCATTCCCACCCCAAACTCATACTTAGGCTGCATTCCATTTCTCTGTCTTACCCCTTCGTCTTACCCCTACCCCTTGGTTTTGTGCGTTCATGTGAGGAAAAGGGGTGTCCCGATTTCAATTTTGATCAAGGGCTAGGGCCATGACCGAGGGCTACATACCCCTTGAAACGAAGTAAGCTCTCGACCAGACTTGGAACGAAGGGGTACGCCTACAAGCTCAGGCAGGTTTTGGGATCAGGATGGCAGCGTCACATCGACCAGCCAAGGAGTCTCATAAATGTATTTTCAGTAGTTGTAATTATCGATTAACAGTTTTGCATGGTTTACAATTATGACGCTTATGTTCTACGTTACTTTTAGTGAACTGTTGTTGCGCTTTTAATTGTAGTGATGTCTGTTTAGCCGATGTTATTGTTTTCATCGAACTTTCATATATAAACAAGCTAGTTTTTTTTGTTGAGCTGAGGTACCGATAATCCTTGACATTTGTTTACGTTTGTTTACGTCAATTGTTGTCGCCTCTGTAGACGTAGCAGCTCAGGTAGAGGCAAGGGATGATGACGCAAACAGTAATCGAGTGGTGTCCCATTTCTTAGGGGAACATTCGTACCCCGAGCCTTCTCAGCTCGGTATCAAGGGGCACACAGCAGCAATCCACAGTAGAGCCACTGCTGCCCCACTGTAGCACCTGGTATTACCCAGCAGTCTCCAATCCAAATTCTAACCAGGCCCAACCCGGTTTAGCTTCTGAGATGAGGTGGTATCGCTGTGAATATGGTTTTAGTTTTATTTAAACAAGTAAAAACATGAGTACAGTAAAATAACACCTTTAAACAAGTAACCTTTAAACAAGTAAAATAAATAAATAAATTATATATATATATATATATACGTACGTGTGTCAATATATATACACATGTACCTCTTACTTTGAATTGATGCCTTTATAAGCAGATTCAGAAAAAGTGAGCAGAATACACTGTGAGGAACATTACTTATCACTGAATGACTGCAGCGGTGACTGACATTTGTAAATTTCTAAAAAGACTAGCACAAAATGTTCAGTTGGCTTGACTGTATTTCTAAAAATGGTGTCTACTAGGTCTGAGCTTTATTCAGTGACAACATGTTTACAAGAAAACCATTAATATCAGTGGAATAGACAAGCACAGTACACCATTTATCCGCTCTTAGGCGCACTATACAATGCACACCACGCCTGCACGCTGCTTTTTGTGGCTAACCCTTTCTTTCTCAGTTCCCTTTCTTGTCAATAATGGATGGATTTGAGAAGCTCGGAGAAAACGTGAACTGGAAGCCGAGGAGGGGGTCCACGCCTCGTTCAATAATGAATCAATTGATAGCGCACGCAGCAGCAGCAGCAGCAGCAGCAGATGATGATGGATGCAGTTACCATGACGACACATGCAAAAATGCTTTTTTTCCCAGAAGGCCGAACAAGAGTGTGTGTGTGTGTGTGTACGGGTTTAAATATAGAGCAGGCATATTAGCGATAAAAGGGAAACAGGAGAGAAAATTAGCAGGTAAAAGATGCACGCTGCCAGATGGGAGAAATTAGACGAATGAAGAAAGAGTCATCCATCTTGTTGCTCTGACTGTGGTTGCTATGTGTTTTGCAAAGGTTATTTTTAGCCCTGGTGAAGATGGTGCAGGTGCAAAAAAAGATGAGATTATGCAGTTATTAGTCTGGGTGTGCCTTTTGGAAATAAGGCCGAAAACACAAGGATGCCTTCAGTATTGTCTTTTGAATACATCAGTAGTTAGTTTTGTCTTTTATACCAGAAAATATAAAAGCTTTGTGAAATTTATAATGCATGCATATTCTGAAAAGGAACACATACAACAGTTTTTGACAAATGTTTGGAAGAATGTGCAGAAGTGTGTCTGATGCAGTCATTTTAGGGCTACATCTTACTGTTGAAATTTAAAGGTCCTGTACTACCCAAAATTGACTCTTTAAGCCATGTTATGATGCTGTTACCTCCTTAGCTGTAAGATTCTGTGCAATGCTCTGCCCACAAGCCTACGTCATCCTCGCTCCTACAAGACAATTCTCCATAAATATACAAAAGCAGGATCCAAAACAAAACACTTCACACAATCCTGATGTGTGCAATAGTTTTATTAGCAGAACGAAGGCGGATTGTAATGTAATAGCGCTTTGAAGGGGGAGTGGTTTAGTACAGAGAGCTAATACACTGTTTTCATCGAATTTAGCATTTTTAAAGTTGCCATGGTGATCAAAATATAAATATTTACACAACTGTCTGATGCAGTCATTTTAGGGCTACATCTTACTGTTGAAGTTTGAAGGTCCTATATTACACAAAATTGACTCTTGTGAGCGTTAAGCCTTGTTATGTTTTGGTTACCTCACCAAAAACATACTTGAAGTTGTGTTTTGGTTCATTCACACATGTTTTCTGTTTGAGAGAAGAACTTTGTTAAACATGTGTTAAACATGAGAAAACAATGAGAAAATAACATTATAACATGGCATTCCCAGCAGTCTCCCATCCAAGTACTTTTATTTAAACTACTAAAAATATTGGGTATTGACCCCAAATAAGTAGCCAATGCAGTTCACTGCAGATGCTAAAGGGGATCTAAATAAACAGTAAAGATTATAAAATAAATATATCAAATGGCTATACACAGCTATCAGTAGCAAATGGACTTTCTGCTTCATTTCCTTCAATTTGGTTTTGTCCTAAACATCACATCGCAAAGAGTAATTTTTCTTTGATAACTTAACTGTTTCTTAATTGCTTTAATGTATATGTTCCCGTACGCCATACCCTAACCACGGGTAAAAGGGGAGAGAGGAGTGACAGAGGAAGAAAATGAGAAAAGAAGAGCTAAAAGAAGCAATGTCCAATCACATAATCACCACATCATCTTGAAAACTAAGACAGCACAGGCACAGTACTTGACCCTTTGTACTCCACTGGATAATTTTGGTGGTAATATGACATACCGAAAATCACTGTTCTGCATTTACTTGTATCCAATTCCTATGGGACGAGTTTAACATACAGCTCTGGAAAAAAAAAAGAGACCACTGCAAAATTATCAGTTTTCTGGTTTTAATACTTATAGATATGTGTTTGGGCAAAGGGAACATTTTTGTTTGAGTCTATAAACTACTGACAACATTTCCCTCAAATTAAAAATAAAAATATTATTGTTTAGAGCATTTATTTGCAGAAAATGACACATGGTCAAAATAACCAAAAAAATACATGTTTTCAGGCCTCAAACAATGCAAAGAAACAAGACCAAATTCATTTTAAAACAACATAATACTAATGTTTAAGAAGAGTTCAGAAATTAATATTTGGTGCAATAACCCTTATTTTTAATCACAGCTTTCCTGCGTCTTGGCATGCTCTCCACAAGTCTTTCACATTGTTCTTGGGTGACTTTATTCCACTCCTGGTGCAAGAACTGAAGTAGCTCAGCTTTGTGTTTGTGTTGGAATTCAACAGACGCTGGAATGGAATGGCTGTAATACATGTAGAGATGCTGATTTCAGAAAAAAAAACAGTGGTCTCTTATTTTTTTCCAGAGCTGTAGTCATATAGCCAATATAGTGAAGACACGATAAATGCATTTGTCCGTACATCTGTCTCGCTCTGAATATTGTTGCCGTAATGTAATTCAGTGTATTTCTGTATTATGTTCCTGTTGGTAAATTTGTTCAGATTTTGTCCTAGCAAAACCAATAATATGACATTTTAGGATACCTTTTCCTTTAAATACAAATAAACCTCTTGTACATGTTTACCACCATCCTCTCCTGCAGCATCAAGTGTGCGTTCCATCACCTTAGCAACAGCGGAGCGGATGCTGGCTGTTACCTTGGCAACAGGACGTGGCGAGGACGAGGACGGGGGAGGGGGGTGGTACTGATGCGGGCTCCAGCTGGGACCACGTTGCCAAGTAACAGCTGAGTTATGAGAGCGGAGAGAGGAGTGTAGGCGTCAAGGATGAAGGGAAGGACAAGAAATGAGGGAGGAGGAGGGAGGATACAAGGACTTCTACAAAGACAGCCAACAACAAAGATTATAGGAAGCAGAAATATTTCACCAGCTGGAAGAAAGAAGTGTGTTTATTTAGGTTACTGAAAATAAGACGTCTTTCTTCTCCCTGTGTACCTTCCCGTCACAGTGTATTACAATAGAAGTGCAAAGCTTGGGGCTAAATCGGACGTGGAATTAAAAGAGATGCCAAGATTCATGCAGATTAGAAATACTATGAAGCACGGCCATGGGCATTGCTTTTATCTGGTTAGGTTTATGTAAAGGGAATTGAAATAATGAGACTGGTCTGGTTGCTGCTGCTTTAAAGATGGCGGTGCACGAGACACAGGGCGCAATGATTCATGAATACAGATGTGGTAGATACAAACACTCGGAGGGGGAGGGGAGAGAGAATACAAGGTATGGACAGAAATATAGGCTAAAAGGTGCGGGGAGAGGTGATCTTGACTGGTCTAATGTTTATTCTATTGTAACATTTGGATGTAGAGATTAAATTATTATTATTATTACTGTTATTATTATTATTATTATTATTATTATTATTATTATTATTATTATTATTATTATTATTATTATTATTACTGTTATTATTATTATTATTATTATTGTTGTTGTTGTTGTTGTTGTTGGTAAGTGGTGATATATACAACTCTGGAAAAAATAAGAGACCACTACATTTTTTTCTGAAATCAGCATCTCTACATGTATTACAGTCATTCCATTCCAGCGTCTGTTGAATTCCAACACAAACACAAAGCTGAGCTACTTCAGTTCTTGCACCAGGAGTGGAATAAAGTCACCCAAAAACAATGTGAAAGACTTGTGGAGAGCATGCCAAGACGCATGAAAGCTGTGATTAAAAATAAGGGTTATTGCACCAAATATTGATTTCTGAACTCTTCTTAAGTGGAAACATTGGTATGATGTTGTTTTAAAATGAATTTGATCTTGTTTCTTTGCATTGTTTGAGGTCTGAAAACATATCTTTTTGTTATTTTGACCATTTGTCATTTTCTGCAAATAAATGCTCTAAACGATAATATTTTTATTTGAAATTTGGGGGAAATGTTGTCAGTAGTTTATAGATTCAAACAATTTTTCTTTCTTTTGCCCAAACACATAACTATAAGTAAATCAGAAAATCAGAAAAACTGATAACTTTGCAGTGGTATCTTATTTTTTTTTCCAGAGCTGTATATATAGGACAGTATTACAAGAATTACATCAATTAAATGAAATATTTAGGTTCCTTTTTCTGTGGCACTGCTGCTAAACTGTTAATAAAACACCTGTGCCTATGTTTAAACAAATGTGTTTATGTAATTTATTTATTATTATTATTATTATTATTATTATTATTATTATTATTATTATTATTATTATTATTATTATTATTATTAATAATAATAATAATAATAATAATAATAATTGTAATTTGTTGTTTTTTATTTTTATTTATTTATTTTTACATAGTTTTAATGGATACCTAGAGAAAGAAATATAGCAAAACAGTTTGAAGTTGTTGCAAGACACTAATAATAGCATTTTAGCTCACAGCCCAAACACAACTAATGATTAATATTAAAAATGTTACATGGTCAAATGACACAAAACTCACTATTTTGACACCAATGAAAAGATAAACGTTAACTGAACAATGTCTACCATTACGCTTTATGTAGAGATAATTAATGTTTTTTTTAATTGTTTTAAGTCTGTTCACTTGTCTCAGGGGAGGATGTTTACTTTATGTAAGATTCCACTAAGCCTCATAAAACTAATGTACAGACACCAGGCAAAAATGGAAAAACCATACGAGTGGTTGGCCAGACTAAATGAACTGAAAACATACCATGCACCATTACGCTTTGACTAATTACACCTGATGTACCCCGCATTATAGAAAGGAAATTGCACGTGTCCGCACATATAATGAACGTATGTTGTTTTCCTTTTGAAAATGTCACCGTGGTTATTATAAACGACGGGCTGAGGCAGGACACAAAATAGCCTCTAATTGTGGACGTCCTTGTTTTGCTGGAGGCTCACTGCAGCAGTCTGTCTGTGTTGACTCAGCACTATAGGTTAGCGTTAGAGTACAGCCAATGGGGAAACGCTATTGTGAACTCCACTCCATTTCACAGTCTGCGGTCTGCACTGCTGTAGGTTATACGACTTAAAGGGTGTTGATCGGAGCAGCTGCAAAAACTAATAGTGTTTAGTGTAAGCATCTGTTACTATTCCAAAAAACAAACAAACAAGTTGGCTACATGTTTTATTATAAACTTGATAAACTGTGTTGAGTACTATTATTTTAACCCTACAGCAGGGTGATTTTCAACCAAGCAAAAATATTCACATGATTTTCAATATGTTCTGAGTGTCATGGGTCCCTGGGGAGCTTCATCATTGTTTTTGACATCTTTGAAGGTGTAGGTGTTTCTCTACCCCAAAGCCCACTTTTTCCTACAGGCTTTCAGGTGATTTTCACCCGGCAACAGTGAAAGAGGAATGTAAGAATGTAATGAATTTAATGTAAGAGGATGTAAGGAATAGGTAAGTAAGAGTGGTCCTGGAATGTGTATCTATCCTTATTTGGTGCAGTGGTTATGAATAAATATCACAAAGTGGTGATTTCAAAGGGAATTCTTATGGTGAAAACAATATTTTAGTCAACTGGTCATTTTTACCCACTGAAAAATATGATTTTTTGTTCCTCTCTCCTGCAACTTCGTGTGTCGAGGAGTCTGTGCCTTCACCAGGGAAGTCTCACATGTCCCAGGAATGGGTGAACCAAAGACCAAGTTTCCAGTATCATTATTATTATTATTACGTTTTGTATTTTTTTTTTATTTTAGGAATTTTTTGTTCTCAAATTCCTAATTTTTCAATAATCTTGGGCCATGTTTTTAGGGTCTTCCTATGTTTTTTTCCCCATTTTGTTACACATAACACAGTTGAAAATAAAAGAAAAACACTCTATTTTGTTCTATTTTTCATGACAAGTACTATTTGTTGGGTATATTATATATACTTTTTATAGCGAAAGTGTTCTAGGGTTAAAAAGTGGATCTTGCCCAAAACAAGACAATTCATAACAATTTCTCTATTACAAAAAATAAAAAAAGATAAAATGATCAAAAATGAAACAAATGTAGTCAATACTATAGTGTACATTGGCAACAAATGATAATGAAGTTGCAATAGGCTCTTCATGGGTTTTGCTTTAATGAAATTTTGAGGCCCATTCAAAAGCTAATTGTTGTTAATTACTATGACAACAATGCTCATTTTTCATCACTCTGAAACCCTCGGCTGTACAATCTCCAAATCTTTTTTTTTTTTTTTTTCCCCCTGAAGCTGCAGAAACTGTAAGAAATGTTTGCAAATAGTATTCCAAAACCCCCATCCCACTTTGGTAATATGTAAATGCATTACTGTGATGGGTTATGTTTGGAGAGGGCATAAGCACAGACTGGCTGCCACAAATATGCCCATCTGCCCCAAGTTTGCAAAGAAATGTAATGGACGCTTGCCTGGAATAGTAATAAATATTTCTGTTCTCAAATCTTGCCAAAATTACTGTGCACTTTTTGGTGTCTTATCTTTGTAATCGTGGGATTTTTGGAACCCTAAGAGCTTTTGTTCGCGTCCATTAAAACACATTTTGGTGCAGTCTGATTCTGTCGTCATGGAAACCGTTGGCAAAGTGCTCAACGGCTGCTTCATTTGGGAATAATTGTTGCGGGCCAAATAAACACATATGGTTTTCTCAGCGACTGGAAAAAAGGGGAAAAAACAAAAACATGCTGCTGTATTTGTGCTTTTCTTTGTTACAGCCTCCTCATGCTCCAGTACTTCACTACAATAAAACCTTCAATGTAAGAGCCGTTAATTCAAAGCTATTTATTTATCTCAAGAGGTAAAATGTGTAAAAGATAACCTATTTGGTATATATTTGAGTAACTTTTTAAGAGCCCATATTAAGCTATTTTCTGATCTATGTTATACTAATGTTTTTTCCTCATCAGAAGCATACCTGGTGTTGTGTTTTGTTTTATTCTCACACGTTTAACACACAAATCCTGCATATTTAGGCTTGAGTTCTTCTCTCAAACTGAAAACACCTTGTTCCACCTTGTGATGTCACGTAATACAGGAAGCGGTCCTCCATTCACCTTCAATAAAATCACTCGAATGGCTCTGGAAATTCCAATACTTACTCAATTAAAAGTAAAACGTGGCTGTTAACCTGAAAAGTACCGTGTCATCACATCACAAGGTGGAACAGAGCATTTTGAGCCTTGAAGTTCTGGACAGACTAATAAAAAAGAGTTACTCAACATGCGTGAGTGAAACAAAGCCAACTCCAGGTATGTTTTTAATGAGGAAACAACATCTAACACGACTTAAAGCTCACAAGAGTCAATGTTGTCCATCTTTGGGTTATTCCTTGGTTGTGTCTTTATATTTCTTCTGTTTCTTTTATATTTGTGGGAATGACACTGCAGTATTTTGAACAGCGTGTCCGATGACATTTGTGGAAATCCAGGTGAGGACAGTTCAGACCCTGCAAAACAAAAACATTGCAGCAGAGCCCTGTGCTTTATGTAACACAGAGAGAGGCTGCCGGCAATGGAGAATTGTGCAAAGAGCTGCAGTTGTCTGGACTCATGTAAACACTGAGCCTCAAGAGGGTCCGTGCAGTGCGCCTGTATGCAGCAGTTACAGGCACATGGCCTACTTTCATAAATCAGAGCTGAGAGAGAGAACAGACTGAGAGGAGGGGAGAGAGAGAGAGATACAGTGAAGAGATAGAAAGAAAAGGTACTAGACACATTGAAAAAAACATGAACATGAACGTCTTTATTGATACTTCGCAATGACATCATGCTGGGGGGTTCTACATGTATCTACAGCTTTGGAAAAAAAATAAGAGACCACTGCAAAATTATCACTTTTTCTGATTTTACTACTTATAGGTATATGTTTGGGCAAAAGGAACATTTTTGTTTGAGTTTTGTTTGAAACTACTGACAACATTTCCTCCAAATCCCAAATAAAAATATTATCGTTTAGAGCATTTATTTGCAGAAAATGACAAATGGTCAAAATAACAAAAAAGATACATGTTTTCAGACATCAAATAATGCAAAGAAACAAAATCAAATTCATTTTAAAACAACATAATACTAATGTTTACACTTAAGAAGAGTTCAGAAATCAATATTTGGTGCAATAACCCTTATTTTTAATCACAGCTTTCATGCGTCTTGGCATGCTCTCCACAAGTCTTTCACATTGTTCTTGGGTGACTTTATTCCACTCCTGGTGCAAGAACTGAAGTAGCTCAGCTTTGTGTTTGTGTTGGAATTCACCAGACGCTGGAATGGAATGGCTGTAATACATGTAGAGATGCTGATTTCAGAAAAAAATGCAGTGGTCTCTTATTTTTTTCCAGAGCTGTATATGGTGAAATGTTCATCAGTTGCCATAGTGACAGAATGCACACATTAGTAAACACTGCCAATAAAGTTGTAAGATCGTCTGAAAACTCAAGATGAAGTAGAGAGTGACTGAGGAAACAATCGCTATTTTTGACATTCTGAAAACCCATATAAATTGTATTACTATTGATTGATTTATTGTCACTTTTTATCAGGTTTTGCGGGTGGGTTTAGTGTTTACCCAACAACCAGAGGGTAACTGTTTGTATTTATAACTTTGTGGAGTAGAAACAGAATATCATTTGGAACCCCCCAAAACATTCACTTCATACTCTTGACCAAGAGGTATTAAACAAGGGCCGTGTCAAATTCTCTCTAACAAAATGTATAAATAGACTAAATCAAAACCCACTGCTGTGAGATAGACAGTGCTAAGCTATACCAAATGTGACCCTCCACAGGAAAAGCCGGCACATGTCGGGATTGTTGAACATGAGAAAAACGGTTAGAAGTTTTTTGTTTTTTGTTTTTCCAAAATTTGTAATTTTCCTTTTTTTTTTTGCAAAATTTGCTAGTTGAGATCATGAAGAAGCCACTCCATGTTTCAGATAACAGCATTGGTTGCTTTAAAAGCATACATATAAGCATACATCGTTGGAAAGCTTAGAATCTACACTTTCAGAATCTGTGAATAACTCAAAACGCCTCCGGGATGACTTGTGACTGATTTTTCTGTGGCTGGTCAGAAATACACTATTGTAACGTTATTAAGCCTTTAAAGATACTTTAAGTGTGCACTGTGTAACTTTTCTGGTGAAGGGTCCATCAAATTTATTGCTTTGTCTCGAATGTTTCACAGTATGGTAAACATTAAACATTAAATTTCTATTTTTTATGGAAACCAAACCAAAGTTACAGGTCAGATCTGTGGAGAGGCGACCCACTCACAGTCACTCACAGTCAGAATGCCTGTTATTTTTGAGCTATAAAGATAAGATAAGATAAGATAAGATAAGACTTTATTGATCTCACATAGGAGAAATTCACTTGCCAAATTAGCTCCAGGCAGTTTAGTGCAAAGAAAGTTTGAACAAGAAAGTGCATGCAGACAAGATAAGTAATAATAATAAAATAAGTAAATAAGAGAGTATAGAAAAATATTGCACTTGTATTGCACTTGTAATTGAATAAATGTAAGATAGAGCTGTTTAATGTCATAGTGTGGAACATTCCAGGCAGAGAAATATCCGCAGAAACAAGCCGGTGACAGACCCTAAATCAGAAAAGTTTCACAGTGCACCTTTAGACTAATATTGTTTAACAAAAGTGCGAGAGGGTGAGAGACGAGATGCGGAGGGGGAAATAGATATGCTGCCTATATATTTTCGTCCATGTGAATATTATTAGTTGAGTTGTGTCAGCGTGTGTGGGTGGTGCAGCTATAGCAACACCGAGACAGGAGATAGGGGGATGCCAGAGGGTGAGAGAAAGAAGGAGAGAGGGACAGAGGGAGGAGGACGAGAGGGAAGAGGGGGGGCTCAAGCTGAACAAGGCTCATATTGATGTCCCAAACACAGCTGCGGGCGTCAGCTGACTCTCTCTCCCTCTTGCCTTTATCAGCTTACACACTGACCTCTTCAGTCTGGAATAGATCCCTTTTGCCCCTTCTAAAGCCCGCAGACCACCCCCCACCCAAGCAAATCCTGATCCGCGTCCAAATCTTGGCCATGAACCACACATCGAGCTTCAGTTCTCTCTCTCTCTCTTGCTCTCTCCTCTTTCTCTCTTCTCTCTTTTCGACGCATCAGCACTTTTGTTTTTGTCTCAATTTTCAAAACTCGAACAGGCTGGCCCACGTTTACACGACGCCATGAAGTCACTGTGTTGTGGTCACATTCGAAAAGCCGCATAAGTCATATAAAAAAAGGTCTCACGTTACCTCTTTATCAAAACATGCCAGTTTTTTGGATAAATCATTTTTGTCTAACCGTAAACATGAAAACACATGTAACTCTCTAGTCATAGGGTTTTACTTAATGCATTTATTGAACCAAAAAGCTGTGTTTCTTTACATATTTATTTATATTTTTATTCTTGTAGATGTGTCCATAAGCAAATCTATAACAATATAATAAGAAATAAGATAAAAATAACCTCAGTTTGTCCCACGATGGGGAAATTCCCATATTGCCATAGCAAATTACAAAACAACATTAGAAAAATAACAAAAAGTACACAGATATTAGAATAAGACAAAGATTCAAGTAGTGAATAGCTTGTTTCAGTACTTAAAATGGATAATAAAAGTATCTTGCCTCATGTACATGCCTATTTTAATTGTTTTTTAAACTCGTCTAATTGCTTCCCTGTCTAGCTAATAATTAGGCGTAATTACTATCTTACTGATACTATTTTTAATGTTTTATTGTTTGCATGACTTCATTTTATCAGTAATACTTTATTATTATCATTCATTGTTATATGCTGCACATATTGCAAAAGAAAAATCCCATTTTGTGAAGTTTGTTGACTTATAATGAAACCCAGAACAATTTCCCTTGTGGATCAATAAAGTTTGTCTAAGTCTAACTTTTTTCTGATTTCTTTTTTTGTTTAATTGTTATTCACATTTTATTAATTTAGATACATACATACGTGGCCCAATGCTACATGTGTTTTTCTTTCCTGATATGAAATACTTAGTGAGAATCCATAGACAACCTTCCCCATTCAAAAACTATAATATTTTGAGTTACTTAATTGCTATGACTACGGAAGACAATTGCCAAAGATTGAAACTCATACATATCTCTATATCTCTAAATCAAAATCTGATTTTCCTCACAAATCAACAAAACTATCTTCTTTTTTAGGCATGCAGCATCAAAGTCCTTTCCAGCATTCCTCCCAAAACATGCATTATCAAGTCTAGCAGCAGCAGCTCCCACTTCAAATTGACACGTCAGCGCTGGTCTGTGAGTGTGGAGTTATAGTGCAGAGTTTGAAGGCTCAGCTGTCATGGAGATTGCGTCCCCCTAAGGCCCAATAATCAGCAGAGGTAACTGTCAATCACAACTGCGCAAAGAAACCTCGGGGGTCTATTCTCAGAACGACTCCCTGTTTTTGTACACCGCCCCTTGATGACGTGGGCTTGTGTTACAGGGTAGTGTTCCTGTGGAAGCACCCCCCCTTCCCCTTCATCCTGGGAAGTGTTAGAAGGAAACACTCGTCATTGCTTCTTGCTTTGGAGATGTCGCCTGCGGCTGCACATGCACTCTTAAATCCTGCCTGGGCCCCTTTCTGGGGAAAAAAGAAAAAAGACTAAAGGGATTTTAAGATGCATACACACAGGAGGAGGAGAGGAAACAAGGGAGGATGTGCAAAGCAAAACATGACAGGAATGGAGAGCTTGGTATATTGTATGTTGAAAACATTGTGTAGTATTGTGGTGTTTTAAATCTATACTAAATATTAAGACCTAGTATAGTAAAAAGAAATATCTTGATATTTTTAAGAAGTGAAGTGACTTTATTGATCTCCCACAGGAGAAATTCTTCTCTGCATTTAACCCATCCTGTAATTAGGAGCAGTGGGCAGCACATTACTGCGCTACTAGATACTACTCTTACTAGATAAAAATGGTCAAGTTATGGAATAAATGGAATACATGGTTGTGCTGTGTTACTGTGAGTGGATTTATTTCAAGTATTCGTGGGTTTCAACTTTAAAGGTGACATTTTGAGAACATTTGACCTTTCAGAAGATGTGATATTTTGTAAATTGTTGTTAATTGCTATGGCAACAGTGATATTTTTTTTATCAATCTAACCCCCATGGATACAGTTATTATAGTTATAAAGTGATACTGTTGCTTCTAATATTCGTATGTGCTTAATTTCTTTGTAACTTTTAACATAGCAAGTATAATTTAATCTCAACACATTTTGCAATTTGGCAAACAACAATAATAACTTACTTTTACAAATACTACTACTACTACTACTACTACTACTCCTTTTGTACATATACTTCAACCATTCCCCCTACAGAGATAACCTAAGGCCAAAAACACCTCTTTAGTTGCCCTATATGTAAAATGCTTACCCCTTGGATACTGTGTAAGAATTGGACACAGCTCGGTATCCAGGCAGACCTCAGCGATGCCCAAAACATTAAAGGAATGAAGGAGGCGGTTGGTCGACACAAAGAGGAGCTCTGGACTAAAATAAGAATAGATGTGTTTAAAATACGAGCCTGAAATGTCAGCCCTCTCCCCGACCGCTCGCACAATGAAAAACAGCTGTTGCTAAGCTTTGAACTGGGAGAGAATGCGTACATGTGGTCACTGCAATAATAACACAGGTCCTCAATATGGCCGCCGGTAAAGCGAGGGAGTATTGCACTGGACGTGTGAGAAGAGGGTGGACCAAGGTCACAGAGGCTGGCAGTAGTGTGACACATGAGGAGGTGGAGAGTATATCAGATGTTACAGATTTAGCAACCCTTGAAGCAAAGTTGAGCAGAAGCACTCAGGAAGGAAAGAGAGAGAGAGAGAGAAAGTGCTGGTCTGCAAGTGGGTGGGGGTAGTTTTGGGGTGAAGGGGCAAAAAACAAACTGGGGAAGGGGTACTTAAAGGCACATTATGTAACTTGTGACATCTGGTATGGTTTAAGCGGAAAGTTCTAAATATAGCATAAAACGTACCTGGTATGGAGACAAGTACAGCTCTGGAAAAAAATTAGAGACCACTGCATTTTTTTCTGAAATCAGCATCTCTACATGTATTACAGCCATTCCATTCCAGCGTCTGTTGAATTCCAACACAAACACAAAGCTGAGCTACTTCAGTTCTTGCACTAGGAGTGGAATAAAGTCACCCAAGAACAATGTGAAAGACTTGTGGAGAGCATGCCAAGACGCATGAAAGCTGTGATTAAAAATAAGGGTTATTGCACCAAATATTGATTTCTGAACTCTTCTTAAGTGTAAACATTAGTATTATGTTGTTTTAAAATTTTAAAATATTGTTTCTTTGCATTGTTTGAGGTCTGAAAACATATCTTTTTTTGTCATTTTCTGCAAATAAATGCTCTAAACGATAATATTTTTATTTGAAATTTGGGGGAAATGTAGTCAGTAGTTTATAGACTCAAACAAAAATGTTCCTTTTGCCCAAAGACATACCTATAAGTAGTAAAATCAGAAAAAAACTGATCATTTTGCAGTGAGCTCTTTTTTTTTTTTTTTTTCCAAAGCTGAAGGTTAAAGGGATATGCCACCCCCAGGTCAAATTTGGGCGTCTCCCCACAGTCCAGAGACTAAAACAAGTGATGAAAAGCGTTTTCCTGGTCACCCAGCCATTGTCCGAGTCTGTCGCCACTGACCGCCGCGGTATCTGGTGCTCCTCCGCGTTAGACTGGAGTCTAACGGCGCCAGAGAAAGATTTCGGCCAAAAGGAATTAATTTGCTCGATGCTTTTCCCACCACGCAGACAGGGGAATCCCTGTTTACGCACCAGGAAGGGAGTTCCCCCGTTACGCAGCGTGCTGTGTGCTTCGGCTTTCTTTTTCCGCACTGAAAATAGTTCCCACCCAAAATGACCAAGGCAAGCTCTCCGTGTTGATTTGCACATTTATTTGCACTCGATATGAATGCGCACTACACAGAAAGTAATTGGGAAAAGCATCGAGCAAATTAATTCCTTTTGGCCGAAATCTTTCTCTGGCGACGTTAGACTCCAGTCTAACGCGGAGTAGCTGCAGATACCGCGGCGGTCAGTGCTGACAGACTCGGACAATGGCTGGGTGAGCAGGAAAACGCTTTTCATCACTTATTTTAGTCTCTGGACTGTGGGGAGATGCCCAAATTTGACCTGGGGGTGGCATATCCCTTTAAGCTACAGGTCAGATCTATGGAGTGGTGGCACTGCTCATGTTTTTCCAAGAAAAGCAAAGCATTCTGTTTGGTCAGGAAGTAGTCCTGGTTTAGTTCAGATCAGTTAGTAAAAAAGTACCCACTTATCTGAGGCCGCTAATAATCAAAGCTACTACCACACATCTAATACTACTATACTCCAACCTACTTTCCTTATGAAGCCCCTTTTGGATAAAGTTTAGGGCACTTAAAATCTGAGTGAGTCTTTATCACCAACATTGACCGCCACGGCTTCTCTGAGTGCCTTATTATCACCGTCATCCGCCTCACATCTCATCCTCACATCCTTGAAGACAGTGCGCCAATAAACCTGGGGCTGAATTTCAAAAGCACTCCTCGATTACTCAGAAAAGACGATTCATTTCCATACCAGAAAGCACAGACGTGACTTTGCAAATAAAGACTATATTATACCCTGTCTGCATTATGCCTGCGGTGAATGTAGCGTATCTCGATTAGCATTCTTCCCCCGGTTTCTCACACTACTTTTTGGAGCATGAAATGTAGCCTACAGCTTAAAATATGCACAGGCATTACAGTAGGTATAATTATGCCAATCAGCAGGTCTATAAGTGCAGGTTAATTACTCTCCCTGTCCTCGGAGGTAATCAACGTAATCGTATGTCTGACTGTTTTGTGTAGCGGTTGCTAAGATATCTATATTCTATTTGAAGTCAAGCTTTTATATCAGAGACGATGGCAATGGGTAAATAAGACAAGGCAATGTAGAGGCACAAATGGATGGATGGATCTACGTATATGCATCAGGATTTACATTAAAGGTAACTTTCTCACTGGGAGCGTATATACAGCTCTGTAAAAAGAAATTCCAGCTTCTGTTGAATTCCAACACAAACACAAAGCTGAGCTACTTCAGTTCTTGCACCAGAAGTGGAAAAAAGTCACCCAAGAACAATGTGAAAGACTTGTGGATGCCAAGTCGTATGAAAGCTATGATTAAAAATAAGGGTTATTGCACCAAATATTGATTTCTGAACTCTTCTTAAGTGTAAACATTAGTATTATGTTGTTTTAAAATTAATATCATCTTGTTTCTTTGCATTGTTTGAGGTCTGAAAACATCTTTTTTGTTATTTTGACCATTTGTCACTTTCTGCAAATAAATGCTCTAATATTTTTATTTGGAATTTGGGGGAAAGTAGTTTATAGACTCAAGCAAAAATGTTCCTTTTGCCCAAACACATACCTATAAGTAGTAAAATCAGAGAAAAACTGATCATTTTGCATTTTTCCAGAGCTGTAGATTGCATAAAGAAGTGGACTAAGGGAGTGTGATGTCAGCCATGGTGTTCGGCTCCAGTCAAATGAACTTTAAGAGGCTAAATTTGGAGTTCCATATTAGGAATAGGACTTTATTAACGGGCGAATAATGAAATAAAAACACCAGAATCAGGAATGCCGAGGCTCAGTGCAGCAGTTACAGAGGGAGGTGATATTTTTTCAATGTAAAGTGAAGAAATGCGCCCATGCTCAACAGTATATTCTGTAGCTTTTCTGATTACACAATGCGCTTTTGCTGCTTTTGTCCATGGAGATGCAATGGCTTTTTCTGAAATGTTTCACAGTACGGTATTAAATCTTTCTATCTCTATGGACATCAAACATGGCCAGGTTACAGGTCAGATCTGTGTCGAGTGTGTGTCCCGCTCAGAGTCAGAGCTGTTTTTGAGCTACAAAACCACCTGTAATTTAATAAATATGAGGCAGCTCTGTTTATTATCATACTGTGGAACATTCCAAGCAGAGCAATGACATTTCCATAGAAACAAAAAGCTGACAGACCCTCAAATGAAAAGTTACCTTTAAAGTGCACCTTTAAGCTTGATTGACAATGCACAATACCACTATCTGGCACTGACGTACAGTACTCTATTAATCATTGGAATGCATTCAGCATCGGCGCTGCTCAGGCAATGGCGGGGGCCTATTTTCCTGCTGCCACATGCGCACAGCTCATTAAGCAGTCTGACAACAAGCTTCAGCATCAATATCCTGTAAATGTCACTTTCCACTTGGCAGCATTTTGTCACAGTAGTTAAGATTGCCACCCTCAGAGCCTAGTCAGCGCCTGCTCTACTCCACCAGGCAGCCCCTTGTCTATTATTTATAGGACTGAAAGCACATGTGGTCCCACTTTGCATGTGTTAAAGAGTCCTCCACCCCTCACCCTTGCATCCCTGTTTGTCCAAGATCTTGTACGTATAGAGATTTGGATCAGGAGTGTACGCTCCGGAGGGACGGTCTGCAAACTGATACTTTAATTACCTTTCAACCACATGTTATAATGATATCATCTCATCATTTGCTTACTCAGAGTTGTGTTTTGACTCATTCATGTATGTTTGTGTATTCCTGTGTTGTCCTACATTTGAGGCGTCAGTAAATTTCAGTTTTCACCTACCCCTATACCCGCCCTCAACTCTACTTAGTTATAATGCGATTATTTGAGGGAAAAAAGTTATATACATCCTAGACATACATTCAATAATAAAAGCAAATGAATCAACACAGAGAAGTGTTGATTCATATGGTTTGTGTTCAAATGATCAGTTGTTGCTCTCCGTTTGTTTGCACAGAGTTGGGGGAAAAGGGCTTTTGTCTTCTCTACCCCTCGACATGAAACAAGCTGCAAAAGGACTGGAAATTAACGGACTTTATGTCATTGAACGGCTTTAAATCCAGACTGAGAGCACTCGAGACAGCCTCCATAAACTGTACCTGTTTTAACTAATTTGTATGTCATTTTAATTGTCTTGTAATTGTCTTGCCTCTTGTCCAGGGCTCCCTTAAAAAAGAGGTTTTTATTCTCAATGGGATTTCCCTGGTTAAATAAAGTAAAAAAAATAAATAAAAAAGAAAATTCACTCTCTGCTAAACCCTGCTATTGATACTTTGCAGCTGATTTCAAAGCTCTGTTACTCAAGTTAGTAACAGTTAGTTTAATCTGAGTTTGTATTGATCCCAGGCTCCTGAAAATGTGCTATTGAAACCACATTTTTGTTTACTGTTTGTTTACTAATGTGTGCATTGTGTCACCATGGTAATGCCAATACAGATATTTGTAGAAATCCCACAGCAGGATGTCATTGTTAAGTATCAGTAATGAGGAGGAATCTTTTAATTCTGCATTTTTAACATAAAGTCAGTGGTCCTGCTTCAATTATTAAGCCATTTTATATTGTGCGTGAAAAGTCCCTCAGTCGTCCAGGTAGAATCCATGATAACAGGAGAAGTTCAATTTGTCAACTGGACCAAGTTTGTTTGGTTGAAAACGTTTCGCCGCTCATCCGAGAGGCTTCGTCAGCTCTAATAAGAATACTGGTAAGACACTTGCTTATATCTTGCTGTAGGGAGGAGCTACCTAGCTAACTACTTTCCGGAACTATCTCATTGGTTTCGGTCTTTTGTTTCTCTGGCGTCTAGCTTAACGATCCCTATTCATCCCTACACGCCTGCTTATTCACACCTCTGGCCCTGACCTGGCTAACCCTATTGTTTCCCTGTTTGTTTGATCTAGGCTTAATAATGGAATTGTAGATGGGGTGCAAATTATAATTTGCACCCCATCTACAATTCCATTATTAAGCCTAGATCAAACAAACAGGGAAACAATAGGGTTAGCCAGGTCAGGGCCAGAGGTGTGAATAAGCAGGCGTGTAGGGATGAATAGGGATCGTTAAGCTAGACGCCAGAGAAACAAAAGACCGAAACCAATGAGATAGTTCCGGAAAGTAGTTAGCTAGGTAGCTCCTCCCTACAGCAAGATATAAGCAAGTGTCTTACCAGTATTCTTATTAGAGCTGACGAAGCCTCTCGGATGAGCGGCGAAACGTTTTCAACCAAACAAACTTGGTCCAGTTGACAAATTGAACTTCTCCTGTTATCATTTTATATTGTGGTTTATACTTAACAAATGTAAATGTGTATTGAACTTATGTTATAGTTCAATACAAGTACCACAGAAAAATTACGAAATACCTTCCTGGATTCTGCACAACACCACAGACATGACAACATTTCTCAAAACAATACTCGTCATTCATGGTAGAAACATCACGCGCCGCTCGTCCCACCCCTATGATTAACGCAGACATCTTAGAGGATCATGACTCAGCACTTTGCCAGAGGAATTTAGACAAACCCAGATCCAAATCAGCTTTTTCTGAAATGTGAACCGGTGATTGTGAAACGTAGGACTTTCCCTGTAAACTGTACCAGCGCTTCAGCTTAACCCCATCCTTTTTTGGATTGTGCATGAGTGAATTCCTATGCTTCCTGTATGTTAGCCTGCCTAGCTGCATTGCAGGGCTACTACGTGTCACTGCAGTTGTGCACAATAGTGTGAATAAGTGTGTGTATGTGTGTTGTGAGCGTGTTGTGTTGCGTGCGTCAGCTTTCAACTTTGTGTTCATTCCACAGTAAATTGATCTGGCTGCTCACTAGACTGGATGGAAAAGGGCTTGGGGGCGCGGAGTGCATCAGCAGATGGGAGAGCCCACTGTGTTGCCATCACACGGCATTCCTCCTCTACTGGGCATGCTCAGTAGAACACGCGCCTCCTCCTCGCCCTCCCTCCACCCGGGGCCTGTTTGAACCAGTCACTCTCCTGTTTCTCGTCTGACCTTCAAAGCCAGGCAGTGACAGTGTGCAGTCAGGGCAAAGGGAGGAGGAGGAAGGAGGAAGGGGTGTTTTTTTTTTTTTTGCCTCTAAAAGCTCTTTGGGTAACAGGGCTGATATGTCACTCATTATTTCCACTCAGTGCATTTTACCCTGTCAGGGAAGCATGCAACTGCTAGCATGCTGCTGAGCCACTGCCGGGAGCCATCTCTGTGTTTGGTTTCCAGAGCTTATTTACCTCAATCTGTCACTGTGTCTGAGTGCTATTAACTCCTGACTATATGGGTATTAAACAAACTGAACTAAAAAGGAAGTGATACGGGCAAATGCTATCAGAATTACTAAGATAACAAAGAATACAGCTCTGGAAAAATAAGAGACCACTGCATTTTTTTCTGAAATCAGCATCTCTACATGTATTACAGCCATTCCATTCCAGCGCATGTTGAATTCCAACACAAACACAAAGCTGAGCTACTTCAGTTCTTGCACTAGGAGTGGAATAAAGTCACCCAAGAACAATGTGAAAGACTTGTGGAGAGCATGCCAGGACGCAGGAAAGCTGTGATTAAAATAAGGGTTATTGCATCAAATATTAATTTCTGAACTCTTCTTAAGTGTAAACATTAGTATTATGTTGTTTTAAAATGAATTTGATCTTGTTTCTTTGCATTGTTTGAGGTTTGAAAACGTATCTTTTTTGTTATTTTGACCATTTGACCATGTTGTCAGTAGTTTAAAGTAGTAAAATCAGAAAAACTGATAATTTTCTTATTTTTTTACGTGTGCATCTATGTGAGGGGTTTTGTGGTTCAAGGTTAAACCACGACCTCTTGTTTATTTTTATTTTTACTCTACATATATACTGTATTTATAAAATGATGCCTTATTTGACACCACTCTCTTACTATTTTTGCTAATTATTTTGAATGTATTATTACTGTTAATATTTTTGCTCTTTGTTATTATATTATAATGTAATGTGTGAGCTACTGTGTCCAAATACAAATTTCCCTTGTGGATCAAGAAAGTTCATCTAAAAAATTATAATTGTCTGTATGATTAAAAAAAATTATAGCTTCTAACTTGGAACCAAACTACGTATTTAATAACCTGGGGTAAAAGGTGTGAAATTACTTCCTCGTCACCTAATCTTTAGCTCAGTTACTCATTGCTGTAGCTTAAAACCACAATGTGCTGCTATAAAAATAAGCATAAGGTTAAGATCTATGTGTGAATGTCAATCTGTCAGTGCTGTGTACATTTGTGTGTCAAGAATGAGTTAATGGGACGTTACAGGAAATGAAACCTCTTCAGTTGCAGCATGCTCCGATTACGTAATCCGCATTGAGCAAGTGAAAAGGAAAACAGGAAGACACACGGTAATTTCTATTGAACAAAAGTAGCAGCCGTCTCATAGCTTCATTGCTCCAGGATCTTATTACTTACTTACTCTATGCCAAATTGTTTACTGGCAAAGGGCTGTACTTTACATAATAGTCGAGAAGGAGTGCCTCGAAGTACTTAAGAATTAATAATAAATATAGCTGCTATTTGAGGTATCAGCTGACTGTTAATGACTCAATTAATGTTGTGTTTGTTGGCCTTCTTTGTAAACATACCATTGTCTATGCCTCATTGTTATCCGCAAGTGCTGACGATGCAGTGAATCAGGCTGGTTTCAAAAGTGGAAGAGAATTCAAAAGATGTTCATAGGAATTATAACTTCAAAATTGAATCATAATTATTACAAAAATACTGAGGTTAAAGTGCTGCTGACATTGCACCATAAACTATTTTGATAGCAGTAATAAAAGTAGTAAAAAAGTGCTGGGTTAATGTAGTTAGTTGTAGACCTTTTCTTTTATTGTGCACTTTTAACCCCCTTTTATCTTTCTATTTTTATTCCATAACTTTGTGGTTGGTGTTTTACATATTTGGTACTACTTGCGTGTTGTGTTATACTGACATAATTTAATTTTTTTGTACTTTTGCTACGGGTATATGTGATGTTTTAGTCATTGTGTTATTGTTTACCAGATGTTTTATGTTCACTGTGGACCTAGGGAGTGCTGCAATTTCAAATCCTGTGTGTGCAACCTGTACATATGGTTTTTGACAATAAAGCTGACTTTGAACTTTAATTATCTTCTGTACATTGTGAAATCACTGTACAATTGTCACATGGGTGAATAATATTGTATTGTATATGTATGACTTGCATATCAAATTAAAAAACAATGTGACCCAAACAGTAATTAAAACAAGTTTTTCCTTTCCACTTTACACAACTCTTAAACAGTCGTGTGATGCAATTTCAACACAAACATTTATTCACTCTTTCTGGTGCTTTCTACACATTTACTTTTGGCCTTATGTCTCTGGCTCTTTGTTTACTGCCCTCGTCTCAGCCTCTGCTTCCTGTTTACGTCGTGTTGAGCCAATCAGCTGTGAAGTCTGTGATCCTCCTCGTGGCTATTTACTGCCCTGTGGTCTGTGCAAAAAAAGCACTGAAAAGAAGCTAAGCCACGCTCTGGGCTGCTGAGTAAGCAACACGTGCAAAGCCCAATCACACTAACCTATATACTGTACATCTCCTCCACCCTTCACATTTGCTATTATAAGTCTGTGGGTGTGTTCATGTACTTGTTCTTTGTACTGAACTCTGTGGGAAACATGCACTGTTAAACAAACTGGAATAGCAAACAAACTATGACATAGCAAGATTAGCACAAGCCATGTAAGATTTGGATCTGAGACAGGATTGAAACTGGACTAAGTAAGGGCTGTATACAATCAGTCTAAAACAGAACTCAACCAGGACTGAACTGATCCATGCTGCACCAGGACTAAGCATGGATTAAAACATGTCCTGAATTAATACACCAAACCTGGACCAAACCAGGACCAAACCAGGGCTATAACAGGACCAAACCTGGTCAATCTTCTAATCCTTGACCACTGTAAGGCGCTTTGTGTTACAATTTTGTATGAAAAGCGCCTTATAAATATTGTTTGATTGATTGATTGATTGAAACCAGATCTATAAGGTCTAGATTACACTTAACCAGAGCTATTACTAAGCACTCTACACCAGTGTCAGGGGTAGGGGTAACATTTACAGGGTAGGTTTCAGGTTAAATTTAACAGTATTTGAATTAAAAATGTTTTCTTTCCCATTATAACTGGCATCTTTAAAATGTTTTGGAGAATTTGGACATCAACTTACCTGGCCAGCCAAATGATATCTCTCTGTATTTCCTATACACCGCGATACCATTTGGACACTCTCCATCCACTCTCGCTCCTCCGGTTCCAAACCGACTCCGCGATTCTGATTCGTTCAAAGATGGTGACGTCAGTGCACCCGCCTTTGCCCGCAAAGTCACTCTTAGGCAGCGGAAGTTCCGCCTCAGTTTTGAATCAAGATGGCGCAATCTCTGATTGGTTCACTTAGCTGTCTGTCTACGCGCAACCGCAGCGCATTCTGTGGATCAAACGTTACCAGACTCACTCGCTGGTACAGCGATGAGTCATGGATTCTTCCAGGCAAGACATCAACATCACAAAACAAGAAAATATAATAGTAATAACGGACACCATTTTGCTATAGTAAAGCTATTGTATACATGTATTATATGTGACTGAAATGTTTCTATTCCCCTCTCTTCTCTCTTCCCTTTTAATGTTAATGATGATTATTTATGTTTTGATTTCTTTGTATTGTGAGTTTCTTATTCTGTAAAGCACCTTGAATTACTTTATGTATGAATTCTGCTATACAAATAAACTTCCCTTGCCTTATTTAGGGGGTACTAGAATGTAAGACAAATGTAAGACTAAATCTCACTACTTGAGACTAAAAAGCTGGAAACCACTGGTCCACACACCAAATCCCACACATAAACAGGAATTAAACTAATTCTACTTAAGCCTTTTGCACCTTAATCATTACCTCTTTCATAATTTGAGGGCCATGTGGAGCTGGGGCACTCATTTATTTGCTTATCTGCTTTTCTCACAGCGCAGCAAGCTTTGGTCGCTGACACTTTTGGTTGCGTTGCCGAAGGCTGGAATGTGCTGGTTTGTGACTTTCGCAGATAACAAAGCAGCATGAGGTGACGGCGTGTAAACTCAGGATGAGGTCAGGGTCCGCCGACGAAGCACGCTCTGACATGAGAGATTTGGCTTTCGCAATATTTACTCCCTCTCTCCCTTCCTCCCCCTCTCTTCAGCCTAGGTCATGCCTCTTACTCAGCTGCCATGTTTGCACAAATACATATGAAAAAGGCTACAAGGGTGTGCTGTTATCATAAGGGCCTTTTTAACTGTGTTGGAGGTATTTGAGTGTTTGATTTTGAGGCAGCCTGGTAGTATCAGATGCAGGCTGCGTGATTATTAAATAAACTATAAAAGGATATGGCCTTTGTGTTTGAATAAGCGTGCCTACTATAGAGAGGTTTCTGTCACACTCTCTCCTGTTTGGGCAAGTTTGAAAAAAAAATACAGCTGGTTGGATGTGGAAAAATAGTTATTTTTATTCCAGAAAAGGGGCATTTTCAGGGCTCTCAAGTCTCACGCATTGAGAGTGTGACACACGCAATTCGACGTGTTCACACGCTCACACGCCACACATGGTATTTCTCACGCTGAAATTTTTTTAAGCAATTCAAAACTGTAGCCACTGTTCACAGCGCTTCTGTGCCCAGAAAATCGTGAAGTTAATGCAGGCACCGCACGTTTTCAGCGAAAAAAAGTCACTCGCACACCAGTAAGTACTCTGAGCGATCAGCTGTGAGGCCGATCGCTCACAGCTGTGCGCGAGCCGCGTGAATGTTTAAGCGGCATTTCCAAGAGAAGAATCCTTAACTTGCTACGTTAATGCTACGTAAGAAGGAACTCTCGTTCAGGATATGTCCTTTTCTCCGGAGCTCCGGATTATTAAAGACCGTGACACGTGCATACATGGATACGAGTGACCGCGTTTTTATGGGTGAGTCATATCAGATTATTTCTGCATCTATTTCGGCACTAAACCAGAACTAAACCAGGACTAGACCAGGACTAAACCAGGACTAAACCAGAACTAAACCAGGACTAGACCAGGACTAAACCAGGACTAAACCAGGTCTAAACCAGGACTAAACCAGGACTAGACCAGGACTAAACCAGAACTAAACCAGGACTAAACCAGGACTAAACCAGAACTAAACCAGGACTAAACCAAGACTAAACCAGGTCTAAACCAGGACTAAACCAGGACTAGACCAGGACTAAACCAGAACTAAACCAGGACTAAACCAGGACTAAACCAGGACTAAACCAGAACTAAACCAGGACTAAACCAAGACTAAACCAGGTCTAAACCAGGACTAAACCAGGACTAGACCAGGACTAAACCAGGACTAAACCAGGACTAAACCAGAACTAAACCAGGACTAAACCAGGACTAAACCAGAACTAAACCAAGACTAAACCAGGTCTAAACCAGGACTAAACCAGGGCTAGACCAGGACTAAACCAGGACCTAGCCAGGACTAAACCAGGACTAAACCAGAACTAAACCAGGACTAAACCAAGACTAAACCAGGTCTAAACTGGGTCTAAACCAGGATTCAACTGGGACTAAACCAGGACTAAACCAGAACTAAACCAGGACTAAACCAGGTCTAAACCAGGACTAAACCAGAACTAAACCAGGACTAGACCAGGTCTAAACCAGGACTAAGCCAAGACTAAACCAGATCTAAACCGGGTCTAAACCAGGACTAAACCGGGACTAAACCAGGACTAAACCAGGACTTAACCAAAACTAAACCAGGTCTAAACCAAGACTAAGCCAGGACTAAACCAGGTCTAAACCAGGACTAAACCAAGACTAAACCAGATCTAAACCGGGTCTAAACCAGCACTAAACCAGGTCTAAACTAGGACTAAACCAGGTCTAAACCAAGACTAAGCCAGGACTAAAACAGGTCTAAAACAGGTCTAAACCAGGACTAAACCAGGACTAAGCCAAGACTAAACCAAGACTGTGTGTGATAACATATTATCCTGTGCATTATATACTGTATACTTTTTAGTTCTTCTAAGTCTTCCTGAAGGGGGTGTAGGATTGCACTGGGCACATTTGGAAACATATGTAAAAAAAAACACAAAAAAAACATACAAGAATAAGATACAGATCAGAGGGAAGTTGAGAGCTTATTAAAAAGTTGTGCAATTATGTTAAGTGAAAGGGTATAGCATATATAGCCTACGCACATGAAGTTTGAAAACAATCGCAGCCAGAATTCCAGTTCCCAGGGCTTAAAAGTTCACAGCATGCCATAAATCTGCTTAGGGCCGGGGAGAATACAATCTGGGTTATGCGAGTTCATACATAAGAGTGATTAAAGCCTGATTCAACACACAAATACACACCGCAAGTGAAAGTAATATTAACACAAAAAACTACTGCTGTTACAACTATTGCTGCAACTTTTATACTGCTATACTTTGAAACAATTACTAGTACTATTGCAACAACTACTACGGCTACAACTATTTCTACTACTACTATTACTGCTACTACTATAACTACTACAACATTACTACTGTCATTAGCCTACTGCTACTCCTGCTTCTACTATTGTGCTACTACTACAGCTACTATATTACTATACAACAACAACAACAACAACAACAACTACTACTACTACTACTACTACTACTACTACTACGACTACTATTACCACTGTTACTAATATTACTGTGCAACAACAACTACTACTACTACTAATATGCTACTACTATTACTACTGCCATTAGCATACTGCTACTACTGCTACTACTATTACTTCTACTCAGGGCTCTCAAGTTTTGATGATTGCTAGGAGTGAGATTTCCGAGGACCGGGGGGGGGATTTTTTCCTGAGGAGCGGGGGGATGGTGGAAGGGCAGGGCAGAATTAGAAGGTACTTTGTTAATATGGAAATGCTTTTATAACTAAAAGTCCATATTATCATTCAATAATGCACAGGATAATATGTTATCACACACAGTCTTGGTTTAGTCTTGGTTTAGTCCTGGTTTAGTCCTGGTTTAGACCTGTTTTAGACCTGTTTTAGTCCTGGCTTAGTCTTGGTTTAGACCTGGTTTAGTTTTGGTTTAGTCCCGGTTTAGTCCTGGTTTAGACCCGGTTTAGATCTGGTTTAGTCTTGGCTTAGTCCTGGTTTAGACCTGGTTTAGTCCTAGTTTAGACCTGGTTTAGTCCTGGTTTAGTGCTGGTTTAGACCCGGTTTAGATCTGGTTTAGTATTGGCTTAGTCCTGGTTTAGACCTGGTTTAGTCCTGGCTTAGTCTTGGTTTAGACCTGGTTTAGTTTTGGTTAAGTCCTGGTTTAGTCCTGGTTTAGTCCCGGCTTAGTCCTGGTTTAGACCCGGTTTAGATCTGGTTTAGTCTTGGCTTAGTCCTGGTTTAGACCTGGTTTAGTCCTGGTTTAGTGCTGGTTTAGACCCGGTTTAGATCTGGTTTAGTCTTGGCTTAGTCCTGGTTTAGACCTGGTTTAGTCCTGGCTTAGTCTTGGTTTAGACCTGGTTTAGTTTTGGTTAAGTCCTGGTTTAGTCCTGGTTTAGACCCGGTTTAGATCTGGTTTAGTCTTGGCTTAGTCCTGATTTAGACCTGGTTTAGTCCTGGTTTAGACCTGGTTTAGTCCTGGCTTAGTCTTGGTTTAGACCCGGTTTAGTCTTGGTTTAATCCTGGTTTAGTCCCAGTTGAATCCTGGTTTAGACCCGGTTTAGACCTGGTTTAGTCTTGGTTTAGTCCTGGTTTAGTTCTGGTTTAGTCCTGGTTTAGTTCTGGTTTAGTCCTGGCGAGGTCCTGGTTTAGTCCTGGTCTAGTCCTGGTTTAGTTCTGGTTTAGTCCTGGTTTAGACCTGGTTTAGACCTGGTTTAGTCTTGGTTTAGTCCTGGTTTAGTTCTGGTTTAGTCCTGGTTTAGTCCTGGTTTAGTTCTGGTTTAGTCCTGGTTTAGTTCTGGTTTAGTCCTGGTTTAGTCCTGGTTTAGTGCTGGTTTAGACCCGGTTTAGATCTGGTTTAGTCTTGGCTTAGTCCTGGTTTAGACCTGGTTTAGTCCTGGCTTAGTCTTGGTTTAGACCTGGTTTAGTTTTGGTTAAGTCCTGGTTTAGTCCTGGTTTAGTCCCGGTTTAGTCCTGGTTTAGACCCGGTTTAGATCTGGTTTAGTCTTGGCTTAGTCCTGGTTTAGACCTGGTTTAGTCCTGGTTTAGACCTGGTTTAGTGCCGGGTTAGTCCCGGTTTAGTCCTGGTTTAGACCTGGTTTAGTCTTGGTTTAATCCTGGTTTAGTCCCAGTTGAATCCTGGTTTAGACCCGGTTTAGTCCCGGTTTAGTCTTGGTTTAGTCCTGGTTTAGTTCTGGTTTAGTCCTGGTTTAGTCCCATTTGAATCCTGGTTTAGACCCGGTTTAGACCTGGTTTAGTCTTGGTTTAGTCCTGATTTAGTTCTGGTTTAGTCCTGGTTTAGTTCTGGTTTAGTCCTGGTTTAGTCCTGGTCTAGTCCTGGTTTAGTTCTGGTTTAGTCCTGGTTTAAACCTGGTTTAGTCTTGGTTTAGTCCTGGTTTAGTTCTGGTTTAGTCCTGGTTTAGTCCTGGTTTAGATCTGGTTTAGTCCTGGTTTAGTTCTGGTTTAGTCCTGGTTTAGTCCTGGTTTAGTTCTGGTTTAGTCCTGGTCTAGTCCTGGTTTAGTTCTGGTTTAGTCCTGGATTAGTTCTGGTTTAGTCCTGGTTTAGACCTGGTTTAGTCTTGGTTTAGTCCTGGTTTAGTTCTGGTTTAGTCCTGGTTTAGTCCTGGTTTAGTCCTGGTTTAGTCCTGGTTTAGTTCTGGTTTAGTCCTGGTTTAGTCCTGGTTTAGTGCCGAAATAGATGCAGAAATAATCTGATATGACTCACCCATAAGAACGCGCTCACTCGTATCCATGTATGCACGTGTCACGGTCTTTAATAATCCGGAGCTCCGGAGAAAAGGACATATCCCGGACTTATCCCGTGTCCCGAGGCGAGAGTTCCTTCTTACGTAGCAAGTTAAGGATTCTTCTTCTCTTGGAAATGCCGCGTAAACATTCACGCGGCTCACGCACATCGGCAAACATGCCGATCAGCCTCACAGCTGATCGCTCAACTCAAGTACTGGTGTGCCAATGACTTTTTTTCGCTGAAAACGCGCGGTGCCTGCATTAACTTACCGATTTTCTGGGCACAGAAGCGCTGTGAACAGTGGCTACAGTTTTGAATTGCTTAAAAAAAATTCTGCGTGAGAAATACCATGTGTGGCGTGTGAGCGTGTGAACACGTCGAATTGCGTGTGTTACACTCTCAATGCGTGAGACTTGAGAGCTCTGCTTCTACTGCAAGTACTACTACTACTACTACTATTATGCTACTACTTCAGCTACTATATTACTATACAACAACAACAACAACTACTACTACTACTATTATGCTACTACAGCTATACATATTACTATACTATACTATATTACTATACTACAACAACTACTACTACTACTATGCTACTACTACAGTAACTATATTACTATACTACAACAACAACTACTACTATTACTACTACTACTACTACTACTACTACTACCACAGTTATTAATATTACTGTACATCAACAACTACTACTATTACAGTATGCTATTTATTTATTTTATTTAAATAAAATAAAATAAATAAATAAATACTATTACAGTATGCTACTACTACAACTACTATATTTCTATACTACAACAACTAATACTGCTACTACATAGGTTACATACATAGGCTACTCCATAGGTCATTTGTGTGGGGCATGTGAGTTCACCATAGACATTACATGAGAGTGACTAAAGCCTGATTGAACACACAAATGTACAGCTCGAGTTAAAGCTGCTCCTCCGACAGGCTCATAGACTGGAATTAGACCCAGGAAGTCATGAGATCTCCAGGTGGATCGACTTTCCTAGAACGGTTAAGCAGGGATTTTACAATGCACTGTCAGCATGATATTAACCCAGGAGGACACCTTCTACTCTTACTCTCTTACTTACAGGCACCTTTTCTGGTTTCCTTTTTGGCCCGCTGGAAACGCTTTAAAAACCATTATATTTGCTGTCAACTGTCCAATGTAGACTGTAAAACTACTAAAAACTACTACTGCTGCAACTACTATTACTACTACTACTACTATTACGCTACTATTATTACCCTACACATTCTGTGTTTTATCTATTTGTATTATAAACAAATTTACTGTACTTTTGCTATAGGTATATGTGATGTTTTAGTCATTGTGTTTATTGTCGTGTTTATTAGATGTTTTATGTTCACTATATTTCAAATCCTGTGTGTGCAACCTGTGCATATGTTTTTTGACAATAAAGCTGACTATGACTTTAGTACTACTATGGAGAAGTTTGTATTGCGCATTTTACCGAAGTAGGCTAATGTGTCATGATATTAACCAAAGAAGACGCCCTTCTTCTCTTGAATATACACACGCCTTTTTGGTTTCTGCGGAGACGCTTGTATAGCACATTTTAATGAAGTGGGCTCATGTGTTATGATATTAACCGAGGCGGACACCCTTTTACTCTTAAACAAACACACACCTTTTCTGGTTTCCTTTTTGGTCCGGCTCAATAAATACTAAAAAAAACAAACATTAAAAGGTACATTTGCTGTCAACCTTCTACGACTAAAGAAAATAAATTTTGACCCTAAAACTTCTAAAAACGACTACTGCTGCTACTAGGGGGATACTCCTGTACTTTTAAAAATACACACACCTCTTCTGGTTTCCTTTTTGGCCGAGCTAAAAAAAAAGCTTAACCCTAGAACACACTTTCGCTATAAAAAGTAACACCATCACTTTTGCCGGGTAATTTTTACCCGATATAATATACTCAACAAAAAGTACTTGTCATGAAAAATAGATCAAAATATGACAACACATGATAAATTAGAGTGGTTTTCTTTTATTTTCAACTGTGGTATGTGTAACAAAAAAACCAAAACAAAACAAAAAACATAGGCAGACCCTAAAAACATGCTCCAAAAATTACTGAAAAATTAGGAATTTGAGAACAAAAAAATCCTTAAAAAAAACTACAATAACTTGGTCTTTGGTCCACCCATTCCTGGGACATGCGAGACTTCCCTGGTGAAGCACAGACTCCTTGACACACAAACAGTTGCAGGAGAGAGGAACAAAAATAGTATTTTTTCAGTGGGTAAAAATTACCAGTTCACTAAAATATTGTTTTCACCATAAGAATTCCATTTGAAAGCACCACTTTGTGATATTTATTCATAACCACTGCACTAAATAAGGATAGATACACATTCCAGGACCACTCTTGCTTACACTCTTACATTAAATTCATTCTTACATTCCTCTTTCACTATTGCCAGGTGAAAATCACCTGAAAGCCTGTAGGAAAAAGTGGGCTTTGGGGTAGGGAAACACCTACACCTTCAAAGATGTCAAAAACAATGGTGAAGGGGACCATGACACCCAGAAAACTGTAACATATTGAAAATCATGTAAATACTTTTGCACCCGGTGATAGTGATCTAGTTTAAAAACAAAAACAAAAACAAAAAAACATTACAATCTACGTTTGCTGTCAACTGTCCAAGAAAAAAAGAAAAGAAATGCTGACCCTAAAACTACTACAAACTACTATGACTACAACTACTGCAGCTGGTCTTACTACGGCAACCACCACCTGCTTTTGAAACCATAAAGGCTGTATTTGTTGTCAACTGTCCCCCCAAAAAAGAAACGTTGAGTCAAAAACTACTACTACTACTACAGCTACTATTACTGCTTCTAAGAATTCTGTATTGAATTTTGATGAAGTTGCCTATTGAGTTGAGTGCCATGACATTAACCGATGAGGACACCCATCTCCTCTTAAAAATCCACACACCTTTTTGAGTTTCCTTTTGGCCGGGCTAAACAAATGCCTCAGAAACCAGAGTGTTGCTGTTATTCTCATTCACAGTGCACCACAAGACTGCACGTCAGCCATATAAAATTGAACTAGACAAGTGGGACAGAGACTGGGTTCATGCAGACAGGAGCGGTTACAGAGATTCGGAAAGCATCGGAGGAAATGGAAAACATGAATAGCCACAATGTTGGCTTTAGTGGGGCTGATTTAGTTAATAGCACTAATATCCAAATGAACCAGGCGATGTATTAGTGGAACATATTGTATTGTGCAATCGCGAGTTGAGTTTAACCTTTGCCTGTCTGAATTATGAATTATCCTTGGTCGTGGTTTATTATTTATGAAATGTACTCTATCACTGTTAGTTTTATCCATCAGTGTGTTCTTTGTTGATCAAAAAGGATCACAAGATAGATTAGAATTTCATGCCATTTGGAGGTCATACGGGATAGGGATGATGTCAGGATCATTGATTAGCTAGTCACACAAAATTGCCCCGAGAGCAATAGTGTGTTAAGACTTCTACGAGCCAAATAAAGCACATTAAAGGCAACACTGTCCAACACTAAAAAAGAAAGACACGCTGACCCCAAAAGAAAATATTACATCACATTCTTCCATTTGATTACATTATGTTTATCCAAAGCAAATCATTTTGATTATAAGTGGTCAGTGAGCTAGTAGACCTTAACAAAGATTTTTATGTAATTTTAACATACAGCTCTGGAAAAAAAATAAGAGACCACTGCAAAATGATCAGTTTAGAGCATTTATTTGCAAAAAAAAATGACAAATGGTCAAAATAACAAAAAAGATACATGTTTTTCAGACCTCAAACAATGCAAAAAAACAAGATCAAATTCATTTTAAAACAACATAATACTAATGTTTACACTTCTGTTGGAATTCAACAGATGCTGGAATGGAATGGCTGTAATACATGTAGAGATGCTGATTTCAGAAAAAAAATGCAGTGGTCTCTTATTTTTTTCCAGAGCTGTAGTTTTGTAAAGGGCCATTGACGACAGGCTCTAACAGGTATGAACTTTAAATATCTTTTCTATTTTGCTGCTGTTGGACTGTGAATTTATTTTGAGATCAATCAAAAGTATCTATCCCAAAGTATGACGTTAAGCTCCACGGAGACAAACATGTGACAACACCAGATGACATTACAAATCAGACCTGTGGACAGGCGACCTCGCTCATAGTAAGAATGCATGTCGTATATTATTTATTATTAGTCTGTCTACAACTCCCAAGCTCAAAATGCCCTGTTCCACCTTGTGATGTCATGAAGCGGTAGTTTTCAAGTTGATAGCTACTTTTAGGTTCAATAGAGACTGGCCTAAATATGGGGTTTGTGCGAATGAAACAAAATCCAGGTCTGTTTGTGATGAGGAAACAATATTAAAACATAGATCAGAAAAGAGTGCAATATGGACCCTTTAATAAAAATGATTTATCCCAGAATACAGGGCAAATACATTTAGCTTACATAGCAAATTTCTATCTGTCCATCTCCCAATCACCTCTGTCTTTTAACACCGTCGGCCTTGTGTGTTGCGCCACTGCCTCCCCGCACTTTTTCCACCGTTTATCAAAGGAAAGTCCTGGCCCTAACTATACCCAGGTGCAGCAGTGTGTAATGAGTCACACCGCAGTCACAATAGCCCAAAGCTGCACGCTCGCCCCTCTCGTTGCCACGGTTTCATGTGTGTTTGGCGTGCGTGTGGTTTTTGGAGGTCAGCGGGTGCAGCGCTCGGAGCTGAATGTCATGTGGAGCAGATCTCTGGCTCAGTGCTGCTGGTGCCCTGGGTTCAGCTGGAGTTCAACCCATTATTCATGCATTTGCGTTCAACAGAATATCTCTGTGTTTTTCTCTCTCTCTGTGTTAGTGCTGTGTGCATGTGTGTTTTTGATCACAGTCCCGCTTGGGTTCTGAGTGGTGGAAAAGCCTTGTTGACAGTTACAGTATGGGCAGGCCACTGAGGAGGAGGAGGAGGAGGAGGAGCTGTTTCTTAAGAAGCCTGAGCATATCAAGGGTTGGCTCCAAGATCACTCTATTCCAGTAAAGAAAAATCTCACTCTCGTCACAACTGCATCTACTACTGCTTTTAGTACTATAACTATTAAAACTGCTAATAATACTACCAGTAGGAACAATAATGCATTGTATTTAAAGGTGCCTTTCTATTCTCAGTGACGCCATACAAAGCAATTAGCAAAAAACTGAAAGACCACTGCATTTTTATTTTTATTTTTTCCTGAAATCAGCATCTCTACATGTATTACAGCCATTCCATTCCAGGGTCTGTTGAATTCTAACACAAACACAAAGGGTTATTGCACCAAATATTGATTTCTGAACTCTTCTTAAGTGTAAACGTTAGCATTATGTTATTTTAAAATGAATTTGATCTTGGTTCTTTGCATTGTTTGAGGTCTGAACACATGTATCTTTTTTATTTCATCATTTTCTGCAAATAAATGCTCTAAACGATAATATTTTTATTTGGAATTTGGGGGAAATGTTGTCAGTAGTTTATAGACTCAAACAAAAATGTTCCTTTTGTCCAAACACATACCTATAAGTAGTAAAATCAGAAAAACTCATAATTTTGCAGTGGTCTCTTATTTCTTTCTAGAGCTGTAGTCAATATCTTATTTCTGAGAATTTTATAGCCTATTAGGTTGAGTGAGTGGTTGATTTTGAGGTTTTTCTGTTTAGTCTTAAGTCTTTACTGTATTAATACATTTCAAGTACAGTAATTCAACTACTACACTACTAGTTGGTACTACCACTACTTTAACTTGTCTGACAACGCCATACATGAAGCATTTATGGACACGTGCAATACCATACATTACGCTCTGATTAACCCATCAATCATGACTTTTGTCCACAACCACAACATGCCAGCACAGAACCATGCAGAATAAAATACCAAAACAGTGGGTTACACACACAAAGCACATCAGGTAACAGCAGCAGACGCCAGCCCCATGCATTAAACAACTGCATTAAAATCATGGAAATCAATGCTCAACCCAGCCATCATTTTAAAAAAGTGTCTTACCTTCATGCCGTTAATAAATGCTCTTCTCTGCAACCCGATCGCTCCCCCCTTGTGTCGTTTAGTGCCTCCTCGATTCATTTTACTAAACTATAATGCTAAGTATCCGACCGTCCGTCGATCTCCTCTTCTACTTTGCCTAACTTGACCACATTACCACAATCTTCACCTTTCTATTTCTCATGAAAGTGATTAAATGTTGTGTTGTAATAACTTCCTCGAAAAGGTTTACTATTGTCTTCCGTATAAAGCGTTTTCCACTTCATATGCGAGCGCTACCAATTATTGGTAGCAACTAGTGCCGTGATTGGTCAATTCTTGGTAGAAACTCAGACAGACATTGGTCAAATCGTGGTAGCGCAAGCTTGACTCGCGGCTGGCCGTGGGAAATTTCCCATAAGGCAGGGCTTTACTTCAGTTGTCACAAACAAATACAAAAAATACACATATATTTGCTTTATTTCAAACTGTGCACATTTTTAACATCGTAGGAAGAAATATCTTGGCAAAATAAAATAATGTAAACACATCATCACAGTGCCACCTTCACTAATATATATGTAGTTGTAAGTGATATAAATACCGAACGGGTCCTTTCAATTACAGCAATAGGGTGGAATTTTTAAGACGACGGAGGCACGTAGCGACTGAATACCTAGCGGGTGGGCCGAGGCAATGCGGTTTCGGGGCCGCGGTGGGCATTGCCGGGGCCGCGGCCCTTCTGGCATGTGCCCAAATGCCAGACCGCCCAGTCCGTCACTGTTCACACGTATAATAATAATAATCATAATAATCATAATCATAATCATAATCATAAATTTTATTTATTAGGCGCCTTTCTGGACACTCAAGGTCGCCTTACAACAAGTATAATATACATTATAGGCAGTTAAAAGCAGTTAAAAGCAACAGTTAAAATACAAACAGTTAAAAACAAACAGTTAAACATTTAAACAATAAAACTTTTAAAACAGTAAAACATTTAAAACATTTAAAAGGACAGTGCAGTTATGGTTGAATTGAAAATTTAACACAAATATTTCACAATATTTAACAAAATATTTAACACACAAACCCTGCATATTTAAACTGAAAACACTCCTTGTGATGTTATGTGGTAATACAGAAAGTGCTCCACTGTGTTTTTAAACTCCATACAGCTTTTGAGCTTTGGATATGTAAACAGACTAATAATAAAGGGCAAATGTTTGAATGAAACAAAACACAACTCCAGGTATGTTTTTGACGAGGTAATAACATTATAACATGTCTTATGGCTCGCAACAGTTTTGTGTAATAAAGGACCTTTAACCCTATAAGAGATGTTTTGCTATTTTTACTATCACCACTATTGCTGCTACTACAACCTTTATGCTGGTTTAAAATTATTACTACGAAACCATTGCACATGTCGACTTTGCACGGGGTTGAGATGATCTAAACTAGAAAGTTAAATAATAAACTCACTGTTAACTGATGGAGAGGCGGTTAAAGTTCCCGCCCGTTTGCAGCCCATAAGTGTGTGTTTGTGTGTGCTTAATGTTTAACCCTTTTGTCAACAGTTGCATGAGGGTGTTACGACAGCATTCCACCGAGGCTGAGTCTTGTGACAGCCTAGCTTTCGTAATGGCCTTTTTGTGTTTTCCTTTCCTGCGCCTCTACTTCTTGCTGGACCAGTTCGTGTTTCTGCCTGTTGTGTGTAAATGAGCTCAGAGGCTGCAGAGCTAATGCCAGGTCAAACAGCCAACTCTGAGTCCTACTTCCAAACTAAATGCTTTAGAGACTTGTGTATTTTTTTAGGAGTGGTTTAGCCTTTGTTTAAGTTTAGCTCAAGTTTGGTCTTTGTTGAGTAAAAGTTTTTTCATATCCACAGACTGTACAATGGTCTGAATTAATGTGTTGTTTTCTATCTGAGCACCCATGTCCAGACCATAATCCTGTTTGTATCTAGATTTGCTTAAAATGACTTCACCTGAGTATTTTTGCACATGTGACGTAGCATTTATGGTTTCAGGGCATTTCAGACATGTCCAAACCAAGCCTTTTTAAAGTTCTGGAGATGGATCCCTTTGTTACATTTAAAAATAGGTCAAATGCGACGCAAATTCAGATATTTATAGAAAAAAATGCTGCTTGCTGTTTGCATATTCTGTATTGCGAACCGAAACTGTGAACTTCCAAGATGACAGCCTGAACTTTATCATCTTAACGTGAACTATCAGGCGCTTAGGAATTAGGAGTTTCCCAATTAATGAATAAGTGCCACTGTTAACATTTTAAACTTAACTCTCTCTGTCATAGCTGAAAATCGGATACAAGGCTTAAGACAGCAGGCATCAGTCAAGCGTGTTTACAAGCTGAACTTTGCTTCCTCTGTAGATGAGCACTTTCTGATTAGAGCGATTGGATCATGTGAAAGGCCACCGCGTGTTACTCTCTCAGGAAGGAAGACAGGCGCAAACTGTGAACATGCGTCAGATGATTAAAGTCGATATGTTGGGGGGGGGGCGTCCTTCAGGGCAGCCCAGGGCGTACCCAGACCTGTCAGTCAGTGTGAAACCATTTCCTCTTCAAGGCTGTCTAGCCCCGCCCACCTATTGTATGTCAGAGCGGTGGAGGTGAACTTTATCCCTTTTTTGTTGAGAGAGAGAGAGAGCATTGAAATGATTTGCATAGACTGAGGTCAGGTTACACGTGTGTATGTTGCACAATGTAGATCCCATCTCCAAACATAAGGAGGGACAAGTGTTCTCAAGCTTTCAGAGGTTAAAAGAGTGTGTAACTGACTCTGGCCAAACCCCACTGACTGTACAACGGCCTGTATTTGTGTAGTGTTTAATTACACTCCCATGTTTAGACCTGGTTTACTTCTTCTTTAGGCATGGGTTAGACCTGGTTCAGTCTTGGTTTGTTCAAGTATCAGCATGGATAAAACCTGGGTTAGTTAAAATGTAGTCTTTGTCCACCTCAAGTTTTATTCTGTCAACCGGTTGTAGCATAGTGTTGCCTTGTCCTGGTTTAGTCAAAGTTTAGACCTGATTTAGTCCTGGTTTAGTCTTTGTCTAGTCTTGTTTAGCTCTGACTGTAAAATGGCCTGAATTAATATAGTACAGCTCAGTCCTCAGAGCTGGGTTAGTTCTGGTTTAGACCTAGTTTAGCCTTGGTTTAACCCTGGTTTTCTTTCAATTTAGTCTTTGTTTTTTCTGTGGATAAAAGAGTCAATTGTAAAAATTGCCAATTGTAAAAATAACTACACCTGTATATTGCATATCCATTTCAAAACACCAATGTTCACATGATTTTCTCATGGTTTACTTTAAGTTTAGTCAATTTTTAGCAAAAACTTTTGGTAGCTTATTACATAGCTTATTGCATATTCTTGCTAATTCATCAGATACCACCAATATCCATGTGTTTGAGTCCTGGTTTAGTCTTTGTTTCGCTGGAGCTTTCAGATGCTAAAAGACTGTAAAACGGCCTGAATTAGCGCGGTGTTGGCTTTCCATCTGCTCAGATAAGATCTGCTAACCCAGTCCATGTGCCCTTTGGACCGGCCGCCTCAGCAAACACATGGTGCAAGTGGCTCTGTATCAGCAATGTGCCGCAGTCGTTACAAATTTGCACAACACAACCAGCGCTTCGTATCACCTCAGGCTTATCAGGTTCCTACAAGGGCAGTGAACTTTCCCACCAAACTCCCTCTGCTCAGTCAGCCCTCTGGGACCAAGGCTCGCCCATTCACTCTCAATACTTCCCACACTGTTACTGTAGCTTTACTGTAGATTTCAGAGGGCAGAGAACAATAACTTCACTTAATAAAAGAATAAAAAACAAAACAACTCTGCCGTCTTTTAATCTTGTAAAGTTTTTAAGAAATATGTTGAGTTATTGGTTCATTAAACTTGATTTTATGCAGAGCTTTGGCCTGCTTTTCTTATTTATTTTGTCTCTATATAAATAAAGTTGCACTATGTCATTTTTCCCGTGCTTGTTGTGCTTGTTTCCATGGAGATGTCAGTGCTTTGCCAAGAATATCCCACCAGTCAGTCAGATCTATGGAGAGACAACAGCAGGAATGTGTTTTGTTCATGGTATTTTTGAGCAATAAATTCCAAATACAAACGTTTCACGCTATACTGTGGAACATTCCAGGCAAAGCAGTAACATCTCCGTGGATACAAGCAGGCAGCGGACCTTTAAATCCTAGTAGGAGGTTTACACTTGAACAAACTTCACTCATCCAGCAAGAATGCAAATAGCAAAAATAGTACATTCCAAAAATATGTGTAGTATGAGGGGTTTTGGGTTAAGTTTACACCTGGATTATTCTTTAACTTCTACTTGATGCGTTGAGCTGATACAGTGCTATTCCTGAGTGTACTGGCGGCCATGACTAAACTAAAGACTGTTTGCTTTCACCGTGATCTCATCCGTCACCGCCGTTTGTGGAGCAACGGGTTTGTCACAGAGCTGTCCTGTGTAATGTGCTGTCATCACATATGAATAATGTCTGCTTCAATGTGAGACACTACTCACCATGTAACTCAAATTATGTAAATATGATTACTCAACAATAAAGACGTCATGGCTAAGTTTAATTTTGGAAACATTTGATTGTATTTGCACATGTATTGATAACGATGACTTAAATTCCAGTAGCAAACAACATTTATACAGCTCTGGAAAAAAATAAGAGACCACTGCATTTTTTTCTGAAATCAGCATCTCTACATGTATTACAGCCATTCCATTCCAACGTCTGTTGAATTCCATCACAAACACAAAGCTGAGCTACTTCAATTCTTGCTCCAGGAGTGGAATAAAGTCACCCAAAAACAATGTGGAAGACTTGTGGAGAGCATGCCAAGACGCATGAAAGCTGTGATTAAAAATAAGGGTTATTGGTAAGTCACTTGACCAGTGTGGTGTGGGTCCTTGAACAAGACCCTTCACGGTACTGTCCCCCGGGTGCCTGAAAGATGAGCTGCCCACTGCTCCTGAAAGGATGGGTCAAATGCAGAGAAAAAGTTTCCCTATGGGGATAAATAAAGGATATCTTCTTCTTCTTCTTGCACCAAATATTGATTTCTGAACTCTTAAAGGCAAAGTAACGTTTTTTTACAATCTGAGCCTTCTTTCGGCAATAAAACAAGTAGTTTTACTCACCCATAGCATTTTTCTGTCAATTGGAGCAGTATCGCAGAACTTATGTTGAGCCGTTCTGTTCTACTAATGATCCCGTATCCGTTAACATGGTGCTCGTATCATATGCTCGGGGCATTACTTTGCGGTCTCCAAATAACACAAACTTTAGCACTTTTCAAATCATAGAAGCCCGATGTCTTAATGAAAAATTTCGTTTGAAGCAAAAGTGGCTTGTAATCCGAGATTTAGCCATAGTTTCGAGTAGATGAGGACGCCAGTGCGCATGCGCGGACTGCTCCCGGGACCCAAACATGAAACGCAAAGCTGAAAACTATGGATAAACCTCGGATTACAGGCCACTTTTGCTTCAAACGAAATTTTTCATTAAGACATCGGGCTTCTATGATTTGAAAAGTGCTAAAGTTTGTGTTATTTGGAGACCGCAAAGTAATGCCCCGAATACAAATGCTAACAAATGCTAACAGAAACGCCACAACATAACTTTCTTCAAACAGCTCCAAATGACACGAACGTGATATGGGTGAGTCAAACGACTTGTTTTATTACCGAAAGAAGGCTCAGATTGTAAAATAACGTTACTTTTCCTTTAAGTGTAAACATTAGTATTATGTTGTTTTAAAATGAATTTGATCTGGTTTCTTTGCATTATTCGTTCCTTTTGCCCAAACACATACCTATAAGCAGTAAAATCAGAAAAACTGATAATTTTGCAGTGGTCTCTTATTTTTTTCCAGAGCTGTATTTACAAACCTCGCACACATAACAGCCTTTAAAATGGCCGCCAATGTTGTTAGCAATAATAAAGTTTTTGTTCTTTGTTGACTCTCTTCCAGCTTGTGATGTCACGTGGTCATAGAGGAAGTGCTCCACTGTTTTTAAACTCCACACACCATCAAAATCATTTGGATACTTTCAGCGCTGGAATTGACAATCTCTACAGAACTAAAGGTAAAGCGTAAACTATGTCTTCCGGACATACAAGGCGGAACAAGGCGGAACAGAGCATTTTGACCTTTGGACATATAAACAAATGAATAATAAAGGATTACTCAAACATGTGTGAATGAAACAAAACACAAAACTCTGTATTTTTGATGAAGTAACAACTTTATAGCATCGCTTAAAGTTCACGAGTCAGTGTTGCGTAATACAGGACTTTTTTGTTTAATGACATACTGCATTCCAAAGCAACAGCATTTCAAGTCTGCCAGAAATATTATGCATCTTTATTGACACAACCAATATATTTCAACAGCAAATGTATTATTATTATTATTTCTTTATCAAATGTTGCAAACAATATATTTTAAAATGTTAGCCACCTTCCTCAGCAGTAAGATTGATTATTTCTCTTGTTTTATGTTATTGAGAACACTGTGTTCTGTCCTTGCTCTGCTGTTTAAACCAATGATGCATGCTTTGTGACCTACAGTAATATCCAGTTAACTCGCTCTGACCTTGGATTCACACACACATGCTTGTCCCTGTCCGTCTAACTCAATTTTCTATTCCAGCTCTTCACATTGGGCTGTTTACTGAGCTACTGCTTTGAAGGAAGAGCGTGAGGTGAAGCCACATGCTCAGATGCCAAGGCTGCAAGAATATGCCATAGACTATCATGTAGAGGAAGAAAGACTAGCCCGCAACCCTACACTCATGCACAGGAACAGAACGTTTATGCTGATTTATCACATTCATGAGACACATTTTAGTCTCATTTTAGACTTAGCCTGCCCTAGTTTAACTCTCATATCGTCCTGGTCCTGCTTTTGTCTTGTTTATTTATTTGATAGGGGCAGCACATATTAATGAAGATCTGTAATTACAGTGTGAATATGAGCAAAAAATGCTAATGTCCATCTGTTGACACTAGGCAGGTAACAAAAGACAATAGAGAATACAAAAAGTTACACAGAGACATAACACAGACCAGTAAAAGGACAAATTAAAAGTGTTAAAAACAAACAAACAAACAAACAAACAAAAATATGTTTTCCTTCATCCATATTTTAAGATGCAGTATGAATGTAGAATGCAGATGGACTTTCTCTTATTGTCAGTGGGAGACTGTTCCAAGTCTTGGTTTAGTCTTGCTTGTAGTCCTGGTTTAGTCTTGGCCTAATTCTGGTCATGAGCCCAAATGCCAAAAGTAAAAGAGCATACCATGGATCTAAACTTAGTCAGTAACTTGTTTCAATTTATTTTAGATTTTCATGTAATTTAATTTAGACTCTCGTTGTGTCCAACATGTCCCCAGTGTTGGTTGAGTCCTGATTTAGTTAAAGTGTTGTCCTTGTTTAGTTCTGGTTTATTCTTTGTTTAGTTGTAAGTTGTAATTCAGTTTTGGTTTAGTCTGGTTTAAGTCATGGTTTAGTCCTGGTTTAGTCTTTGCCTAGTCCTAGTTTAGTTCTCATGTAATCTTGGCTTAGACCTGGTTTAGTTCTTGTTTTGTTTTGTCCTAGATTAGTCCTACTTTAACCTGGTTTAGTTCTTGTTTTGTTTTTGTTTAATCCTGGTTTAATCCTAGTTGAACCTGGTTTAGTCCTTGTTTTGTTCTGGTTTGGTCTTGGTTCAGTCCTGGTTTAGTCTTTGCCTAGCCCTAGTTTAGTTCTGATGTAGTCTTGGCTTAGACCTGGTTTAGTCCTTGTTTTGTTCTGGTTTGGTCTTGGTTCAGTCCTGATTTAGTCTTTGCCTAGTCCTAGTTTAGTTCTGATGTAGTCTTGGCTTAGACCTAGTTTAGTTCTTGTTTTGTTTTTGTTTAGTCCTGGTTTAGTCCTAGTTGAACCTGGTTTAGTCCTTGTTTTGTTCTGGTTTGGTCTTGGTTCAGTCCTGGTTTAGTCTTGCTTACTGTCCCTGGCAGCTCGGGGAGTCCTGCAGAGCCACAGTTGGATAATGAATGCCACACAGTCGTGACAACTTGCACTTTTATGGCAAGGAGAGAGAGATGGGATGCTCGCACACTTCACCCAAACATCCTCCATAAACCAGACAATCAAAGAGACACCAGCCAAGCATCTTAACAACCAACCTCCAACTACCATTCATCAGAGACTCCAAAAAAGGACTCTCTCGCTGTGTTTACTTCATGATTGCGGGAAATCTGAAAATCACTTTCCAAATGTAACCGCGGCATTTGTAAACAGGGGGTTGGTTCTTGATTTACCCCACCGCAGAATGAGACACAGCTCTCTTCTTTCATCTCAATTATCTGTACTGAGGTTTTGTGATTATGCTAGTTATTGGCATACACCACTTTTAAACTCATGTTTCCTCCTTTCAGTTCTGTTTGACTGAGTTTTATTGTTCATGAATACAAACTGCTGGCCTTGGCACGATTTAGCCTGTATAGTCATTTCAGTGGACAATAAAATATATCAAATTAACAAAATTGCGTCCACAAACGTATTTCAAAAGTGCACTAACTTTTCTGGTCAAGGACATGCCACCTCCCTGTCTTCATGGAGATTTTGTGACTTCACTGCAAAAAAGCTTGGCCAAGATTTAAGATATCAACACTTAAATCTATCGGAAAATGATTTCAAAGTATGGCATAAAAGGAGAAATTCATTTGGACAAAATGGACAAAATTTATTTGGTCGAAGATGTTTCGCAGCTCATCCAAACTGCTTCTTCAGTTCTGAACTGAACAAGGACTAAACCTGGACTATACCTGGACTAAACCTGGACTATATCTGGACTAAAGATGGACTAAAGATAGACTAAACCTGGACTAAAGATGGACTAAACCTGGACTAAACCTAGACTAAACCTGGACTATACCTGGACTAAAGATGGACTAAAGATAGACTAAACCTAGACTAAAGATGGACTATACCTGGACTGAAGATAGACTAAAGATGGACTAAAGATGGACTAAACCTGGACTAAACCTGGACTAAACCTGGACTAAACCTGGACTAAAGATGGACTAAAGATAGACTAAACCTAGACTAAAGATGGACTATACCTGGACTGAAGGTAGACTAAAGATGGACTAAAGATGGACTAAACCTGGACTAAACCTGGACTATACCTGGACTAAAGATGGACTAAAGATGGACTAAAGATGGACTAAATCTGGACTAAAGATGGACTAAACCTGGACTAAACCTGGACTAAACCTGGACTATACCTGGACTAAAGATGGACTAAAGATGGACTAAAGATGGACTATACCTGGACTAAAGATGGACTAAACCTAGACTATACCTGGACTAAAGATGGACTAAAGATGGACTAAAGATGGACTAAACCTGGACTATACCTGGACTAAAGATGGACTAAAGATAGACTAAACCTGGACTAAAGATGGACTAAACCTGGACTAAACCTGGACTAAATCTGGACTAAAGATGGACTAAAGATGGACTAAAGATGGACTAAAGATAGACTAAACCTGGACAAAAGATGGACTAAACCTGGACTAAACCTGGACTATACCTGGACTAAAGATGGACTAAAGATGGACTAAAGATAGACTAAACCTGGACAAAAGATGGACTAAACCTGGACTAAACCTGGACTAAAGATGGACTAAAGATGGACTAAACCTGAGGAAATTTAAGCATTTAATCTTTTGTTTTGGCCTGTAACAGTGGTCAAACATTGGTAAACCTAGTTATTGTTTTATTGGGGATGTTTATTGTATGGGATGTGTTTGCAGTTACTTTATTTTGCACAATAGAAATCTGTTTATAGTGAATACATTACACAATATGGGAATTACTCAAAAAGCCCAAACAAGAAATTAATGACCCAATAGGTTATATGCAATCAATGATACAGTTTTCCACTTCCATATGAATCAATGGTAGAGTTCCTATTTTCATGTAAAGCCCTGTTCAGCTCAGACGTTGCTAAAGCCTCAAAGCTATGAGCTAAAATGCATTACAGCGTCCCAGTCACCAAATAACAATGATATGGCTTTAGGGCTGTGTATGTAGAACTCTTGCTTTCTCATAGTAAACAACATAAGTGAAACATGGATCCAGTATTGGCATAGTTATTTCTTGCAGTGTGCATGGTCATCAAATCAATATGAACAATATAAGACATCCCTTATGCCTATAGGGTTAAAGGTATCACTATGTTTTAACTCTAACGATATTCTCACAGTGCAGATTACAGGCCTATTGCATTCTGCTTTCAAGGCAAACATTACTGGAAACAAAGCTTTGATGTCAGCTCTGATCTAAAATAAGAACTTATAAATATTCATAGCCACATGTATTTGTATGTTTTATTTATCACTTTTCTTTACGCAAGAGCACGGCCGCAGAACAGATGCAAATGTGGAATAACGTATGACTGCACTGTTTCACTGTTGAGTGGGTTTACACTTAGACCCAGGCTGCATCCCATTTCTCTGTCTTACCCCTTCATCTTACCCCTACCCCTTGGTTTTGTGTGTTCATGTGAGGGCAAGGGTGTCTTGATTCTAATTCTGATCGAGGCCTACATACCCCTTGAAACAAAGTAAGCTCTCGACCAGACTTGGAAAGAAGGGGTACGCCTACAAGCTCAGGCAGGTTTTAGGATCAGGATGGCAGCGTCACATCGACCAGCCAAGGAGTCTCATAAATGTATTTTCAGCAGTTGTAATTATGGATTAACAGTTTAGCAGGTTTACAATTATGACGCTTATGTTCTACGTTACTTTTAGTGAACTGTTCTCGCGGTTTTAATTGTAGTGATGTCTGTTTAGCCGACGTTATCGTTTTCAACAAACTTTCATGTATAAACAAGCAATTTTTTTTTTTTGTTTTCATTTGTTTACGTTTGTTTGCGTCAACTGTTGTCGCCTCTGTAGACGTAGCAGCCAGGTAGAGGCAAGGGATGATGACGCAAACGATAATCGAGTGGTGTCCCATTTCTTAGGGGAACATTCGTACCCCAAGCCCTCTCAGGTTGGAATCGAGGGGCAAGACAAAGATGTAGATAAAGGGGAAGGGGTAAGACAAAGTAAAGGGATGTAGCCTTAGACTTAGTTTACTCTAAGTTTACAGTAAACCCTATTTTACTGTAATTTTTGGTTGGACCTGGTCTAGTCTTAGTTTAGTCCTGGTTTAGACCTATACCCTTATAGTTAAAGCAAACGTATTTTCCAAAGTTGACTTTTCAGAGCTTTTAACTGTTATAGTTGTTGTCCTCACTGATCCTCTCAAGAGTTCAAGATTGTTTATTTGTCATATGCAGGACCAACACAATTTTATAGTAATTTATTTTTACGACGTTAAACTGTAGCAATTTTTGTACTTTTCTGTACTGGGTCCTGACAAACAATAATTCTTAGTTCTTTAAATTTGTACTTGGATAACAATAAAGTATCCATCTATCAAGTAAAAATTCATGTGCGAGGCAGAGCTGAACTGAAGGGCTGTCAGACCAAAAATAGTGAGCGTCTCCAATAAAAAGGCTGTTCGGGGAGTTACATTTTGGCCCAGGGTTAAGGTTACATAACACTTGACATACTCCTCATTCTTCTTTGGCTTCAGCTTTAAAAAGATATAACCTTGTGACATTAATTGATGCTGGGAAAAAGTATCTGCATCCAAATATATCCATATCTTTAGCTGTTCACATGTATTCCCCACAGTCATGTATTTAACACAATTTAAGGGTTTGGGGCAGCTGCTCTCATGTAATCTGACTGAGAGACACAATTTTAGAATTAGATTTTAGCTCAAATTTTGTTTTGAACGTAGCTTCAAGTGATTAAAATGTTCAATTAGATATTTTCTACATTATTTTAAACAGAAACTGACCAAAAACTCAGACGTAATAACACAACGAATACACTTTTATTATGTACATATGAGCAAATCTAAAACTACCAACAATTTGACTAGCTAATTTGGATGCCCTTGAATATATAGTCAGCTTTTGACAATTATCCAAATTTTACTATATACAGTGAAGGAAATAAGTAATTGATCCCTTGCTGATTTTGTAGGTTTGCCCTCTAACAGAGAAATGAACAGTCTATAATTTTAATAGTAGGTTGATTTTACAACATCCCGAAAAATCACATTTTAGAAAATATATTAATTGATTTGTATTTCATTGTGTGAAATAAGTATTTGAACCCCTAATAACCATTAAGAGTTCTGGCTCCCACAGATCAGTTGGACACTCCTAATCCACTCATCACCTGAATTAGACTCCTGTTTTAACTAGTCACCTGTATAAAAGACACTTGTCCACAAAATTAATCAATCAGTCAGATTCCAAACTCTCCAACATGGGAAAGACCAGAGAGCTGTCAAAGGATGTCAGGGACAAGACTGTAGACCTGCACAAGGCTGGACTGGGCTACAAAACCGTAAGCAAGAAGCTGGTGTTAAGGAAACAACTGTGGGTGCCATTGTTCGAAAATTTAAGAAATACAAAATGATCATCAATCGACCTCAGTCTGGGGCTCCACACAAGACCTCACCTCGTGGGGTTTCAATGATCAAGAGAACAGTGAGAAATCAGCCTAGAACTACATGGGAGAAGCTAGTCGATGATCTCAAGGCAGCTGGGACCACAGTCACTAAGAAAACCACTGGAAACACTTGACGCCGCAATGGATTAAAATCCTGCAGTGCTCCCAAGGTCCCCCTGATTAAAAAGGCACATGTGCTGGCCCGCCTGAAGTTTGCCAGTGAACACCTGAATGATTTAGAGAGTGATTGTGAGAAGGTGCTGTGGTCAGATGAGACCAAAATTGAGCTCTTTGGCATTACCTCAACTCGCCGTGATTGGAGGAAGAGAAATGCTGCCTGTGAGCCCAAGAACACATCCCCACCATCAAGCATGGAGGTGGAAACATTATGCTTTGGGGGTGTTTTTCTGCCAAGGGCACAGGATAACTTCGCCGCGTCAACAGTAGGATGGACGGAGCCATATACCGTTAAAATCCTAAGTGACAACTTCCTTCCCTCTGCCAGCAAATTGAAAACAGATCGTGGATGGGTTTTCTAACACGACGATGACCAAAAACATACAGCCAAGGCAACGAAGGAGTGGCTCAAGAAGAAGCACATTAAGGTCATGGAGTGGCCCAGCCAGTCTCCGGACCTTAATCCTATAGAAAACCTATGAAGGGAGCTGAAACTCCGAGGTACCAAGCGACAGCCACAAAACCTTAATGATTCTGAGATGATCCGCAAAGAAGAGTGGACCAAAATTCCTTCTGATATGTGCACAAACCTGGTCATTAACTACAAGAAATGTCTGGCCTCTGTGCTGCAAACAAGGGTTTTGCCCTCAAGTACTAAGTCTTTTTTGGCTTGAGGGTTCGAATACTTTTTTTCATTCAATGAAATGCAAATCAGTTTATACATTTTCTTTAAAGTTATTTTCTGGATTTTCCTCTTGATCATTTATCTCTCAATGTTAAAATAAACCTACCATTAAAATTATAGACAGTTCATTTCTTTGTCCATGGACAAAAAAATCAACAATGGATCAAAATCCTTATCTCCTCCACTGTGTGTGTTCAGATATCAGCAGGCCCTGGTGCTAAGAGATCCAGGGGCCCCTCACAACTTAATAATATCGAAACTTCTCAACGAGTACTGACCCATATTTGACAAAGCATTTAATATAACAGAAACAATATAATACAAACATTGAAAATGAAAGTATTTTTATTCAAATTACATAAGAGGACGTAAACAGATAGCTGGGAACGTGCAATGAGAAGTCACTGCAGCTCAGACTATGTACATTTTATTAAGTTGAAGTGTGGGTTTTAAGCCCTGTTTTAGAATCCTTGTTTATTTTTCATATGTGATATTTTTAAATACTGCTGTTCCGCATTTTGCTGTTGCATCACTGGAATTTTCCAAGATTAAAGATTAAGGACACGATTAATGATTAAAACTCATTATTATGTATTTTATTTACTCACGACAGTGGATGTTAATGAATAAACATTTCAAGTTTTTATATGACCCAGTATAATTCAAACCAACAATGCCTTCAAGGATCTGTATTGAGCCCCGTCCCCCTTTTTCACAAACAAACAATACACAAACACTTTCATTGTACTAAAATACTGTACTGCATTTCCCGTCATGTTTACGTAGAAATACCATGAGTGCACGCCTAAATGGCTCTAGCATTTGCACAGGTGTAACACAAAACAAACAGAAACTGGAAAGTCCTGGGAGTGGCTCCACAACAACAGCTGACTGAGGTTATGTGAATATTCAGTCTCCTGCCACTGACAAATGAGAGCTCCCTGAAGTTCAGTATGCTAAACAAAGCAAGAGGCTGCCTTTTAAGGACACGCACACAAGATACACTTATATGTGCGTGCAATGGGCTCAATGCAGCTGCAGAGTGAGTGGGACGGTGGGAGAAGACCATAACTGGGATATGGATAAGAAGAAACAGTAAAATACATTATTATTCATAGATACAATAAATTATAACTTTACAATAATAGTGTAGCATACAGTAGTAACTAAGCCTGAATCACTCTTAGTGATTGTTCATTATAAAGGCAAATTAGTACAGACAAAATATAAATACACAACTGTATGTTGCCATAACTACCAATACCAATAAAAACAGAACAGCAAAATTGGGAACTGAATACAATACTACATAATATTATTTTAATAATAATGACAGATCCAGAGGAAGAACAGCAGCAGCTTGGTAAGATAAGATAAGATAAGATAATCCTTTATTTGTCCCACAATGGGGAAATTGCAGTGTCACAATGCAAGTTTCAGAAACAGTTGGAAAAAGAGCATGCATCAAAAATTAAGATAAATAATAATAAGTATGTACAATCAACTAAAAAACACAACACTGTAAGGTTAAAAGGAACAGGAACGCTGCACAATAAATGTCTTTGATTCTGAGCAGTGAACAAACAGCAGTTAAAGTGACTCCAGTATAGTGATATATAATGTCACTACAATAAAGTGACTCAGATGATTGTGAACAGTGCAGTGATGGACAGTGGTTGTTAAATAAATAAGTAGCAGGTAAGTGACTTTAAATAATATTACACATGTAATTATTACTATGGAGATGACACATGGTTGCTATGGTATAGACGTTATATGGTTCATTATATGGTCATATATATATGATATATGGTCATATATCAAAGCTGTTATTACAGGGTAGATCTGTGGATAGCTGCTCATTTCATTCATTTTCATTTATGTATTCATTTCGAGCAAGTCAACAGAAGGAAATAATTACATGTAACCAATATACAGTTAAATACATTCGTTTTTTTGCTTGAAAAGGAGTGGGAAGAAGAAAACTTATTGAATCGCACCCGTCTTCCAAAACATAACTTAAATTATTGATTTAGCTTCCTTACTCACCATAAATATGTTTTTCGAGGTGCTTTTGAGCAACAAAAACACCTGTAATTGAATAAATGCAAGTCATAAATGGAAAACAATAACATTTCCACAATAACATTTCCACGGAGTAAAGCAAATGGTGGCCCATTCACCAGAAAAGTTAGATTCAAAATTCAACATTCAAGATTCAAGATTGTTTATTTGTCATATGCAGGATCAACACAAGGTCAACAATGCAATGAAATGCTTAGGGTCAGAAGAACCCGTTGACTCGCTAAGACAGTCAAGAAGCATGCAATAAAAATACAAGGGAAAAAAGTAAACAATTTAATAAAAAAATATGTAATAAAATATAATAAAATACAAAGGTAAGTTACACAGTGCATCATTATATTCCTCCTCTGACACTGTACATAAACTAGTAGTAACTGGATTTATCTTTAGACCTTAAAACAAGGCCAGTGAGACGTGGTTAATTAATTAACGGTATAATCTCTAAAATGGACGCGTATGGGAGCTGGATGTTCTTTAGCCCCGAGTGCACGGCTGCTAACTCTGCAGTTTGAGCAGTTCACTAGGGTCAGAGTATGTGCTGACTTCTGAAAAAATGGTATTTACATCAGAGCACAGCTATGACTCAGAACATATGGGGTTTTCCATTGGGCAGGAAGTGATGTCGCGCTCACAAACTTTAAGCCTGTGTCCTATTTTGTAGTGCCAAGTTGAATCAGCCGCTCCTGAAATGAATGCGCAAACAAAACGAAAATCCAAACATAAATTTACATTTTTAGAAGGGAGTTTTCTCCTCTTTCAACCAACCATTATTTAAGTCCCCAGTTTCTCTCAGATTCAGATTCTAATATGAGAACAATAACTGCAACACATGAGGGGTACAGTTCCTCATTATATGTTAGAGTAAATTTATATCTTTTAACAATACATAACCACATTAGTGCAGATTTAAATAATGTAAAATGAATTATTGTGCCTAACCTAATTGACATTGAAATTATGAGTAAGTTATACCAAAAAACATTGAAATTATAAGGAAGTTATACCAAAAAATATTGAAATTATGAGTAAGCTATAACAAAAAACATTGAAATTATAAGGTAGTTATTTATACATTATTATGCATTTGTTATTGTTTTTGTTTTTTTTAATACAACCCAAGACAAGGTATTTTTTATGCTAAAGAAATACCTTTATTATGCAGTAACAGTACTCTGCCTGGCTGTGCTCAGATTAGGGGGAAGGATCTATTACCGTCTTGTTTTTTTCTGCACACATGTGGCACATCTGGGGCCAAGCCTGACTCATTACTCACTCCTTTATGTTCCATTCTCCGCAGCCATGGCAACTGCAGCGTGTTTTCGCCGGAAAGCTTTTGAAGGCAATGGAAAAAGAGAGAGAGAGAAAGGAGAGAGAGAGAGAGAGCGAGAGAGAGAGGGTGCTTAGGGAGTGAGAGAGCGAGGAGAGGTAGAATAGGGGAGGAGGGAGGGAGCAGGCTCTCAGTAGTTGGCCCACATCCAGTGTAATCATGCCATGGAGCTGAAATGAGGCCTTTGGCTGCACACCAGGTTTCTGAGAACAAAGATGTGAGCTTCTAATGTTGGCGGTGGGGCCTGTTTGGCATCCACGGCCATTTCCCAGCAGCCCTTGCCTTGGCCGATTGCCAGTCCCCCCCTCGCACCCTCCCTCCTCAACCCTCCCCTCTCTGCCGGGAGTGCAAAGAGGATCAGAATAAAGAGAGAGACTTGTTTTTCACTCGCCTCCTGCTCTGGTCCAATGACATCACCTCTGCGGCCCCCAGATTCCAGCCGCCTGCCGCATTTTTCCACTTTCGGACCGTCCATTTTATTTGGATTCCTCCATTTTAGAGTTTTGCCCCAGTCAGCTACTGTACTTTGTTATTCTGTGAAAGCATAACACAGATTTTGTCAGGATGTCAGATGGAGAGCAGGGGGCCAATAAAGCACTAGTAATTATTAGACTGTTATTTCCTATTGGTAGGAAATATCATGCAACATTTTGAGGACTTTTTCACTTTCAGTATATATTATATTTTGCGTTGTCCTAATTTTTCATCATTCTAAAATCCTATTATTAGTTCATCTATTCATATTGACAGCTGAGATGTGAGAATTTGTGGCAAAAATTACATAGAAATTAGACCGAAACCATTTTCTGCTAGATTTCTTTTTTCACTAACACTACAGGTTACCTCGTAAACCTGACGTCTTGCTATATTTCACTATTTCGTAACATTCAATTGTCTTGCCTGTATTTTATTCTTTAATCCCACACAGTACATAGACAATTGCCCTCTTCTGCTAAAAATAACATGCTTACATAATGCCGTTACATAAATTTGATTGCTGGCTCATCGTTGGCTGGGCCATCCATCATGTCCCACTTTCTGTGTCACTGTGATTGATATTATTGTCACATTGCTCTGCATTTTATCTGCACTCTAATCCCTGCTAGCGCTAACCAGTGGCTAAAAATAACTGTGTCCAATTTGTTCAGACTGCAAAAGACAGTTGTGGACCTGTCTTAATCTTGTCTGCAGCCTGGATGGAAAAGTGAGTTCAGGTCTCTCAATGCCCTACTCTAGAAAATTCCTCCTCCATTACGTAAGTCAATGCAGCGCAGCAAAATCTTCTATATAAAACATATGTTAACATTATTTTAATTCAAATTATATACATATTTCTCAACTGTTTTCATTAAAGTTTAGCTGTGCTTTTTTGCAATGTTCAATATGTAATTTATCTCAAAGCAAATTGAAGCGGAATATGACTTTTTTCTTTCTAACTTAGCGAATTGCACCTCTCAAAAATAATATCTCAAGTCAATTTAAACAAAAACATGACTGACATACTAAATAATTTGAGTTAACACTACTAAAAAAGGTAAATATTGTAACTTCAACTCATTCTAGATTTGGATATTTGCATTTAAAGTGTAATTACGTCAGAGGGACCTACCATACCTTTTTTATTTTTACTGCATCTCGCTATAGTTCCGCTCCCTCCCATTGGTAATACTGTAGTTAGATAATGTAAACCGAAAAGGAAAACAACAAGAGGGAACAGTGAGGGAGCTATAGAGAGAATTTGTAATGATTTGCTTTCATGAATAAAACATGCCCAATATACAACTCCACAGACTCGAAAGTGACACAACAAAATAGCGTCACCGCCTGCCTACACAACTGTCAGAGCCACATTTTGGGTATTCCCCTGATCGCACCTACCACTCATTCTTTATTTTTAGCCTCTTATGTTTCAATCTATGTTCAGGTGAAAGTAAAAAAAATAGGTTTGGGGTTTACTTTTGGGGTTTTTAGTGAAATGACATAATTTGGGAGTGTTTTTTCTAACACTATTTGTATCTTTATGGAGATGGTACTGCTTTTCCACAGTATGGATTTAGACATTGTTGCACTGTTTTTGTGAACTGACTCGCCTCTCCACAGATCTGACCTGCATCTGACCTCCATGAAGGTAAGTTTAATGCCATACTGCGGAATATTCTTGACAAACAAGCTCATAATGGAAACAACAGCAGGTAACAGTCTGTCAACCATAAAAGTATTATAGATATTATACTACAATATAAGTTTTGCCCCATTTAGAATGACTACTTTGCTCCACGATTTGAGTTGATAGAATAAATCGGCTTTTAGGATGAACTTTTGACATAAATAATATTGTAAATCAAGTCATAGACTATGGGGCTGTCTACGTGCTGCTTTAAGTCTTCCAAAGCCTCTGCGGTACTTTGTGAAATCGCTGGATCTTTCCCATTATAGAATCAGGTCATTTAGGATTTAATTGAATCCCAGCGGGACCCCTCTTGCATAATCAGGCGTAGCTGTTTGCTAGCACAAACATTAACTTGGTGCAAAGGCAGAGGATCAAAGCGCATCGCCAACTGTTTCCCACAATCCTGAAGGAAAGACTTTTGTTTATTTTGCCCCCACACAGCAGTCATTTCCTAACTGTGTCATAAAGCCTAAAACCACACTTCCTGGTGTTGTTCAGTCTGAAACAAGGGCAAAGAGTGAAGCATGATGGGAAATCGTGTGTTGACAATGCGGTGGGTAGTCGACATGTGACGTTGGTATTAAATCTCTAGGGGATATGCTATATATACAGTATTATTGTTTGTATAGCTGGTCAATTGTTGCATCAAGTAAACTATTCTGTGATACTCTCCTTCAACGTTATTACGCACTATAAGTAAGTTAAAAGATGCTTTATGTAGTCCTATAATTAGTCAAATTAATTTAGACATATCTTTATTGCTAGTATATTTCTTTTACAAAATGGGCTTGCAAACAAAGGCTATGCAAAAGCTATTAGAGATTGTGTGACATTGACTATAAAACCTTTTCAAAATGCATTATTGCAAATGAAGTGTACAGTAAATGTGCAGAATGTGATTACAATATTATCATTTAAATTGTAATAAAAATGTCATCATTACTGCAATGTTTAGGTGTATGCTGCTAAGTGACATAACCTACAGGCTTGTTTCTTCTTAAAAATTAAATTAGCAGCTGCCAGTTAATGCAAAATTTCCCTACAACACACCATGTCTGTGCAAGTGAAAATCCTGTTATCTTACCCTACAATTACCCAGTGTCGCCTGAGCAGCCTGCAAACCCTCTGACTAACTAACATTGTATTTTGTTTTTATGGGCGGCCCTTTTGAAGAGAATACACCCCATGCCTGAGTGAGTGATCGTGGCCACAGGCACCCAGCCAAAGGGCCCCATGTCCCTGAGAGATGGGTGAGGCAGACCCTGGTATACGTGACTAAACAACCACTCGCTTCCTCTGTCCAACGTCACACGGACTTGCACAAACATATCCTGCTTTGTGTCTGCTGGTTTCAGACGCATTGCCTCACCCAAAGCAGCCCCCTAGGCAAGAGAGAGAAAGGGAGGGAGCAGGAGAGTGAGAGAGCTGCAATCACTTGGAATGAAACCAGAATATCAACAATACTTTACAGTGACGCTCCTACTGTTAGTGTTTTGATATGTGCAAAGGCTACTATCTGGTTTGAAATGTGGTACCTTACAATACACTATTCACATATGATGATATTTAGTCTTGATTTGGACACAGTATACTCTTGTTGTTTTGTTCTTGGTTAATCTTCCTTTAGACCTGGTTTAGTCTTTGTGCTTTGAGACTAACTGTGCATGCTATGTTATGAAATTGACTTTTTTTTAAATGACTTTTTATGATGTTGTCTTTAGAAGGTGTGTGATTTTGTTCCAATGTGTCAAGAGTACAAAGGAAGAACTATTAATCTTGCAACTTGAGTTTAAACACATACTGTATAGGCACTCCCCCTTATCTCTATGTTGGTTTAATATTCAACAAAACGCGTCTCAATGGCTGATTCATTGCGCTGTAATTTGATTTAGTGGTGCCAGATTGGGATGACTGGCTACGCAGCAGTGCACAAGAATAAAATGTGGGCAGAGCTATACTAGTCATGCTGCTGCTGCTGTAACCTCGATCCATTCAAGTTTACAACACTGGGCTGGAAATCCCCACCTCATGACAAGGCTTCCTGGTTACTGGCTAATGTAATGGCGCCTTTGCTTTTTATAAACGAGCATTCAGCAGCACAGCGATAGAAAAAAAAAAGCATGCAGACAGTCTGTATTTTCACAGTAAAATGAAAATAAAGGCAAAGCTGTGGAAAGGAGATGTTTTGTAAATGATAATCCGAAGATATCCACGCTTATTTTGCATGAGCTGCGTTGTTATCTAACAATAGCGCCATGCGTAAATAACATTTCTAAGTCTGAATCGCTGGCATTTCGAAGTAAACAGCGTTTTCTTTTTTAGGCTCGACCCACCTCATTCATTGCACGGCAGTCGTAGTAGCAGCAGCTCGTGGCGTAGAGGCGCTGTGCATTGAGAAAAACAAAGTGCAGCCAGCACAGTCAGCCCTAACCGGATCAGAAACCAGGACAAAGCTGCGCTCAGGACGCGCGTTTGATCCAAAGCGAACCTACGCGCTTTTACGCACTACCTGCCTGTATTTTTGCGGAGGGTTTCTTGGCATTTTTAGCTAAATCTCCGAGGTGATCTGGAGTAGAGTGTCTAGCTGGTGTCGCCGGGGGTTTGTTGTCCCATTTCGGTGTGACCAAAAGCGCTACGTGGAGGAGGAGGAAGGAGGAAGGCGAACGGGATATGTTTGGGAAGCGGTTCAAGTGATTAAATTATAAAAGAGAAGGGCCAGTCAGTGACAGAGGCTGCAGTAAAGTGAGGGAAAGGCTGAGGAGGAGGGGGTCTGTCGAAGAAATCAAGTCAATAGAAACTCAAGTGGAAGCAGGCTGCGTTCATACTGGCGCTGACGTCACTGCTCCACATTGAGGCAGTAGTAGCGACTGAGCGGAGAGAGACACACCGCGCCATAGTAAAGTACGCACCGACATGAACTTCTCTCTCCGCGCTCCAACTTCGCCCCTGTTTTCCATAAAAGTCTAGGGAGGACGCCTTTTCGTTTCTTCTTCAGCGCACGGAACTTGCTCTTTATTCGTTTTCCAAAGGGGATCCGGGAGAACTAGACACATTTTGGGGTTTATTTTCTTGGCGTGGAGCTCGACTCGACGACACTGAGGAGAGCCATGTCGTCCGCGGCGGTCGCTGCTTCTTCCCGGAGGCAGTCGTGCTATCTGTGCGACTTGCCCCGCATGCCGTGGGCCATGATTTGGGATTTTACCGAGCCCGTGTGCAGAGGATGTGTCAACTATGAAGGAGCAGACCGCATTGAGTTTGTTATAGAGACAGCCAGGCAGCTCAAGAGGGCTCATGGAATTCAGGAGGGCAGGTCTCCCGGCCCGGGAAAGAAGGACTTCCAGGCTATGAACCACGCAGCGGCGGGGGACCCAGGCTCCCGACCACCCCAGCCGCTGGACCGATACCCCCTGTCTTCAGAGCGGCCGCCCAGGCTGGGACCAGAGTACCAGTCAAGAGGGCAGGCGAACGGCATCACAGTCCACAATGGATTCCCTAAACCGGACGAGCCTCCAGAGTTGAACCGCCAAAGCCCCAACCCCCGCAGGAGCAGCGGCGCGGTGCCCCCAAACCTCGTGCCTTTGGTGAACGGGGGCGGCCCGGTGCCCCAGCACACCTTGAACGGCAGACAGATGGGGCTGCCCTCCGCGCTGGCGGCAGGCAACCCCGCGGACATGGTCAAGAGACCCGCCTCGGTGTCCAGCACTGAGCACGACCGGGAGAAGGACAAGCACCGACCCGACAGTCTGACCCCGGAGATCAGCGAGAGCCACAAGAACCGGCCCGAGCAGGACTGGATGGGCAAAGGCAAAACCGTGAGGGACCTGATGGCGCTGCACACTTTCGACAGATTCAAGAAGGACCATGCGGTCATGCAACAAAGGGCTATGGTGTACGAGTCCGGAGCTACCGCCTCAAAAGCAGGTAAATAAACAAAAAGGGACAGTGCAGGCTGATTTTTATGCCTTTATGACCATTTTAAACCACAAAATGTAAATACAGGAATATGCCAGGAATGTGCAAATTAGGTAATCAGTCAAAGCATGACGTCACAGACACGTGAAAATATTTCTAGAGTTTATATTTGATGAATATAGTTGTATATTGGGCAGTTTTCCTGTAGAGAACAGAATGCAGTCTAGTGTTGTGTGCACAGTGGAGTGCTGCCTGTGTGAGCTGTGTAACTCAGTTGTTTAACCCTTTCCCACCCCAGACAGAGGAAAACACCCCCGCAGCGTGAAGCGAAAGGCGTCTCCGGAGCCTGAGGGAGAGGGCACGGCTGCCAAAATGAACGGAGAGGCACAGCAATGGTTACCGCCACCCAACGAAGGACTCAAAATGCCCCCGGTGCCCCCTCCGAACTTTGCCTCCCCACCCTCCACGATATCCCCGCAGTCCCGCACCACCCCTCCCGAGGCAGCCCAGAACGGCCAGTCACCCATGGCAGCGCTCATCATGGCCGCAGATAACGCCGGGGGCAACAGCTCACCGAAAGACGCCAACCAGGTGCACTCGACGACCCGCAGGAACAGCAGCAGCCCGCTCTCCCCCTCCTCCATGAACCAGAGGCGGCTGGCCCAGAGGGAGGGCTCGGGCGCCGGGACCCCACATGTCCCGGGCATGGACCAGGTGCACCCCCAGAGCATTCCGGACTCCTCTGTACCCGGCAGCATACCCCTGTGCTGTACCCTGTGCCACGAGCGCTTAGAGGACACACATTTTGTTCAGTGCCCCTCTGTCCCCTCTCACAAGTTCTGCTTCCCGTGCTCCAGGGAAAGCATAAAGCAGCAAGGTGCCACAGGCGAGGTGTACTGTCCCAGCGGAGAGAAGTGTCCACTGGTGGGCTCTAACGTACCCTGGGCTTTCATGCAGGGGGAAATCGCCACCATCCTCGCAGGAGATGTCAAAGTAAAAAAGGAGCGGGACCCTTGATTTTGTCTTTGAACACTTTTCTTTTTGGGGCGGGGGAATTAAAAATATGAGTATAAATATATAAATATCACATACATACCATTCAAACAAACTAACGGACTTGTACATATTGGACCCAAGGGAAGAGTATACTTCGTAAACATGGTTGTATAATTTTTGATTTTTGAATACATTGTGTTTCTATATTTTTGAAGATAAAGGTATGTACTCATTATAATGGACTACGTTCCTCTGTTGATGTTTAACAAAAATTCTTGATGTACTTCTAGGTCTGGTGGCAGTTCCTGTTTAACGTAGAATGTGACTAATGCTACTCTACGAGCACTTGGCAAAAACTGAAATGCTTTTAGCTGTACTTGTATGCACTTGTTTAAAAATTGCCAAATACAATTTCTGATCTTCTATGAACATAATCGTCTGGGCTTGCTTCATTTTGAGTGATCTTAAGTCCTCCTTTTATAATATCCTCCCGGTAGATTGCGTTGTGGCTTGATTTACGGTGCACACGAAGAGAACTAGGCTACTGTTTCAGGGCTGCACCACTTATGGAAAAAGCATGCAGGGGTGCGTTGCTAATGTGCACAATGCCTGCCTTTCTCTCAGACAGGGTTAGTAGTTAGAGCACGCAGTGGACTACATATTTGCCTCTGCACACTGTAATTGATTGCACTAGAAATAGGTGCCAAGTCATGTTCGTTGAGCCGGAATCTGTTGAGTCAGGATTATGTGGGAAAGTGACTGATTGTCCAAATGATATAAGAGTCTTTGTGTATAACCTAGCTGGATTTTCACAACATCTCCACTATTTTTACCCATTTTTTTTGCTTTTGCTGGTGCTTTTGATTTTTCAGACATTTGTGAGAAGTCAACAGTGAACAATATGCAAATGTATGAAATAGTAGGTACTTTCTGGCCATATTTATAAACATTTCGGTTTCAATTTGTGCCCTGCCTCCAGATTAGTTATATTTTATTATACAGTTGCTCTTTTTAGTGCACTTGATTTGTGATGCTGAATGAATTCACTGCTGCTGGCCAATGCGATATGAGCAGAATTTTGTCATAGTATCTCTAAAGCAACTCCCTTGAACACATTGCATTATTCTGAATTTATTGACCCGAATATAATCATTGACTGCTTGTGTATTTTTGCACATAGTCTGATCAAGTAAATTACCCTTTTCCCTGTCTGAAAACTGCACAGGACACTGATTAACCAATTGATTTGCAATGCTGAATGAAAACAAGCCCTTTGCTTTGCCCTTACACATAAAGGGACTGAAACCACTGCATCAGCCTCTCAGTAGTAACCTATAAAATGTTATGAGACATGTAGTTGCATTTGAATAGTAAACAAACATTACACTTTACAAACGTTACTATTTTTAGTATTTTGTGGACAGTTCAGTCATGGTAGCAATGCATTTGGCTAAAACAAAGCTTCATCTTTCATCTATGTCAAAAGCACTGATTTCTTAAGTCTACGATTGGCAAGGGCAGCAAAATCATGAAATATTACTAAACATAATGCTGTATCTTAATGAATTCGATGCAGTTATGACTGAAGACATCCAAATGCACCTGGTAGTTTCTCATAGTAGTTTCATCTTTTACTTGTAAATATAAAACATTTCGCTTTCGTTTTTTGCAAAACTGTGAAGCTGTTGCGGCTTGCTTTCTTGAGGTCACATGCAGGGAGGAGACTTGCTCTTTGTCTGAGTAAACAAGAATGTCGTTAGTGTCCGATACGCTATCTGTAAATCTCCCCACATGCTTTTTTTCATTTAAAGAACATCAATAAAACTCGTCATTTTATCTCTCTATTGGCAATGCACTGCTCGACTAACTTTACAAGCAATGAGCAGCGAGGTAGTGGTTGTAAAATTGGAAACTGCAGTGTGCAATGTATTTTGATTTGAGACAAAGACGCTCTATCTCTCTTCTCTCTTCCTCTCTCTGCACCAAACGGACACACTGACAACATGGCAGTTTTCTAGTAGAGTGCATGGGGAAGTTGGTGGAGTAGGAGGTTGCGTAATTATATTTGAGACATTATCTGCTTCCTGCAAATGTCAGAGAGAGTAGTGCTGCACTTTCTTTTCCAATGCAAGCACATGTTAGCAGTTTGGAACATGATTTTTATTTTTTACCACTTAGCCAGCAATGGATTTCTTTTTAAGCTATATAACTGCAAGCTATGGTTACTCCTATGTCGTATAGTGCAAATATTAGCATTTATTAACTTCTGGACAACTTCAGAATTGGGACAAACTCAAATGATACAATGATAATTTTATGATTTTTGCTTATTACTGCTTTTCATTATTCAAATTTACTCTACTTTCCCACAAACTTTTTATAAAAACATTTTACATTCATTATTGTGATATGTGGCTTTATATTTTATCATAAATGTTGTGAAAAAACAACATTTTTGATTTTTTTTGTGTGCACTGACCCTTTTCCCTTAAATTTCTCAGAGCAACTCTACATCAAATATTACAGCATGCCCGATTTCAGTGAACTAATCTTAGTATTTACCATCGATGTTTGTTTATTGCCGTTTTTCCGTTATGGGAAATGTTATCAGTCACTTATCAGTTGTACTTTAAAACCAGAAACGCAGCCAAATTTGATTACAAAAAAAGGCAACACTTGTCGAACACGTTTTAACAACACACCCTCTGCATATTGTGACTTATTAGCGTTCCCATGCATTTTTTTTAGCTGACACTTTTGACCTAGTTGTTCTTTCTTATTAAAGCAGAACATCACATTGGAATTCCAGACAGTGTGAAATTGTAAAAATACTTCCTCATATTTCAATGTGTAATATGAAAACTGGACACATGATATTTGTTTTGGGTACTAACATTCTTCAAGAATTTGGACAATACTTCCAATTAAAGATCTTAAATTAAACCCAGTAACTAAAGCAGTGGCTCGACAAAACAAATCAGCACCCCAAATCAGTTGAAATTTGTGTCTTTTAGAACATACAGACTTGAAGAGCTCTTTCCCCATATGTAAGCAAAACACACCTATAGTACATAGATACAAATGGACATTTCTCTGCCTGGAAACGCTATCACAAAGCAGTCTATACCTGTTTGTCAAGTGCGTACTAAAATAGTCTGAACCATATCTAATACAGTGATAACATGTCCCTAGCTCTGGCTCTTGTCATAACACAACGCTCCACTGTTGCGTAGCTACCAGGCAAATCAGAGCAATACAGCAGATGCCACGGTGCAGCCTTTCCATTCATATTCAAGGAACTTTATGGAGCGAGAAACCAAGTAAACAAAAGCCAACCGGGTGACTGAGTGCAGTTTTGAATGTATTTAAGTGGTTTCAAACATAAATCATCATTGATTTTATTAAAGTGGGAGGGAACGTGTTTGCTACTGCAATACATTGTGGTTATTGAGTCACTGTTTACTTCAGTGCAGGGATTTTTAATGTTTAAGCTTTAGTTTGGCAAAGGGGATTTAATTAATATGTACCCAGGTCTGACGTTAGTGTGTTATTCATGTTAAGGTAGAACGTGACTATACTCTACTTTGGTATAAAATACATTTTCACTTACAATGTAGCCTATATGATACAACTATAACACTCATTTCTAAATATGCTTATTACTTTAGTGCTATGACAACTAGCGCTGTTCATTACGTCAGCTATTAATCAAATACTTCCTCATTCATAGATTCCAAAGAAGTACTCCTGTATTTTGTTGGTATTTTGTTGGTATTCTTCCCACAGTATTGCTATTCAGTACTACTATTATTAATTAATTTGAAAAGCAAAAAATACACAAATTAACTGGGTAAACCTAACATCCCTTTCAACATACAAGTACTTTGTTAACATACGGTTGACTTGAAACTATGCTCAGATACACCTGTCATCTTTGGCCCAGGTGAAAATGACACGGCTGGAGATTAACTTCCCCTTCCTTCCTGTCTTTTTATGATACAATCTTTTCATCCTTTACACCCCCTTTTAACTATAACACTTGTGCAAATTTGTAGGATTAGCTTCAACCATTTGATGTTTTGGAAAAAAAAAAAAAACTACAAAAATGCACTTTGACTCTACCACTGCCGCAACCCACAGCCCAATCAATGCCCGTAAAATCCGCCATTGACTAGAGCACTGATTTAGTAGACTGGTTAATCAAGCTAAGTGTATGGCAGTAGGTGAAGTGATGATTTAAATATTAACCTAACCTGGAGTCCACTAGTGTTACTGTTATTGTCGTAGTAAAACTGTAAGCCATTAGGGCAGAGTACAAGTTTGTTATCTCAGGAGTAACAAGGCTGTGTTTGTCTATGCGGCAATCAAGCAACATTGATAAATACTGTCTTTGAATTAGCACATGCGGTTCAATAGTAAAGGGCTTTTAAATAATTAAACTTATGTCAGGAAGAGGTGAAAGAACTAGTTTGAATTACAGCATAAGTTACTTCATGGCAAGAAAATGATCAAGCAAGTAGTACAAGCAGTAGTACATTTGACATTTTTTGTGTATTTTTGTATTCATTTATTTTGGGCAAGTAAATATTTTACATTCTGTTGTTACAATGGAACATATTAACATCCATATTGACATCAGCGCGGGCGTATTACAGAAACAAGAGCAGAAACAACAACAAAAGAAAAAAAAATCCCCAAAAAGGAGTGGGAAGAAGAAAAAAAACATATTTAATCTCACTCGAATCTTCTATTTGAATATAATGAGTTTTATTTTGCGTGACATTTTACATCAAACCATGTGTACATGTGACTGTACATGTGAAGACATAAGATGAAAATTAGTCTGGCTAACCTGAGTAATATTGTTTATTTAAAGACAAATTGTGCTAGCTATTTCTTGACAAAATATAGTTGAAAAGGATCTAAATATGTTCATCCTTTATTACCAAACTACATGAATTCACTGAACACATTAAAACACTGATAAAATGACAACAACTATCCATTTATCTTTGCTTTTCAACATAGAGCTAGGTCCCGTGTGGGTGTATGTTAACAGGGAAAGACTACAGTTTATGTGGGAGTACACTTCATGTCTGCAGCTCTTTCGCAAATGAATCTATGTTTAGTCCAATAAATCAAAAAGTCCTCCTCTCCGCTGTAATCCCCTGAACACTATCACAGACGGGGACACGCCAAATGCAATATCTGGCACACTTTTTTTTTTTCTCCCAGTAAAACCAATGTGCATGGTTAATTTTAGAGCTGTCAGGCAAAACAAGGTCACCGCAGATGCCGTATTGAGGACAAGCTTGGATCTGCCTCCCATTTTTTTCATCAATCAAAGTTTTTTCCCCTTTGGAGTTGGGTACATGCTAGGATGAAGCCAGTAATGATGGCCTCTCTCTTCTTCTTCGAACGCCAAACCAGCAATTAGGCAGAGCGCGACCGGATCCTGGAGATGTGTGCAAAATTTCCCCTGCTTTTGCTTGACTTTTGGCAGCGTCTACACAGAAAAAGAGAGAGAGAGAACGAGAGAGAGGGGTATTTTGGCGTGTTTACCGTGAAAAAATGGGATGGGAGCGTGATTACAATGCACCAGATGTGTTATTTCGAAGGAAAAGATTACAGAAAGGCACATAAACAGCAGTGTGTTTCACTCTCTGCCAGAGGTAACTGAGTTTAGACTATAAAGGCAGCAAGAAATGGAGCCATGGATGAAAGCCTACAGTGCAATGTTGCACAACACATTTGAGACCACACAACTCTGTCCGTCCTGTTATCATCAATCAAATCAGAACAGACAAAAGCAGTACATTTGTAGTTATATAAGAGTAAAAGTTTGTAAGAGTCTGACCATTATATTAGCAAGAAGATACTATAACTTTTTTTTTTTTTGAAAAAGTAAATCCTTCTTGAGTATTTTGAATGCAAAATATCTGCATTTATTAGCTAACTTTCTAAAATTCTGCATCCATTTGCGTCCCAGTCATCTCTAATCTTGCAAACAAGGCTTTAAAAAAATAATATTAATGGTTAAAATATGGTGAGATTTTCTTAAAGGTGCACTATGTAACTTTTTGGTTTGGTTGACATGACATTAAACACTTCTACTTTGGATTTATTTAATTACAGGTGGTTTTATAGCTCAAAAATACCCAGAAAAACAGGGATTCTGACTGTTTAGAGGAGCTGCCTCGCCACAGATCTGACCTGTAACTTGGCCTGGTTTGGTCTCTGTGAAAATATAAAGGTTTAATATCATACTGTGAAACTTTCCAGACAAAGCAATATCTCAATGAAGAAATTTGACAGTCCCTCCACCAGAAAAGTTACACAATGCAGCTTTAAAAAATTAAACCCTTTTTGAGTATATTGTTCATCAAATATCTGCATTGATTAGCTAAGTTTCCAAAATGCAATGTCCATTTGCATCCCAATTATCTCAAGTTTTTTAGGTTTATATAAAATAATATTGGAGTGAGATTTACCTAAAATTTAACCCTTTGTTGTGTTTGAATTTGCTGCCATTGTCTTTGTAGTATGTTTTTGCATTGCATAGTCACAAACAACATGTCTGACTCTCACTGACAACGCTTTGTTCTTCCAGATTCCTTCACGAAGCGTCATCACATTTTGATAAAATCATCTTTATTTTTCCTATCTTCAAATGTGCATGTGTGCCGTCTTCCTCTAGCCTGTCTGCTTTTCTGTCAGGGTGCCGTTGCAGTGAATCAACTCTTGTGAAATGGAAATTAGGACTCGCTCACTCTCTGCCTCTCCCTCCCTCTCTCTCTCTCTCTCTCTTTCCAGACATCAAAACCGGGCTATGCCTCCGATGTTTTTCTCAGATCTTGGAGTGCTGCCAAGTCTTATAAGTGGAGCAGGGAGAGGTGGAGGGAAGGAGTGAGCCGAATGCAGAGCAAGAGAAAGAACAAGCGAGGTGGAGAACAAAAAACATGAAAGAATATAAAATGAGCGCATAGTAGCAGCCGTGAGGAGAGGAGGACAAAGCATAGGGTTGATACAGGAGCAGTTGGACTGCCATTAAAGCTGAGGCTATAAGCTCCGTGTCCTCTGTTATTTCTGCTGAGCCACTATATCAGACTCCTGGCGTCGAATCAGCTGATAAGATGGTGCTGCTACTACGCCAAGTAAAAAATAGTACAACAGAGAACAACAGAAGGGTGGTATTTTTGTACGTGATCATATTTAGACAATGGGACAGATGAAAGTGGCGTACCAGATCTGATGAAACAGGCTTGTTTGAAGTCTGCTTCTTGGGCTGGTATTGGGGCTGAGAGAGGTTTTTTATTTTGTTTTAAAGTATTGATTGTGGCTTCCTTGTATATTCAAATGTTAAATATTCAAATGTCAGTTTTGCTTGTTCATTTGCCAATATTTAGTTTATTTAGGGTTTCAGAATGATGGAAAATTAGGAAAGAAAAGTAACCTCAAAGCCATGAATGTATTACCATCCTTTATAACCTCAACAAATGGACCTTGGTTTGAAGTACACTGCATAGACTTACTTTTTAGCAATGTTTCTCCTCAATTCTTTTCTGTTTGCGTTCTTAGATGTATCAACTTGTTTATGGCTAACCCACATCCAGTGTATTAAAGGGTTATAGATAAATATCTTATTTTAAGCTGGCAAAAAAAAGCTTCAAATCGCTATGAAAACCTATTGTTTCTTCAACATCTCAAATTTTAAATCTAGTCTGACAGTCTGACATGAAACTCTACATTTGAAAAGTAAAAATATCCATCTGAAATGTAACTACTTCAGAGATCTGTCAGACCCCACTTCATGGCTTCCCTTGTCTCTGCCTGAGCTACCCCAGACAGGAGCTCCATTTTGGGCATGAGAGTGGGCCATGCGTGTCACGGTAGTAAAACGCTTTTTCTGCTCCCTCCCGACGTGCCGGGCTAAAGTTAGACATAGCTTTCAGTAAAGAGCCAAGCTAAAAGTAAACATTTGCTAGCACAGCGTTCCCGTAAGAGGATCCTGGGCCAGCTGCTCACGGATACACTTACAGCCAAATTACAAACGTTGGTCAAAATATACAGATGCCCTTTGACAGACAGTGAAGGCCACTAAATCAATCACAATACCCTACTATACTGGTGGAGGAAAATACATAAAGTATCGTGATTGAATTATTATGAAGTATCTGTGACTGGGTACCCTATAACTCTTTAAAAGTGCGCTCCATCTTGTTTTTGGTTCTATTTGCTTGTAAGCCCTTTATGACCAAAACTATTTAGCACATGCAGACCTATTGTTTTTGTACTATGAATCGTTTGTCCACACAAGAAACAGATCTGGTGATAAAAGACACCCTTGTGGAACGCCCCTCCTGACCTTGGCTGGTCCTTTTAGCTCTTTTAATATGTAAGCCATTTGTTCACAATAAAAATAAGTCATATTTCAAACAGTATTCCCTTGCTACTAATATAGCAAATAGTATTACTGACTCCTACTAGACTACTAAATCCATTTGACTCCTTAGTGCCTGTTCCAAATGATGACAATAATGCAGATAAAAATATCAATCATAAAAATAACAATGATGAAACAACAAACATAGAAATAGAAATGTGGATTAAATGAAAATTAAACCAAATTTGGCAATATTTTGGTTTTCAGGTCGGTATGAATACGTCACTTATGTAAAGGTTTATAGTGCTGTAACTGTAGCCTTGGGAGAATGAATGGGCTGTTGGCTGCGTGTATTGCCTGTATGTGTCAGTGCTGCAGCAGGTGACCAGCCCAAACCCTGAGGTGCTTGTTTAGTCAGCTGAGAGCATGATTCAAATGGATGTGAAGGCTTGTGAGGGCCATCTGTGCACAGCCTTTCAAGCTCCACAATAACACAAAGGCCATGTAAGGGAAAAACACCGAATGTGCCTGAAGTGACACTGCAGAGGTCAGGACGATTATTTAAAACAAAATGGTGAGGGCCTCGGAGAGATTTATGTTGAGATAAACAAGCAACACAGCAGCTCTGCAGTGATAAGACATCGTAAAAATGTTTTAGCTGACCGGCTGAATGCACATGCTGTTTTTGCTGCTTGTGGGATGCCCTGGCAAGGGAGGGGGCGATGGTGGAGACGAGGGAGGGGGAGAGAGCTGATGTATGGCTGGTGATGTGGGGTGTGTCAGCAGATCTGTGATGTATTATAGAGCCTCAAAGCTGCTCATTTCCGGCCTGTCGCTATCTCCGCGGGGTCTTGGACAATAATTACCAGTTCAAGTTGGGACAAGGCTCAAGCTGTTTCCATGTGACACTGTCAGCTGCCTTCGCCACAACCAAGCAATTAAACTTTCACTAAGACAAACAACAAAGTGTCTGAAAAATATCTCGAGTCTGACTTTTCAAACACAGGATTCCTATGAGGCTGCTGCTTTCATCTCCTGCAGTTGTCGCAAGATAAGAAGGACTTAGATTTTCTGTCATCCCTGTCTTCATCCAGGATACAGTGTACAATGCCCACACAGATTCACGCTATAATAACCCTCTGCAAGCCCACTTTCTGTGCGTGTTACATAACCATGAGTGGGAGCCATTTCTCCTCTCAGTGCTAATGTTGTTGTCAATCAAGTCTTTATTGTGGCAGGGACTGTACAATCTCTGGAGTAGCTGAAAAAACGCCTTCATCGCCTTTGTTCAGTCTCCCCTGCCACTCAAACGACCCCTCTGCCTCTCCCCACTCTCTTTCCCTTTCTTTCTCCTTTGTGTCTGCGTTTGTTGGAAATAATTTTCTAGCAAAGTGTTTACGTTGTCTCGCGGCCATGGAACATTTGAGCTGGAGTTAAGGATCGCCCGGAGGTCAGGTCAACACAGAGAACAAGCAGGCCAGTGTTTGACAGGTGTGGGCTAAAAGTAGGGCTGGTGACTTCCAATGTATTACACAACCGCGTAGCCTGGACACGTTTATTTAGGACGCACACAGCCTTGAAGGATCTGATAACGCAAGCGGGGCATTTCACAACAGGTGGGGGTAGATAATGGTACAGTAAATAGGGTTTTTATAGCTAAGGGGTGACTGCGAACTCAAGAGGAGAAAGCAATTCCCAAATTTAACGACGCGTTCCGGACACAAAGACGAGCCTCTTGGTTGTATTTAGCCGTCATCAAATAAAGTATGCTAATAACAGGTTAGGTTGATGTACTGTATGCACGTCTGCTGCTGTCTAATGATATAATCACAGAGTAGGAACAGCTCTTGTCCTGCTCCCTTCCTCGCGCCCCCTTCCCACTCCTGAGCTGGAATGTGCAAGAGGAGAAAAATGATCCAATGTCATCCGCAGTGATGGAAGCTTCACTGTTGAGCCAGAGGGATATGTTCAGGCGGGTGGGGGGAGCGGATATTTCTGGTGGAGTGTGAGTTTGAGTAAGTCCGGGCACTAAGCCAAGCATGCCGATGGAGAGGAAGGCAAGGGCGGGGGGCGGGGGAGTTTGGGAGAAAGAAAAGGAGATACAAATCCTTTTGGGCTGGCGCAGTGTCAGCTCCACTCTTATACAGCTGCTTCTGGAAAATTCTGCACCCTGCCCTACTAAACCACCAGGCATGACATGAATAACAAGAATGGCCCAGCCGTCGACAGCAGATACTTTTTCTTTTGACATGGGCCTAACACACTGGTACCAATGCCCTGGCCTTGCACATAGTGGAAAAATCAACAATGAAGGGGACACAGGGGCACAATGTGGAAACGAAATCCCTGCTTTACAAGGCTTTGTCCAGACAAGGACAAGCTCGCTACACCCCCCCAGGCTATGCGAAAGGCCACGTAACAGAAATGCCAACTGATGTGTTTTGAAGGGGTTACATGGTCACCAGCAATTCTGCACTAATTGGAGAGTTAAAACCTGCTAAATAACATTCAGTCAGTGCAGCTCAAGTGGATTTCCCCCACTGGCCCCATGTGTGGTTTCAAAGGCGGCTCTTGAAAAGGCACTAGCTGCTGGTATGCGTTGCTGTGTTCCTAACATGACCAGTCAACACTTGTCCCGGTCTAAGTACAGCCCTGAGTGTTGCTGTGCAGATGATGCTACCCCTTATCCGTCTGTGAGGTTGTTAGCCTTCTCTACTGTTGACATTTTTGTGCCTAACCTGTCTGAACACATCGGACTGGAGAGGCTGCTGTAGGCCGTCTGTATTCAGATAAAGAGGTGAGTCACTCGCTCATCCCCCTGCCCCCTCCAGTACTCTGAGCCACGTTCACCAGGCCTTATGTGTACAGGCAGCACATGGACATTGTATAAATAGCAGCGACCGCGTGGCTCGCCGCTGACACCTGACATTTTCATGCCCCAGCAAGCGGCTGATACATTTGGCACGCATTCCTCTCCCGGGTTTATCCATCTGTTGATGCTGAGCCCAACCCCCCAACCACTACTATGTGCTTGTAACATAACACGCGGCTCGTCTTTCCCTCTATTCATCTTAACATGCAAGCACTGCATGGCACAGACTTCACCCCTCCCATGCAGTGTTTTTCCCCTGCTTATCCTCCCTTCCCTCCCTCTCTTGCACTCTTTATTTCTGTCTACACGATATTCCCGGAAAACACGCAGCACTCTTCGCCCGAGTCATTAATCCTCTGATATTTTTTCCAGCCACCAAGATGGAGGACAGAACAGTGATATGCGTAATGCGACGAGTCGGAGTGATAACGCTGGAAAAGAGTGTGAGATTGTGGGAGGCAGGGTGCTCCTGGCTCTGGTCCAACGGCACTGCAGCGTGTCAATACGGCCGTTGCCAAGGAAACAGCAGAGCACACATGGAAGTACGGCTGCAGCAGAAAAACACCTCAAAATGTGTGTCTTTTACAGCTAATTTCAACAAAAATAGTGTCTCTAAAGGCCACATACCACAGGGACAGAATACAAAAGAGGTTTAGATTCAAAACGCTGCTCTTTGTGACTACTCAGGCTTTGAAAAACATTGCCTGTCAAATGCATGAAATGTCTAAAAGGGTTAGACTGCCTATATTGACCTACATAACCTAAATTACACTAATGCCTTTGTTTGCATTGCCACTGTGTACATCAGACTCTACTGTAATATCATATAATATGACCGCTGATCAATATAACCCACATTAGCTTAATATGCAGCCTACATGACATTAAAATGCTTCAGTATGATAAGGGTTAGCAACTGATGATGGTCCATTTTGTACAATATGGGAGATGATATCTGGTTCTTAGATATTTTGAACTCTAACCTTTCCCCCACTCGGCTATTATTAACAGATTGACATATAAAGAACTCTGTGTTTTGTAATAGGAAAATATCCAGGACTATTTATAGAGCTGTAAAGATGTGGCTCCTGATTAAACAGAGTACGTACAGGTCATGCAGCCTTATCTCCATAGCATCACTAACAACATCAAACTCTACAACGATTTTTCACATTAATGAGATATTGTAACTAACAATGTAGTATAGTAATATTATAGTAATATTTAAGCACATTACATCATAATGAGCATAATAATCTGCCAGTTCTGTGCTAAAGAAGTAATGCCCTGCAGTCATATTCCATAATATGTACTTTCACTCAGTAACATTCTAGTTTATTGGCTATTTATAGATTTCAGTCAGAGTGATGAAAAACTTGCACTGCTGTAATACTATTTAAAAATTCAAAACAAATAGCTTTTGAATGGTCAAAATACTCAAAATGGCTTGTATAAACAGGGAACACGAATCCATGAATACTTTGGCAAAATTTCACACAATCATTTTTCCAAATCCTGTTGCATCTCAGTTACATTATCGTATAGTTCGGTCTTCCTGACAAAGAGCGCGTTCCTTGTTTTAGGCGTGTGCTAAATCAGATCGCCTAGTGCAGCCTGCGGCACTCAGCTGAGACTTATGGCCCCGCTCCTGTGTCAGTGCTGTGAGAGAATGACCTCATGCACATCAAACAGTCGTAGCAAAGTCACAACTTGCAACATAAGTCATGTGATACAGTGGGGCCTAATCAGTTTGTCTTGACCTTGATCAAGGAAAGCGTTATCTGCGCGCTGACACCGTTCTTTCAGTTAATAGTGATAAAGTAGAATATAGTAAGTGCAAAGGCTGGCAGTATCACAGTGTTTCTAAGTATGCGCCGATAAATCAGCCCCGGGAACAACTTGTTTTGGCCTTTATTGAGAGACTCTATACTTTGTAACTGCAGTGACCTCAGCCTGATACTGCCTGATACTTTAGAGATATCATCATGGTTACACATTGGGGTTTTTGTCAGGTTGTTTTTAATTGCATAAGTAAAAAGTTGTTTATTTTCCTTTCCATAGGCCTATTCAGATTTTATACGATGATACCCTTAAAGACAGTGTGTGCCATGATCTATAAATATATATAAATATGGGGAATGTGCACCTGTTGCCATGGAGACACAATGCACATTAGCAAATACCACCTAAAAGGGTTTTAAGTCTGAAAACTACTCACGAAAACTACAAAGTAAACATATACAAAAAACAACACAAGTGATCAATACAAGTATTCATGGTCCTATTTAGGAGATTTACTACAAAAAAAGCTGAGGTTGACTGAAAAATCATTGGCTCACCTGTTATAGGTCCAACCAGGTCAATTCTTTCTGGTCAGACTGTGTTAAAATAAAGCTCAAATTCATGTTTAACAAAGAGACAGACAGAGCAGTGCCTACAGTTATCATCACACCCCCAGAGAATGCTGATGAAGGGGGTGTAGGAAAAACAGTAGTAACTGTACAAGTAGCAGGAGGATTTTTTTTTTTTAAGTATAAGAGGTATTTTGATGTTTACTTGTATGCCTTGAAGCATCAGTATACTGTAATAGCTCTCGTGTTAGTATAAAATAACTTAAAACATAACAGACTTTATATTCTGAAGCTATTTAATCATCCATATTTCTAAACTTAGCTTGAAGTATTATTGTGTAAATGATCCCACACCACTGCAACGTTTTTAGTGGGGGGGTCTATTTCTGATCGGGGCACAAGGACATTTTAAGGACAGAGCTGTCAGCCACACCTCCAGCTTGGCACTCTTATCCAGGCTGGCTCCTGCTGTTTCTGTATCAGTGACAAGGGGGAGGAATGGGGGGAGGATGTGAAAGGAGGAGAAGGGGATGAGAGGGAGCAGAGGGGGGGATACGCGAATGGTGTATGCGGTACCCATCTTTAGCCCCGTCCCGTTCGGTGAACTTTGAACAGCTGCTATGGCACTGTCTGAGCTTGCTTAAGGATGCAGATGAAAGTGCTGAGTGTCCTGTTATTTCGGGTTGTGTAGTGCCCTCGGGGGCCAAGATTTTTTCAGAGGAGAAGATTGCGAAGGGGAGTGTGTGTGGGTGAAAGAGAGAGAGAGAGAGAGAGAAAGAGAAGGAGGGTGAGGGGTGGATCATTTCGGAGAGTCTACCCAGAATGCAATGCGATCCCCACAGCCACATGGTGTGATGAGTTTTTCTGATAGCGCCGTTTCTAGTGTGAGTAAGAGAAAACATTGAGGACCTGCCAAAACATGTAATAGTGATTCTTTTCAGTGGGATTGAGTCCAAGAAAAGAGGTGGTTTTGTAGTACATTAATAAAAAAATACTTGAAGTGTTGATTGCCGATGTTTTGTTTGATTATGCTCAAACGTTATTAACACTGTTTATGATTATTACAGCACGTGTAGAGTCATCCAGGAGCTATAAATGTAACAATAATTACTCAACACACACACGTAAACAAGATACACTTCAGTTGGGTTTGGATTAGGGTTACTTTATTGTAGAAAGCATTACTCACTTTATTGTAGAGCGCATTATAGTCTTAAATCAGATGTATTTCAGCTGTTGCAAATTGTTGCTATTAACACTAATTTGCCTGTCTGAAGTAATGATGATTATGCATTATTATAATTCACATTTCTGACAGCCAAACTGAGAAAAAACATCAATTTACCTCTCCACCAAGTATCTGTATAGCAGCTCATATAAGAAAAGATATGTACTGGTAAAATTGTGTTGTAGAGGAGCAATATTTCAGGGAAGATCTTTCCTTGGATTTCCAGTTCTGTCATGACCGATAGAAGCTTCTTTAAGTAATAATCTCTGGTTTATGGGGGATAAAAACTAATACATTACAGTTAATTGTGGAAATTTCTAAATCAATTTAAAAAAAATAAAAAATCAATATACTGGTCAGAACAAATGAAAAATTTACAGCAATTTCAGCCTCCATTGGGCACCTCTGTGTTCTAAGAAGTTTTAGATGAATATGTTCTTTAGTAGCTCAGTTGCGACGTGAGCCGTGCTCCTGTGGACCCACCACCTGCGGGAGGATTCATGGAGGCTGGTGCATTGTGTTCTGGGCAGCAGAACACTGCTTGGACTGCTGCCCCCGTGACCCAGAAAATGGAAAAAGCAGAAGAAAATGAATGAATGTTCTTTAATGTCATTTGCAGTATTCCATAAAAGTCTCCTTAAACTACCTACAGGCTATAGGGGTGTTGGATTAAGGGGAAAATAGGGTCCAATGGAAAGCTCTTACAAAGTTAATAATGTGCATTTTTAAATATATTGAGAACATGTACAATGGATCCACAAATATAGTTGTATCCAGGGCAAACCCTCAGTAGACGAGAGTACATGCAATAGTAATTAGCTAACATTGTGTTGTATCTCCTTACGTGTCATGGTTAGCCTGGTTCTTTGCAGATTTCTATCACATGATCAGAGTGCATGGACAAAGCCTTGAATCAGCCCTCTTTGTTATTGTAGGCTCATGTGACCACCCCCCCTACCCCTCCCCAGTACAGAGACAGTCTGTTATAGGAGGAAAGAAGGTCAGTGTACTCTTTCGTCACATTTCCAGCTCAGAAGACGGATCTTGAAAGGAGAAAAAAGCCGGCCTCCGAATCAAAACTCCCTTTGTCTTGGGCTAAAACAAGCCAGCGTTTGTTGTTGTGCTCTGGGCTGTGATGTCATGGTTCATCGTTGCGGCAACCTCAGTGACACGGTGTTTTGATATTGGCACCACAAGAAGAGAAATTATTGATTTACCATACGCACATCAAAGACAATAACAGATATAATAAAGTCATTAAAGAAGATAGAGTTGCACCCATAATCGTACTGAAAATGTTTTTCATTTAAAGCTACAGAACAGTGTCGCAATAGTTTTGGTATGCAGTAATGGATGCAACATTATAGCATTCTTTGTTCAAAATAACAACTAATTGAGTTGGTTTCATGTCTGCTATCAGTGTAATATTGATACTTTGCAGAGGCATCACTCTGGGAGCGTTCTTCATGTGTCTATAATGGTGGAATGTTCAGCAGTTACACAAGCAAACTATAGCAATCACAGTTAACACATTTTCAGAAGTCTGTGATCAATACGAGTGTTCTTCAAGCTTTAGACAGAGCAGTGTCTTTAGTTAGCGTCACACCCCCAGGGAATGAGCATTAGTAATGTACGGACCATAGGCATATACCAGAACAAACTACATGTCATTGGAACAGATAATCTAATGTTAAGATTCCTAATTCTAAAGCACTATACATACAGCCGTTGGCATAGAGAACCTTCTGCCACTGGTGTCATGAGCTAAAGAACTCATTTGATTTTCACAGTGAAACACCCACAGGCTCCAACATGCTGAAATACAGACACACAAATAGATGTGAGTTCACACTCGAGTATGTGTTTTAGAGTTATTATAGTTTCTCTCATCTGTCCCCACCACTTTTAGAATGGTGGCATTTCCATTATGACATTATAACAAATTTAGTCAAAGTAAGACATTTGGTTCCTGTGTGGATAAAGTGCCGAAACTGTTTTATAACTATCTGCAAAAACTGAAATGTTTGTGTGTGAGTGTGTGTTTTTATGTGGCTTCAAAGCAAATAATTTGGATTTAAAATTAAAATATAGAGGCTATGTCTGGTCAACCTAAAATATTTAAACAGAAAATGGATTTTTCTTGCCTGGAAGAATCCATGACTCATCGCTGTACCAGCGAGTGAGTCTGGTAACGCTTGATCCACAGAATGCGCTGCGGTTGCGCGTAGACAGACAGCTAAGTGAACCAATCAGAGATTGCGCCATCTTGATTCAAAACTGAGGCGGAACTTCCGCTGCCTAAGAGTGACTTTGCGGGCAAAGGCGGGTGCACTGACGTCACCATCTTTGAACGAATCAGAATCGCGGAGTCGGTTTGGAACCGGAGGAGCGAGGGTGGATGGAGAGTGTCCAAATGGTATTGCGGTGTATAGGAAATACAGAGAGATATCATTTGGCTGGCCAGGTAAGGATTTTTCAAGATTCACATGTAATTTTTTTTTTTTTATGATTATGTAAGTAGAAATATTATGAGAATATTTTGATTGCAGTAGTACTATTCATGGCTTGCAGCTTCCTGTTATATGCACCATTTTGGGTTCAATTTCCTCAATCAGAAGATATTTTGTTTTTTAATTTGGTCGCTATGGCAACCGTCCTAATTTCTTATTATTCTGAAATCCATGGATAGCAAAACATCCAGTACCTAAACCTTAATTTCCAGCATTGCGTGGATACATAACCTTTGTCCCTCTCGACTTTCTGTATTTAGTGTCTGGAAACCTGCTTCGTCTTTTTTTCTCACAGGAAGCCCGGCTCCAAATGCGGCTGACCTTTGGTGATGTAATTCACATGATAGATGCGTGAGACTACGGCCTCGCTCTGCTCTGAATGCTCAACTCCCTCAGGCCCGCGACAGGCTAAACGGGCCAAAGGAGACGCCATCAATACACATGAGCACCAGTGCACCTCAAATCTACGCAATTAATCTTTGCTTTGTAACGAGCTGACAGCATTTTATCCACAGTACAAACACAACAATGTTAGCATGTTGTAACCTTAACAGGGACATGGCTAATTTAGCTCAAGATAGGGGATTTTGGGATTAAAACATGGGAGTGTTGAGGTAGGGCTGTCTGATGAGTCACAATCATAAAAGTTGCATTCACAGATTCGCCATACATTATAACCATCTGCAGACGAGCAATTAGTGTATTTGATGTATTAAAACAGGAAAAATGCAAAGATTTGAGGGACAGATGGTTTTATTTAAACAGTCTTGTATCTCCAAAACTTTACTTCTTGCTGTGTATTTATTGACTGACCAGCCAGTCCCTTCTACATTCTGTTCAAATCCAAAAGAGACAGGGACTGGACAATAGAGCGTGAAAATCCTCCGTCCAAATTTGAGATGATGCTAATTTGTCTCTCAAATGCTGAAGACATCTCCTCTTCAAAACTCTTGTATCTGTCACCTTCTTTTACCTGAGATAAGTAATACTTTGGTGCTTCTGTTGTTGAGTCTGAGAAAATCTATGCTGTTTCTCAGTCCTTATATTGTTTTTTTTTCTGTTTTTTATGTGTAAACCACCATGTTTGTTTTGACGCAAACAGAGCATGTGTCTCTCTGATTGGTTAACCCGTCTGTCAATCACATGCTTTGAAATCAGGTCAGCTCCAGTCCACTCGTTTCTGTAAATTTTTCTGTCAGGTAAGTGTGTTCATGGCTTCAACATTTTTAGGGCTTTTTCCCATTCAAAACACATACTATTTTGTTTTAGATTGTTATGGCAATGGTCCCAATTTGCGATCATTCTGAAACCCATGTCTACAGTAATCAACATTTTAAAAAAAGATGCATAATAAACCAGCAATGCATCTTTTAGAGAACAATTTAATCATATTTTTGCTTTATTCAACTTCGTCATTGATTATAAACAATACTCAATTTCCTTTAATTTACATAGGTTTTCAACCCAAGTCCCATTTACAACTAATTAGAATCAGTCTACTAAGATATTAGACGAGTAGTCCAATATGTATGCTGATGTGATATGCTAATACATAGGCCTATGAGATTATTGGTTGTCTGTTGCAAAAAAACTTTCCGTATTTGCATTTCTTTGGTTGAAAATGCTAATTCCTCCATTCACTGTAGGCTATTATGGTTTGGAAATCTTCAAAATTCAGTGTTTTTGTTTACAAGCAATGAAAGGCTTTATCTCTCTCCTGACAATGCTCTAGTTAGGCTAATTCCTGCAGTTATCAGGCTAATAAACTAGTCTGCACCTGATATTTTTAGTTTATGCATGTGGCGATCGCAGTGGGATTACGCGGCTAATCTGGCGCCAACAAAAGACAAACTGAAACATGAACACTGAATTATGCATTTTCAGCCCCGTATCGAGCGCCTGCTAATATGATTACACAGGAAAAAGATGTTGTGTTTTTATAGTTAGCCTCATTATCACGCTAGTCCATTTTAATTAGAGTCCCACAACACTGAAGATAACAGGCAGAGGAGACAGGAAACCGAGGAGTGCCCTTGAGATTTGGACTGGAAAATATCTTAAACAAACATCTAATTCATTCCATAAATAATACTGAATGTAAGAAAACACGTACAACATAAACAGGCTATTCCTATGGGCTATTGTTTTGTGTTTCTTTTTTTAAATTAATGCAATTTCTGTATGCGTGAAGAGTCCCTCAGCCGTCCAGTCGTCTTTTATCAATTTCTGTATATAAAAATGTGAGTGTTTTTTGTCAGTGACTGGAATAATCACACATTTTTCTATTCTATTATTTTCTGTTTATTTTCTTTTTATTCAGGTTATCACATCATCTGCAAACGAGTCAAAACGTGCCTAAAAATTGGATATTTGATTTACATAACACCACAAACTACTGTTGCACATTTACTACTGAAATTACTACTGTTGCACATATATTTTTATCTTTATTTTCTATGCACATTCTATTGCACATTACTGCACATTTCACTGCTGCATCTTCCATTGCGCATTTTGATGCACACTGCACATTTTGGACATCTGTAAATAGGTATTTATTTATTCTTTGCACTACTTTTAGATTTTAGATTTTGTCTTAGATATTTTTTGTATTGCCTATATGTTATATTTTGTACACTGTCTTTTTTTGCACTACCTGGCCAGAGAGAAACAAAATTTCGATTCACCGTATGTCGAACACATATGGCAGAATTGACAATAAAGCTGACTTTGAACTTTGAAAACGTCACATAAACAACCAATATGCCTACCCAGGACAGTAGATAGGAAGGGACAAAGGGGTCTGTTGTCCCAGGCCCCAGGATTTTAGGGGCCCAGAACTGGACCTCTTCCTATTAATTCATATTAGAGGGGGGCCCATGTGAGGCTTCTTGCCCTGGGCCCCCAAATTTCTGTTGACAGGCCTATTAAATCCTAATATTTTTACAATTCTGACACAATTCTCAACAGTTTATTCATCCATGGCTCTGACTTTCCCAGATAACACTATTCAAAACAATGTACTATTTATTGATATACACAACATTTTGAGGACCTTTTCCCATTCAAAAGATATATATTTTTTCTCTATACCAACCATTTTCTCTATTCTGAACCCATGCAAACTATGTCATATGTCCATACCATATTAATATGTAAACTCTTTTCTGTTGTCCATCATCATTTTTCCACTTTTTCCCCATGATCCGTCCTGATTCTGCTCCTCTCACACAGTGAAAATCTGTCAGGGGTAAATAAGTAGGACATGTAGTTATGGTTTGTTTTAAGTCATTCCACCTGACAGGGTCAAATGGCGGACAGGAGCAGCTGGAACAGGCATGTCTGCAGCGAAGTTCACTGTGTGCTTTGCTCAAGTTGAAGCCGTCAGAGGAAAAAGGTTAGACGACTTTGAAAAGTTACATTTATTAAATCCACTGGAGCCATTTTTAAAAAGCCTTCCAGTTTTATGTAAATCAGCTTTTTAAATTAGCTTCCACAATGAGCTGTCACAGTCTGACTAGAGGACACTCCATGACCTGTTTTGCATTCATTGAAACACAACCACATTTTTACATTTTTAGTGCCATTGCATAACATATTGAGATGTAAAAAAAAATCATTTAATTGTATTTATATTGCATGAAATTTCACTGTATGGCAGAAACAACTTGAAGCTCAACTCTGAAACATATCAATAGAAATAAAAGCATGTTTAACTGCATGTGGTTTCGTTGCTCAAAAATACCTCGAAAAACTGGCTGCAATGAGACAATAAATGAGGCAATAAAGCACTGATTTCAGTGTAATAAGCATTTTTAAATGTATTAACAGAAATTTTGTTTTTTATATGGAACAACACACTCAGAAGTCATTCATTGCTTTTATAAAAATAGAAAGAAGTAGAACAGTTTTAGAATTGCATAAGATTCAAACCACTTTTCAAATATGACTGGTCTATGAAACAACATCATTATCAGCCAAGAGAGCAGAATATCGGGCTGTTGCGTAACCCCGGTACGTCTCTGTATTTGTTCTCTGTATTTGCGAGTTGCCTCATGTGTTTACAAAAGTAGAGCTGGAGGAATACGCCGTGACTCAGCAAAGACAACGTCAGGCTGCATATAAAAGGTGCTGTTTGAGAAATAGAGCCACGTCATCCTGTCGCTATGTACAGTTGAACTCCTATTGGGTCAGCTGGTTATATCACTCCGCTGATAGCACTGTTCAACATGTCCTTTGTGTAACCCTAGATTCAATAAGACCAAGCTAAAGGACTTTCCTATTGATTTGTCACATATTTTACACCCTATAACCCTATTTGCAATCATTAAAGGAAATCATTCTAGCAAAAGTACTGACTTTTCAACTACTACTAAATGATAACTACAATATCCTATAGACTAGTATTTGTTCTACATCTACAGCTCTGAAAAAAAATAAGAGATCACTGCATGTTTTTCTGAAATCAGCATCTCTACATGTATTACAGCCATTCCATTCCAGCGTCTGTTGAATTCCAACACAAACACAAAGCTGAGCTACTTCAGTTCTTGCACCAGGAGTGGAATAAAGTCACCCAAGAACAATGTGAAAGACTTGTGGAGAGCATGCCAAGACGCATGAAAGCTGTGATTAAAAATAAGGGTTATTGCACCAAATATTGATTTCTGAACTCTTCTTAAGTGTAAACATTAGTATTATGTTGTTTTAAAATGATTTTGATCTTGTTTCTTTGCATTGTTTGAGGTCTGAGAACATGTATCTTTTTTGTTATTTTGACCATTTGTCATTTTCTGCAAATAAATGCTCTAAACGATAATATTTTATTTGAAATTTGGGGGAAATGTTGTCAGTAGTTTATAGACTCAAACAAAAATGTTCCTTTTGCCCAAACACATACCTATAAGTAGTAAAATCTGAAAAACTGATAATTTTGCAGTGGTCTCTTATTTTTTTCCAGAGCTGTCCAAAAAAACACACACACACACACACACACACACACACACACACATTAATTACATCTATAACACCTTGAGTTAAGCAGGGTTGGGCCTAGTTAGTACTGGAAGGAAGGAAGTTGTTTTGATTCCCATTCATACCAGTGTAAACAGCCATTGAAACTCTTTGCCTCCAGTGTTAAAGTTCACTACTGTATGTATAAATGGGAGTGTGCAGTATTTTGTATGTGGACCATCCCAACAAAATAAACAAATACTGACCTGTCAGTACAACCATTAGTTCTTTGGCTATTACTACAATTTAGAAGTATACCCCACATTATCACTCTAAGTACAACATTTTTCTTGTACATATTTAGGCTACTGCAATCCATTAAAGTAAACATGTGCTTTAGACAAATATTCCTGCAGTAAAGCTATCTAAAAGCTATATTTGAGTGTTATATATTGCACATCTTGTATCCAGGCTCTCCACCGCAGCTCATGTTGTGGTTAACTTCTCACAGACTTGGACATGTTTACAGTTTGCAGCGATAAATTAAAAACAAAATCTCCCCGATAAGATCCACAGATGTTACATACGAAAGATTTGTCTTGACGTCCGATGACAGCTGATTAAAGCTTATCTACTCAAGTGGAAAAAACAAGCTTCTGAAGAACACCAAAAAAACTGAAAATACTTTTATGTTTATCTGATATTTTTTTTAATTTAATACAAGAAAATGATCCAGATCCTCATGTGGATATGTAGAACAGAAAGTTATAAGGAAGTATAAGCTAGTACTTCTTATCTGTGCTTTGTTTGTCTCTAGTAAACAAAAATAACTAGCAAGATGACAATTACAGGGTCATGTAAGGACAATTTAAATTGACACAAGAAAAAAACATAGTTAACTAACTAACAAACCAACTAGGGCTGGAAGTCAGATTCGATACGATACACAATACTGATGATACGATCATTATCACAATGTGGCGATACATGTGATAAATGATATATTGCACATGATACTCTGTGATCTATTGCTGTTTTTCAAGAACCAAATACATTTTAGCAGCAATATTTCTTTGTTAAGCCACCACTTGTGCAAAGTTAATATGAAATGTATGTATTTTAATCATCAGAACAGTGAATATGTCAAATGTGTTGCATAAACAAGTTTCCTTCCACTAAATGAGCAACAAAATTGTAGTGCGGTCACACACACACACACAAAAAAACACTAAAAGATAACAAAAAATATATATACATATATAGACTGCACTGGAAAAAAACAGACCACTGCATTTTTTCTGAAATCAGCATCTCTACATGTATTACAGCCATTCCATTCCAGCGTCTGTTGAATTCCAACACAACTTGAGTTCCAACAGCTACTTGAGTTCTTGCACCAGGAGTGGAATAAAGTCACCCAAGAACAATGTGAAAGACTTGTGGAGAGCATGCCAAGACGCATGAAAGCTGTGATTAAAAATAAGGGTTATTGCACCAAATATTGATTTCTGAACTCTTCTTAAGTGTAAACATTAGTATTATGTTGTTTTAAAATGAATTTGATCTTGTTTCTTTGGATTGTTTGAGGTCTGAAAACATGTATCTTTTTTGTTATTTTGACATTTTCTGCAAATAAATGCTCTAAACCAGAGCATTTACTAGGGGGGTCGCGGAGGTACTGCAGGGGGGTCGCGAAATCTTTTGATTTCACTTTAAAATAATATAATTTTATATTTTATAGTGTAAAATACAGTATTAACCTGTGTATTATTTCCTTGTATTGGATGTACCATAACAGAGTAGCAATGTTTATACATGACACTAAGCTCAATTTAATATAAAACACAATTCTATGCCGTATATATAGTAGGGGGTCCCTGGCCCAGTTCGCCATCTGTTTGGGGGTCCCTGGCCTGAAAAACGTTGAAGACCCCTGCTCTAAACGATAATATTTTATTTGGAATTTGGGGGAAATGTTGTCAGTAGTTTATAGACTCAAACAAAAATGTTCCTTTTGCCCAAACACATACCTATAAGTAGTGTATAAGTAGTACTACTTATAAGTATAAGTAGTAATAAGAAAGACTGATAATGTACTCAACACGTCACGCAGCCGACTCACAACAGGGGGCACACTCTGGATCTGGTCATTACTTACGGGCTGACCACTAGTGTGTCCTCTGTTGCTGACCTGGCCGTGTCTGACCACTACTGTGTGTTTTTTGATATCACTGGTTTTATACAGCAGGAGACCTCTGTGAGAACTGTGAGGAAGTGCCATCTGACCCCTGAAGTGGCAGCAAATTTTATCGAGGTGTTAGAGAACACCAGGCCAATGGATGCTCTTTTTAACTGCATTCTAGATATCAAATCCTGGATGGCAAGAAACTTTCTCCAGCTTAACCAGGACAAAACTGAGGTTCTAGTCATCGGTCCTGAGGCCCAGAGAGAGAAACTTTTATCAAAACTACAAGCACAGTCTTTTAACCCATCTCCTCAAGTGAAAAACCTGGGCGTCATCACAAAAATAGGTTTCTATCACCTAAAAAACATAGCCAGAGTTCGCCAATACGGAGACATTGATGCATGCTTTTGTCACTAGCTGTATAGACTACTGTAATGCCCTGCTGTCTGGTCTTCCCAAAAAGATTATTTCAGGTTTGCAATGCCCTGCTGTCTGGTCTTCCCAAAAAGATTATTTCAGGTTTGCAATTATTACAAAATTCAGCAGCACGTGTCCTGACTAGGACCAGAGGGCGGGACCACATTACACCGGTCTTAAAATCTCTGCATTGGCTCCCTGTGAGTTTCAGGAAGTTCTTTTACTGGTTTTTAAATGTCTTAATGGTCTTGGGCCTTCTTATCTTTCAGAACTGCTTTCCCCTTACGAACCTTCATGGGCCCTGCGCTCCTCCGGCAGCAGGCTCCTGGTCATTCTCAAAGTCAGGACACACACTCACGGAGAGGCGTCTTTTCAGTACTACGGCCCTCGTCTATGGAACTGCCTGCCGGAGGACCTCAGGGCTGCAGAGAACGTTCATGTTTTTAAGAGTGCGCTCAAGACTCACCTGTTTAGCTTGGCCTTTGATTGACTTCCATCATCTGTTTGCTTGTCTTTTGTTTGTTCTTTTGTTTGTTTGCTTGTATATTTGTTTGTTGTTTGTTCGTCTGCTTGTTTGTCTGTTTGCTTTTTTTTATTTTTTTTTCCTGGCAGCACGGTGGCTGAGTGGCGAGCACTCATGCTTCACAGCAAGAAGGTTCGGGTTGCCCGGGCCTTTCTGTGTGGAGACTGCATGTTCTCCCCATGTCTGGGTGGGTTTCCTCCGGGCACTCCGGTTTCCCCCACCAACCTAAACATGCGCCATAGGTAAAATCCTCCAGCTTAGGGCCTGACCAAAGCCTAAATAACAAAACAAAATCATGGGGATGGTCCCCGGGTCAAATATAGAAACAACTTCTCCTGTGCGAGATCAATAAAGGTCAATCTTCTAATCCTTGACCACTGTAAGGCGCTTTGTGTTACAATTTTGTATGAAAAGCGCCTTATAAATATTGTTTGATTGATTGATTGATTGGTCTCTTAATTTTCACAATACTGTATCACCAAATTTAGTATCACGATATATCGATATTTTGATAATTTTATATTTTTGCACACCCTTAAAACCAGCCATTAAACAGTAGGTCAATTAAACATATTCTGCATCTATTCAATTAGAGGTCATTTAATTGCAAAAAATATTGTGTGGGCTCTCCACAGATCTGACCAGTAAGTTTGTCTCCATGGAGATAGATTATTTTATTGCCATACTGTGGAACATTCTTCAGACACAAGCACGCGGCAGACCCTACACCAAAAAAGGGACAGAGTGCACCTTTAAATAATTATTTTCTGTTTATTTTTTCTCAGTTAAAGCTGCTGTTTAGTATTCAAAAACCTGATTACATTTATATACAGTGTTCTCTGTATGCATGTTTACTGCAAATGAGAAACAACCAAATCCCAGTCGAACGACATTGCATATCATGTTTAATATATCTTCAATATCTTCCCAGAACATGACGAAATAGTGTTATGTCAGCAGCAAAAATTCTTACATTCAAACAAGAATGCAGAGTGTGGCGGAGGGAGTGGAAATGGAGAGGTTTGGGTGGAAATGGGGGAGGCTGGAGTTTCGGGCAATTCCTCCAGCGCATAGTAACGTTATTCAAGGCAGGACTTTGAAGTTAAGGCTGGGTGGATTTGTGAGAGGAGGAAAAAATGACTTAATTAAAACAGTTGCAAAGCAGCCCACAGAAACAGGGGCTGTGAAGAGGCTTGGGAACAGGTAACATTTAATAACAGGCTGCAGGGGCAGAGCATGGGGTAAATGACAATATCAGGAACATATGTAGCTTTTTAAAATTGTATTATTAATTCAATCCAGTCTAGTTGTGGTAAGCTTCTATTTATACTTTGCAGCTGATGTCTGTGATTCTAACTGTATAGGCACTTCTCTATCTTAAGTTCTGTTACTTATTATTAGACTTATTTGCGCTTTGTGTAATAGTATCGCTTTTATTGGTCACAAACCCGCCTATAAAAAGGATTTTATGCTCTACACTTGTCTCTCCCTCCTGAACTCCGACCTCTGACATCACACGCCGGTGGAGCCAAGGAGTCATGGCTGCAAGATGCGGGGCCCTGAGTGGACCATGTTTAGGCGCACTAAGATTACTGTTGCAAGCCCAGTAGTGTGCGGGCTTCTGTGGCTCGGCGTTGGGCTAATTTTGGCATGTTTGGGTGGCGCGCTGCGATGAAATTACTTTGGTATGTTGATATGGTTTATTTTGTGTCCCTTTTGTGAAATGTTTATCGTATGTTAAATATAACTTACATCTAGATGTTGCTGGCAGGAAGCGTCCCCTTTTTCTGTGTACCTGGTCTGTTCTCTGGTCATGGGGGTGGCATTGCTGATAATTTTACTACATTAATCCACTAAAATACACCCCTCTGCTACATTTGTTTTAACACAATCTGCCCACAAAGAACAGACTTACAGAAGCTGGGACTACAACAGGTGAGCTGATTTGTGCTGTTAAACAAGACTCCCAAATCCCAGTCTAGTGAGCATTAACCTAGCCATTTTTTTTTTTTTTTTTGAACACTTAAGACATACTGTAAATGGATCAATTCAAAATTATTACAAAACCTGGCACCCATCCATACTCTTATTTCGAATCCGAACCAGTCAGTAACTATCTCACTTACTCCACACGCTAAAACCCCCTTAAATGTCCCTTTCTAAATTTAATTCAATTCTTTAAATTTTTTAAGAATTTTTTCAAATTTTTTCAAATGTGTTTTTATTTATTTGTTTACTTTTTATTTATTTGGCCTGCTGTTCTGTCCTGTTCTGTTGTCTTCTGTGTAATTGTCTATGTTTAAATATTGCTTAAAAATCAATAAAAAATAATAGATTTTTTTTTTCCTTTAGTTTTCAGACAATCTGATTTTATTTTAATTTTTACAGTATTTGCTAATGTGTCACCATGGTAACTGCTACATGTGTCTCCAATGGTGGAAAGTGTATAACACCCCCAAGCATGTAATGATTATGTCACTGCAAAGTATGAATAGCCACAGTTGCCTTGGGGTAGACTAAGGGAAGCAAGGCTGATGATCAGTGTCAAGGTCATTGGTACTGGGAAAGGTGGATGAAGTGTCTTGCCTAAGGACACAACAGCAGTTTTCACAAATGGCACTGCTGCTCCTGGTATTCCAAGCAGTGTCCCATCCTAGTACTAACCAAGCCCTGTTTAGTTTTCGAGGTCAGACAAAAAAGAAATGAACATGATTCAGTCAGGTGTTTAAAAAATAGATTAATTATGAATATTACAATAAATAATAGGATTTTCTCACATTATTGGGTTATATAACTGCAAAAATACACATCAATACCAAGTAACAATATGATAGCAAAACAGTTTTAACTTATTTTTTGTAACTTGAAATACTCTGTGACATCTTATTCTATGGTCGCTAATGTGAAATTGGCTTAAATAAACTAAAAAAACATACGCAAATGTTTGTCTTTTGTGGCATTGTTTGTAACTGTGACCCATTTCGGTAAAGTTATTCACGTCCCAATATATTTTTACCTCCATATTTCAGTTTCACTCAAATAACCCTGTATGAGACAATCCCACAATGACACATCTTTATTACCCCGTGAAGCATCTGTCATCAAATGTGGATGATGTTTTGCTGCGATCCATAAAATGCGTCCCTCTTGTGTGTCTTGTTCGTGACTTTGGGGTGTCCTAGTTTTCGGTGATGGGGGCTTCTCGGTGTTGCTGGAGCGACAGAGTGACAGATGGAGATGGGCCGATGGGGCTCGGGGAGGAGAGAGTACGAGCGAGAGAGACAGGAATGCCTTTGGGAGGGCACTGCGACAGGTAGACACAAACTTCATTACAAACGCCGCGGGGAGACGCTTTGGATATCAAATTTGCCCCTCAGTCAAAACAAGAGAAATAATGCTTTGTAAGTCTGTCTGAAAAACACCTCCTTGTTTGAGAAAGTAATTACGCCAATTACAGCTACTGCACTATTGAGGGTTCACTGTGTAACTTCTGCTGGAGATTGTATTACTTTGCCTGGAATGTTCCACAGTAGAGCAGGAGATGCCAAAAAGCCAAGTTACAGGTCATATCTGTGGAGAGCCCTCTCATGGTAAGAATGTATGTTTTAAAAGGTAGGCATACTTGGGCGATGAAGAATGCCTGTACTGAAATCAAAGGAAGTTTGTTTTAATGCCACCCACATGCAAAACAATAACATCACCATGGTAGCAGACCCACCAGTGGACTCACCAGATAAGTTATGTAATGCATTTTTAATACACACAGCCACTAAATTTGTATTGTGCTTTACAATCTTGACATGATTTGAGAACGTGTGACACCAGAGCTGGACTGGGACAAAAAAACAGCCCTGGCATTTTTGGCTTAGACCGGCCCCTCATAATTAGCGGAGCACAGCGGATGAATTTATGTATGTGTTCCCCGAAGCAAAGTATTTTACTATTGTTATGTCTTGGTCTAGGGGAAACCAGGGCGCAACATTTAAAGGAAAAATCCCAGCTCCCAAAAACCACCAGCAAACTCGCAGTAACTACACATTCAACGGTTTATTTAAAATGCATTTTGCACACACAAAAAGAAACCTTTCTCATCGAATCTACACGATTCATGTAGGTCACCTGTTTTGGCTTCAAAACTGTGAATTTCGCCAAAATGTGAGCGATTTTCATGCCTGTCCTGGTATTATCCTAACATTACTACCTGCTGACCTGCTGTGCCTGTGCTACACTTCCCTTGTCACTCTGTCCATTGGGTTCCCTGTCCACAGTCTCTGGCTGCTCCTCTCCCTGTCCACCTTCAACCTGCAGAGGACATGGAGGCTCCAGCTGCCCCTCCAGAGAATATATCTGTTATTTTAGAACATTTTGCAGCGTCTATAGTGAGATTTTTGAATCTTTTAGCCCGCAATTCTCCACACCCCCTTTCTTCCGCTTCTCCATGTTTCCACGCTCAACACTCAAACTGGTGGGGATCAGTGCAGAGAAAGGGGTGGGACCGCTCTCGTAAGCTTCTATCCTGACTGGTTTAGGCCACTGTCTATATTGAAGATGGACCAATGGTCACCTCCTCTAAACTGTGGGCCGGTTTCTAATTTAAAAAAAAGAAGGAAAAAAAAAAAGGAAAACAACAGCATCGGCCCCTAGGACTGTCGGCCCACCGGGGAGAACATGCAAACTCCGCACAGAAAGGCTCTTGGATCGCCCGAGCCTTTCTGTGTGGAGTTTGCATGTTCTCCTCGTGTCTGGGTGGGTTTCCTCCGGGCACTCCGGTTTCCCCCACCAACCCAAAACATGCACCATAGGTAAAATCCTCCAGCTGAGGTCCTGACCAAACCGAAGCAAGAAGATCATGGAGATGGTCCCCGGGCGCAGTAATGTGCTGCCCACTGCTCCTAATAACAGGATGGGTTAAATGCAGAGAAGAATTTCTCCTGTGTGAGATCAATAAAGTCACTTCTTCTAAATGCCTGTTATGCCCGATTACCGGACCAGGACTGTGTTACACTGAAGTCATTTTTCAGCGACTCCAGATTCAGTGGTGGTAAGCTTCTTCAAGGATCAAGCCGGCAAATCAGGCCCTTCCAACTTTTGTTTTAGATATTTTGTTTTTTCAATTAAGGACAATACATTTTCATCACTCAAAACTCCATAGATAGGGAAGTTGGTGGGAGTCTTGACCAAGATAGTGGTTGGAGTTGATGTTAGCATTGACAGACACTTCATTTTAGTTTATTGCTGTGAAAATACAGTATTTAAAACAAGATTCATTATAACTTCAATTCACTACTTGCCTTATCTATGTTGTTTTCACAGCGGTACTGGTGGGCTGAGAGAGACAGCGCTGCTTCAAAGAGACGACTGCGGAAAAAAAGGGTCTAATTTTAACTTTGGTGGAGACAGAGGGGCTTGTGAAACAGCTCTCCGCCCGACTACATCTTAATTATTCATCAAGTCTCTCAACTAAAAAGCCTTCCATGTTATTCGCTCTTCCTCTTTCTTCTCCCATGCTGTTTCATTCACTCACTCAAAGTAGCCACCCACACATTACCAACCAAAGCTGCTCTCAGACCTCAAACTAGCCCCATAGAAAGACAGCAAGTCCAAAACATGGCTAATAAGGTGTGCTGAGGCCTGCAGTTTCTTGTGGTACAAATGGAATTAAAAATGATGCTATGATTCTGTGATGTGAGTAAATAAATAATTCAGAACTCACCTTTCCAACACACCATCGCTTATTGACAAGCAGTTTTTTAGGTGTTCTGGTTCAGTTGTGTTACGTTGCAGAATAGAAAAGCAATCTAATTATTTTACTGTCTGCTGTTATTTACTATAAGGGACGGCATCAACTAAACAGGTACTCAGTGAAGTTAAACATGGTTGACAACGGGACAATCATTCACTTTTTTCACTACAGTTATTGTATTATTCTTGGTGGCTAGAATTCTGGATAAATGGGTTGAATTGGAGCATTATCAGAGGAATTGATGGAGTGGAATTGTTGATTTGCTGTTGAAAATCATAGGCTGTATGAAGAAGTGCACTAAGGTTAAATAAAGCTCATGATGCTAGCGGTTATAGGGGTGAATTTGGAGCCAAGTTCCATATTATGAATAGAAATTTATTTACGAACAAAACAGCAAAGTAAAAAGACCAGGATCATGCAGCGCGGGTTAAATCGGAAATTTTAAGACCAAAATAACAAGGCTCACTGCAGCAGTTACAGAGCGAGAACGGCGACAATTTTTCAATGTAAAGAGTCGATGGTGCCTGAAGCGCCCCATGTTGACTTCCTATTTGGAACGTTGCGGCTCACGAGTTAGCTATGTCTATTTATATATATACAATCTATGTTGAAATCCCAGAAATAAAAGTCTCAAATTGAGCTGAACTTAAAGCTGGGGTACCTGATTTTCTCATTGTGGAAGTTGGAAGTGGGTAGATCTGTTTAAAATCAGTCCCCACTCCTCCCCAGCTTTCACAAACCCTTTCATTCATTTTATTTTATTATTTCCAAATAAATGAGCGCACACATTGTTGAATAAATGAGCAAATGAATGGTTCAGGGTACAAATTTAAAACCTATACAGCTCTGGAAAAAAAATAAGAGACCACTGCATTTTTTTCTGAAATCAGCATCTCTACATGTATTATAGCCATTCCATTCCAGCGTCTGTTGAATTCCAACACAAACACAAAGCTGAGCTACTTCAGTTCTTGCACCAGGAGTGGAATAAAGAACAATGTGAAAGACCTGTGGAGAGCATGCCAAGACACATGAAAGCTGTGATTAAAAATAAGGATTATTGCACCAAATATTGATTTCTGAACTCTTCTTAAGTGTAAACATTAGTATTATGTGGTTTTAAAATGAATCTGATCTTGTTTCTTTGCATTGTTTAAGGTCTGAAAACATTGTCATTTTCTGCAAATAAATGCTCTAAACAATAATATTTTTATTTGGAATTTGGGGGAAATGTTGTCAGTAGCTTATAGATTCAAACACAAATGTTCCTTTTGCCCAAACACGTACCTATAAGTCATAAAATCAGAAAAACTGATAATTTTGCAGTGGTCTCTTATTTTTTCCAGAACCGTAAATAATACAATATGGATAAAAATAAGCAATCACAAGTTAAGACTGAAAACAAGATTTGACATTAATAGTATACAACAATATGTGAAAAAAGAGTTTAAAATGAAGTTATTCTCTAGATTACAAGTTAAAGTTAGGTTCATAATTATACTCAACAAAAAAAGGCCACCCCGAAATGTGCATTTTTTTTGCTTTATTGGGGGTCTGGGGACTCAGAACCAGTCAGTATCTGGTGTGACCACCATTTGCCTCATGCAGTGCAACACATCTTCTTCACATAGAGTTTATCAGATTGTCAATTGTGGCCTGTGGAATGTTGGTCCACTCCTCTTCAATGGCTGTGCGAAGTTGCTGGATATTAGTGGGAGCTGGTACACGCTGTCGTATACGCCGGTCAAGCACATCCCAAACATGCTCAATGGGTGACATGTCCGGTGAGTATGCTGGCCATGCAAGAACTGGGACATTTTCAGCTTCCAAGAATTGTGTACAGATCCTTGTAATATGGGGCCGTGCATTATCTTGCTGAAACATGAGGTGATGTTCATGGATGTATGGCACAACAATGGGCCTCAGGATCTCATCACGGTATCTCTGTGCATTCAAAATGCCATCAATAAAATGCACCTGTGTTCTTCGTCCATAACAGCCTTTGAAGAGGAGTGGACCAACATTCCACAGGCCACAATTGACAATCTGATTAACTCTATGCGAAGAAGATGTGTTGCACTGCATGAGGCAAATGGTGGTCACACCAGATACTGACTGGTTCTGAGTCCCCAGACCCCCAATAAAGCAAAAAAAAAAAAAATGCACATTTCGGGGTGGCCTTTTATTGTGGGCAGTCTGGGGCGCACCTGTGCACTGGTCATGATGTCGGATCGGCATCTTGATGTGGCGCACCTGTGAGGTGGGGTGGATTGTCTCGGCGGGACAGAGGTGCTCGCTGTCACACATTTGGACAGATTTGTGAACAGTGTTTGAGAGAAATTGTAGTGTTGTGTATCTGGAGTGAATTTTGGATCTCTGGGTCCATCTCAGGAAAAATGGGAGCAAAAACAAAAGTGTTGCGTTTATATTTTTGTTGAGTGTATTTGTCTATGAGCCCTTATTATTCCTGGAGTTACAGCAAAGCGAAGTGATGTACAGTGTGTATTGTTTTCCTCGGTGGATGACTCAAGAGACTGATGCACTGAGTCATGACAACAGACCAGGGTCATGTGACTAACTCAAACTCATCCAAGACAACAAAGCAGGAGCCAGGCCGGTCTGTTTGGTTTTACAGACTTCAGTTGTTTTTATGGAGGTCAGACATTACATTTTCTGTGTTTTTGAAATGGCACTAAATATTTTTTTCAACCATTTTATTGTTATGACATTTCAGTTTACCATGAACTAAAGACAAAAGGAGGCAGTATTCTCTTAGCGAACTCCCACGCTTATGATGAAATAGCCTAATTTACACTATGTGAAAGGTCTGGATCCTGTTTTAAACACATGTGACTAAATGACTGACCAATATGACAACATCACAATTAATTTTTATCACAGTTCTACAGAAACATCTGTGCTATGTCACACCCACTGTAAATTGTTTAAACATGAATCAACAAAGAGAAAATTTATGGGTTTTCTTTGTGGAAATGCCAACATATCTGAGAGATGATGTCCCACCAGCATTTATTTAAATGTAGTTCCAAATTCACTTCGAGCATTTTGCCTGTTGTGTTCCAGAGCGTGATGTTTAACTCATTTATCGCTGTGGAAACAAGAAAATAGCACTTCTAGATCAAGTTACAAGTCAGATCTGTGAAGAAGCAACTTCTTCTTTTTTAAGGTTTTGTTTTAGCAATAAAATATCTGTAATTGAATAAATGCAATACTGTATATAAATGTGACCAGCCATGGAAAAAAAAATCACAAGTCATCCCGGGGGCATTTTGAGTTATTCACAGATTCTGAAAGTGTAGATTCTAAGCTTTCTAACAATGCCTTACACATGGAGATCTGAGAACATATGAAGAATTTGTGGCCATTTGAAAGCAGCACATAAGAAAACACCAAGCAGAGAAAAGCTGTGTTGAAGATCTGCTTGTGGAGCAGAAAGGAGCTCATTTACATGACACTAAGCTAAGCCCTCCCCCATCACTGACATCACTGTGGTGTGGTGTTTACATTCAGGGCAGGTCAGAGTTAGAAGGTACTTTGTTAAAATGGAAATGCTTTCCCTCTGCTGTTGGACTCATGAACAATTCATAACATCTGCAAAAAGCTGGACACTTTATATCACTAGTCACTTTAATGAAGTCACGTTTGCACTACTGTTCTGATGCTGCTCATCTGAGCCGTTTTGTTTATTTTTTTACTCTATTATAGCTATATTTTAGTTATTTTATTATTATTTAGTGTCTATACTCTAGTTATTACTATTATTATTTAGTGTTTTATGTTCGCACCTTATTACCGAGACAAGTTCCTAGTTTTGTGAATTCTGTTCACTTGACAATGGCAATAAAAGTCTTTCTGATTTCTGATAACAAAAAGTCCATATAATCAGGGCTCTCAAGTCTCACGCATTGAGAGTGTGACACACGCAATTCGACGTGTTCACACGCTCACACGCCACACATGGCATTTCTCACGCTGATTTTTTTTTTTTTTTGTGTGTGTGTGTGCCAGTCACCTGTATTGCCAATTTAGTACAATACAATATGAAATGTATTATACAAAAGAGATTATAAGAAAAAGAGAGAAATAATAAAGATAAAAGTGAAAAAAAATACCTTAAAGGTCCCATGGCATGAAATTTTTTCTTTCTGAGGTTTTTGAACATTAATGTGAGCTCCCCTACCCTGTTTAGGCCCCTCCCCATGGTTAAAAGTTGCGAAATGTCTAAACTGCATTTGCATAAGCATTTGCGATCCTTTTCTGCGTTACAAAAAATCGGAGCTCAAACGGGCGATTTTGAACAAGGCACCTTATTGACGTCAGATTGAAAAAAGAAATGCAAATGCAGTTCCACCCCCGTCTGTCTGTACTCAGCGTCTCTGTAAATCACGCCCAGAGAGTTTGGACTGCGAATGCGCTAGGCAATGCGAAATGCGTTTTTTTATTTGCCTGGAGGCACGTCTGAGTGTTTCTAGGCTCGGAAGTCCTTAATCTGAGCCTCTGGACCTTTGAACAACAGTGGTTTAATTTTATTTTATGTGGAAATGTGTTTATTTTTCAATGGAACGCTTCAAATCTCTCCCCCCGTGCAAAAACAAGGAAATGGATCCGCTGAGGGCTCAGAGCGAGAGCGGAGCGTTTGGCCACGCCCCCACCCTCTACTATTGGCCAGCTCTTTTCTCCTCATTTGCATTCAAGCAACAACGCCCATAATGGCCTGTTCAGAGTGAGAAAAATTACTCTTTCTCAGCTTATCTCTGTTTCTCATGCACTGAGTGTTGATTTTGAAGAAGGATTCATTTACAGTATTAGGGAACCATTAAGGAGCCATATAAAAGCATCAAGAAGTACCATGTCATGGGACCTTTAAAAAAAACTACACACTACACACACACACGCGCGCACACATTGACTTATGGAACATTCTATGGAAAGCTGTGACTTTTCTAAGAAGGTAAGCAGGAGGCATACCCCCCACCAGAAAAGTTACATAGTGCAACTTTAATTTTATAGATGTAGTAATTAACTTTAAACCTCTATTAACCTTCTTGCAACTTTTAGGACTTGGCTGTAAATCATTGGTCAATGGAAAACAACAACTGGTCTTTAGTCACCTATTCCACTACCTCGTCTACACTAATTACCCAGTCTGTCTTTGTCCATATCACATGACCAAACCACATGACTCCATCTCCCATAATCCCTTTCTGTTAGTGACACATTTGTACTTGACCTTCACCCAGACACAGTGGGACTCTCCTTGTCAGCAACAGTTTGTCTGTGAGCCATACTTACTGTACAGCCACGCCACACGCTCATGTTTGTAATAAGTTTGTGGCTTAATGAAACGTCTGCGCCAGTCTTATAAGCACTGATGCATTCTGGGAAGGGATTTACCCCTACTGTGATAATGACATATGCAGACGGCTGTGGAACTGTTGCTGATGAGGAGCTTTTTGTGTTGACAGCTCAAATTATATACGACCAAGGAACACAGGGGCTTCCTACTGAGGGCAGATGTTAGAGTTTAGGAACAAAACATTCATATAATAATGTCATAACCCACTTCTGTTAATTTTATGTAACTTTTGGAGATCTGACTAACTTGGCCTGGTACTGTTACCTGCTTATCTTTGAGCAATGACATCTCCATGGAGACAGAAAAGTTTCATGGTGCACTTTTCAGGGATTCAGACTTCAAGGTTATGAATGGACATTGAGAATTAGCCTTGGCTTAAATATGGTAGTGTATGAGATAAAACAAAACATACTTGTCCCTATCAAATAAACTAAAAAGACAATTCTGATATGGTACTTGTATTGTACTACTCGACTGCTATTATATTTACCACTAACTACTACTAAAACTGCTTACAAACAGATTTCAGAAAATCCAACACATATTTTTAGAAATATTTTGATTTGTTCTATTTCATCACAATGTGTAGAAACATTAACTGATAGTGGTTGTAATGAAATGAAATAAATATTAAATAAATAATAATAAACAATAACAATAAATAAAGTGATGGAAATGACTGTTGTGGAAATGACAATGTTTAGCATTTCTTTTAAAATCTCATGACATATTAGCATGCTAATCTCTGTTTTAGAGTTAGCATAAAATATACTCAAAATACACAATATAAAATGGTATTTTCCCATCATTTGTTCATTCAAAGGAAATATGAGGTGTTTGGAAATGACGACCAATAAACCTATTCTTGGTTTTGCAAAACTTGACCTTGATTTTGTTCTTGTTTCTCTTCCTTCCATGGAGCTAACGCTGCTATGCTAACATGAGCTCCTGTCACATCACAACTGATGTGGTTCAAGTAGACAAAGGTTTAAAAAAAAAACTTAAAAGATACATTTTGTGGTGGAAATGACAGCGATCCCTAGGGACAGGTGTTCTTTTTATGAAAAATAAATAAAATACTAATATATCTTTCAAGCACATTATATTTTTCATTAAAATAAGGAATTTCTGTGCCATTTGTCAATGAAGATACTGTTGAATCAAATTTAATTCCAAAACCTGGCCAAGGGACAAAGGACATATAGCAAAAACACTCAATATAAAACCATATTTTAGATAATAAAAATAGTAATTTATCTATCATAAATTTATTGTAAGTTTGTCTTTGTGTCTAATAAGTGCAGCATGAATAAAAAATGACAAACGTGTTTTTGTTTTTCTTATTTCTGCCTGGGACACAAATTCTTTGATAGTTGGAGAATCTCCCTTATACTTCCTGCTACTATCTATTCCTCACTACAACTACTGACTACTGCACACAACCAAAGAAATGTCCGTTTACACTTTTCATCTCTACCAGAGCGGCCACATTGGCAAGTTCAAATCTTTACCATCTCATCAGTGTTCCCCAGCAACAGCAATAAAACCCCTTCCTTGTCTGGTCGCTAATACTAAAGTTAGCATGTGCGTCCTTATCTCTAAACACAGCCCACCTGACGGTTTGAGGCCTATCTGAGTGAGAAGTGCACCTGCTGCCTGTCACTGATAGACTGGTGCTCTAAATCCACGTTTACTGTTATAGACTGTGGCAGGGAAATCCGTTCACAATGACAAATGTCCAGGAAAGTGCTCACTGCAGACCAATCGCACTAAAGATGAGTTATTGTATTTTTATATTGATCTAGTGCGCTCATGATGCAGCAGATACCAAGTGTCAAAAAGAAAGGTGAAGTCCAGTTAAGTTCAACATTTGATCCCGAAACTGGTGAAAATGTAACCCATACATGGATATAAATAATAATAATAATAATAATAATAATAATAATAATAATAATAATAATAATAATAATAATAATAATAATAATAATAATAATAATAACACATTTTTTGCGCATAGTACTATATATTGGCATTCTTGATTGTGTTACATGTTACATTTAATTTAATTGAAAATATATATTGTAAGTAAACTTAAAATGAACATAAAACATAAAATATAAAATCAAGATAGCGAACAATTAATACAGTAGCAATACAATTATTTATTTATCTATATTTCATTTGTTACACAAATGAAATATAGGACTTTAAATAATTTAAATAATTGAAGTAATAGCATTAACAAAGGCTTATAATAGGCCGGTGAACAGAAGGGTAGGCAATATACATTCTAAGTAAACTTAAAATACAGAAATTGGTTTGGATCAAGTAGTTAAATACATTTTAACTTCATTTTATATTGTTTGGGATGCATAATGGTGTTAGATTGCTCTGGATTTACAGCAAAAGCTTTGCCAAAATATTCACAAATTTAAGTTCTTGTATAAAGACATTGTCTGGTCTGAATACAGAGAGACGAGTTGGAATGAATTGTCAAATAGCACTTTTCTGTATCAGTTTTGTGCTTTGGTATCTGCTGTTGTCTCACCATCGTTGGTATTATGTATGTGTGTTATTGTAGTTGTGTTACAATTGTTGGTATTTTTTGTACTTACCATTGCCGGTATGTTTACTTTTTGCGGTCTTTAAATGTTCCTGATAGAAACACCTTATGTGTAATTTATTGTTCCAGATCAAAAGTTGTTGTTTTTTTTGTACGAGAATGGAATTTGCCTTTGTTTTGTTTTTATGTTTTTCAACTGCACTGACAAGGAAGATAAATCAATAATTTAAGTTAGGTTTTGGAAGAAGTTTTCTTCTTCCAACTCCTTTTCGAGCAAAAAACTAATATATTTTACTGCATATTGGCTACATGTATTTATTTCCTCATTGTATTAAAACTAGGCTTAGGGCAGACCTAATACAATAGCTGTCAGTTCTAACCACTGCCAGCATTACAAAAAGCAGATCAACCCACTGTACTTTTGCTCATATACACCAAACGTACCACTGAAAGCATTTCAGTTTCCATTATAATATCAGTAGTTTTACTTCAACGTACATATGCTGATTTCTTCTTCCACCTCCGCTCTCTGGTAATGTCCTGCTGGTCAAACATGAGTCTAAACACACTTTCACATTCACTGCATTCTTTCCCTGTATCATCATCGTCCTGGTTTGACTCAGCAGACAGCAGCAGACCGTCAAATATGGACTTCCCCCTTCGCCACTCTCAGCAAAGTTTGAAGCGTAGAGCCAGTTTACAGCAGTGGAATAAAAATAAAATAGCTGTCAAGAGCAGGCTGCTATTTGTCTCAACTAAACACTAGCTGCCGGATGGAAATGTATTATTCATTCACAATGCTGACCAAATTGGAGCCATTTGAGTGAGGTTCAGGTTAAATCTGGATATATATAGGATCGGATGGCATTGCTGTATAATTTTTAGAGCAACTTTCCATTCACAATAGCAAAATTCTATAGTTAAAGATCCTATATTACACAAGTAGACTCATGTGAGCGTTTATCCATGTTAGAATGCTGTTACCTCATCAAAACATATCTGGAGTAAAACATGTTTGAGTAACAATATTAGTCTGTCTGCATCTCCACCTTGTGATGTCATGAAGGGGTCTATCTTTAGCTCAGAATAGAGGCTGAAATTATCCATATCATTTTAGTGAAGGTGTATGGAATTTAAAAACACAGTGGAGCACTTCCTGTATTACCATGAACTAGTGCTGTCAGGCGATTAAAAAATAATCTAATTAATTACAGAATTTGTAATTAATTAATCTGATTAATCACATTTTAATCGAGAGAGAGAGAGAGAGTGTGAGAGAGAGAGACAGAGATAGAGAGAGAGACAGTGAGAGAGATGTAGAGAGAGAGATTGAGAGAGAGTGAGAGAGAGATATAGACAGAGAGTGAGAGAGAGAGAGAGAGAGAGAGAGAGAGAGTGAGAGAGAGAGATATAGGGAGAGAGTGAGAAAGAGACTGAGAGAGAGAGATTGAGAGAGAGAGAGTGAGAGAGAGAAAGTGAAACAGAGAGAGATAGAGAGTGAGAGATATAGAGAGAGAGATTGAGAGAGTGAGAGATTGAGAGAGAGAGAGAGAGAAAGTGAAACAGAGAGAGATAGAGGGTGAGAGAGAGAGAGGCAACCCACTTTGTGATTGAGTTTGTCAGTTTTTCTGTGGTCGCTTTGCTCATTCGTTTCCCAAATTCTGCGAGCGTGGTTTGTTGGTTTGTTGGTTTGGTGGTTTGGTGAAGTTCGCTCACACTCACTCTATCTCCGGTAACAATGGAACTTGTCCGGACGTGTTTATCGTTCAAATGATCCGTCAGGCTGGAGCAGCTTCGGTGATCGGAAAATTCTTTTTGACAAAAGCTACAAATCAGAGTGTTCTTGTTGATTGTCCCGTCTCTGTTCTTTTTATAAATAAACTTCAAAGGCCCTAGCAGCGATTTGCTCACCGCACGCCAAATTTAAAATGCACACTTTGAAATGCTGCTCATAATTAATTGTGTTAATTTTTATAATACGATAATTTGCAGTGTAATTAATACATCTAATTAACGCTTTAAACTGACAGCCCTACCGTGAACCTGAATATGCTGGATTTGTGTATTGTGTGAATGAATGAACACAACACGGGTTTTGCAGGTGTGTACAAAACGTCTTTAGATGCATTAGTAATACAAAAGACATAATACTAGTGAAGCCTTTAAGTATCATAATAATCACAACTTGATTTCAGCCATTTGGAAATAATAATGGATTAAAAAGACACATACCCATAGCATGACAGCAGTTGCTAAGCAGAGTTTGTTCAGCTGGTTGATGATTAGCAGAGTTGAGGTCAGCTGTAATGTTCCATTGTATCGTGCCATTCAGACTGTGTGTTTTGTGTGTGCGTGTTGTGTGTTTTGTGTGTGTTAATAATGCAGACGCTTTAGGACAAACCGCGGGCCACTCCACTGTTTCTTGGAAATGATCGAAGGGCACAGGAGGAGGGATGTGAGACAGGACACTGTAAACAAGAGGAGGGCAGCATGGAAATCTCCATCAGGACAGACACGAGTTCAACACATGGTTAGGTAAATGCTTTTTGGACAAAGAAAAGACTTCAGATGACAACTAAGATAATTGTTGTAAAAACTTAGAATTAACTTTGCAAACATTAATATAATAAAAAAATATGATCATTTATTACTAGCAAACAGCCTATTTTTTGAGTTACCTGGTGCTGGTACTCTGTGACCGCAGCTGCTTTTTGACTGAGTTTTAAAAATGTGGGTTGATATTTGCTGCAATTCTTTGTTCAACTCACAGACTGTATACAGCTCTAGAAAAAAAAAGAGACCACTGCATTTTTTTTCTGAAATCAGCATCTCTACATGTATTAAAGCTATTCCATTCCAGTGTCTGTGGAATTCCAACACAAACACAAAGCTGCGTTACTTCAGTTCTTGCACCAGGAGTGGAATAAAGTCACCCAAGAACAATGTGAAAGACTTGTGGAGAGCATGTCAAGACGCATGAAAGCTGTGATTAAAAATAAGGGATATTGCACCAAATATTGATTTCTGAACTCTTCTTAAGAGTAAACATTAGTCTTATGTTGTTTTAAAATGAATTTGATTTTGTTTCTTTGCATTGTTTGAGGTCTGAAAACATGTTTCTTTTTTTTCCTTTTTTTTGTTATTTTGACATTTTTTACAAATAAATGCTCTGAACAATAATATTTTTATTTGGAATTTGGGGGAAATGTTGTCAGTAGTTTATAGACGCAAACAAAAATGTTCCTTTTGCCCAAACACATACCTATAAGTAGTAAAATCTCTTATTTTTTTTCCCAGAGCTGTATAAATGGACAAAGTTAACCCACCAGCTACCCCGTTCCAAATAGGAAGTGATCATGAGGACACTTAGCTCCATTAACTCTGGCTCCTATTGACTTTACATTGAAAAATTGTCACCCCTCTGTCTGTAACTGCTGCAGTGAGCCTCGTAATTTTGTTCTTAAAATTTTGTACTAACCTGCCTTAGTCCACTTCATTATACAGTCTAAGGTTCAACTACCACCTTTCAATTACCGTATTTGTGCACATGTTGGTAAAGTCAAAGTCAAAGTGTACTTTATTGTCAATTCACTATGTAACAGACATTACACAGAGGACTGAAATTGTGTTTCACCAGACACCAAATGTGCAATTTAAACTAAAAACTAAAAATACGCACACAAACACACAGCTGCACTCATCAACAATAAATAGACATAAGACATACAGATAAACATATACGCTTCAACAAGAAGGAAAGTTTGAGGTAGAATGAAATGTGCAATATGTAAGGTGCAATAAGTGAAGGCGATTTAACATAAAACGCACATTGCTATCGGGAGCTGGTGTGGTCGCTGCCGTACAGGGCGCTGCCATCTTGGTTAAAGTGTTTTAGTTGATGACATTATGCACTGGCCTGCGTTGGAATGAAAGCAACAACCTCTCAAATTATTGTCTATCATCACTTTGTCCTCTACAAAGAATGCCCAAAGTAATATGACATTAACAATACATTTATGGTGGAGTCACTGTGACCTAACCTGTATCACCTTGACCCAGTCAAAGTATAGGCCTGGCATATTACCAACATTAACTGCAATTGCTACTGGCCTATTTTGAAATACTAATTTTGTCATATCTGCCCCTGGGTCACTGGCTCCTCACTGAACACGCCGTTAATACCGCCACTTAACCTTATTAGCTGCTGGCTCTTTGCCGTACTTTGATGTCTCGTTGCCTCTTTGCATTAAAAATCCATCCACACTTTCAATCCCAAGTTTGTTTTCCCAGTGTCAAATCTTATCTGAAGGTTTTGGCAACAAATGCACGCCTCTCCCTCTTTCTCGGAGCAATGGATCATCCTTTCAGAAGCTCAACGTGGTGCCAGGCGAGTACGGATTTGGCCGCTAGCGATCAAGGCAAAAACTTGTCTCTTGCTCGGTGAAATAAGCAGGGACATAGCATTAATTATTCAACCACTGCAGCGGCCCAGATCCTGATTATGACTGGAGGTGCTCTTTCACAGTGGAGTATATAGTTATAATATGTTTGCTGCCAAAAGTATGAGGCCGTGTGAAGTTGAAGTCACCCGCCGGGCATCACTGCGGATAGTAATAATTCATCTGGAGAGAGCGGAGCTTATAACAGCAGCCACACCTGGAAGCTAAGACAAGGAAATTACCAGGTGGAATTATTTAGTGAATGACAGTGGCAGCCAAGACTCAAACGTGGGCAGATATAATTTAGATAGTGGGTAAAGTACGGTAAATATAAAGAGTCAGTTGTTTGTGCTGAAGAAAACTTTATATATTACAATATTTTCATTTTACGCATGCACTACTGTTTAACACTGGAAAGATTTTCAGCTGATTGATCACTGGGAATATGGGGGTGATTTAGAACGTTCAACCAACCCAAAGGTCAGCTGTGTTCTATGACAAGACACTTTTCCTAATCTTTTCCCATGTGTATGAATGCAGTGTGCAACTGAATGAATGCAGTGGTGGTTGAAGGGGCCAGTGCTGCAGTGTCTCTTTTGTCAGTCGACCCCAGGGCAGCTGTGGCTACAGAAATAGTGTGAATGAATAATGCAATATACAGCTCTGGGAAAAAATAAGAGACCACTGCATTTTTTTTTTTTTTTAATCAGCATCTCTACATGTATTACAGCCATCCCATTCCAGTGTCTGTTGAATTCCAACACAAACAGTGTTGGAATAAAGTCACCCAAGTGGTCTCTTTTTTTTTTTCCAGAGCTGTATATAACAAAAAAGGGCCATGCAAATCATTGATCAGTTATTACTCTTTATTAATTATTCATAATTTATTCATTTTATATTGTTTTGCTTACTTAGAACAGCTATGCTTCACTGTTTTTGTCTTTACTGTATTATTTGGTAATTGCTCTTTTGATTTACTTCAACGTGCCTTAAAAATGTCCCTTTACTATGGTGCATATTGTAATATCTACTGAATGCTAGCATATCTTACCACCCATTGTTCCCTTTTAAATATGTTAATAAATTCTAACTGCATAATTGCTTTCGGTACACCAGTTTCCCATTACTGATCAGAATACCTCATGGGAATTCACTGACCTGCCTGTGCTCTCTGTGCACTGTGATGCCTATGAGGAAAGGCGTTGGTCCTGATTACAGGTTGATTTCTGACAAACCGCCGTGTCTCGCTGCCAAAATCAGCAACCCCGTCATGTGGGTCGGACTCGGGATGACTAAGCCAGCACCGTTTCACCTTTGGGACGCTTTACAGGCCAACCCTTTACAATCATCTGTTTTGCCTCTGCCTGTTATATAAAAATACCTTAGTAGGTTAGTCACTATTACAACACAGTGGACCTGTCCAAATGCTGCTTTCACAAGTTGAATCACTGCTGCTGGAGCCAAGAGGATGGGGCTGATTGAGTTATCAAAGACGCTAGCATCTGGCTAACACAACACCTACCTCGGGCTGGTAATAAGCTTATCTGCCTCCCCACGACGAGCCAACAACACTGCAATAAACAAATGGAGTCCCCGTACGTAATATTTTCCTTCACCTGTTCCAGCAGTTTTAAAGGGATGTTGAAGGATCTGGAAGTCTTTAGAAGTACACGTTCATTGGAAGGAAGTTAAATCAATCATTTAAGTTAAGTTTTGGAAGAAAGGGGTGAGATTCAAGTTTTCTTTTTCCCTCTCCTTTTCAAGCAACCCCCCCCCAAAAAAAAACAAACAAATGTAATTCACTGTATATTGGTTACATGTATTTATTTCCTTGTGTTGACCTGCTCAAAATCAATAAATAAATGAAATGAATGAATGAAGTGTGTATTATTACTGCAATTATGTCAGACTATCTATATACTTCTACATGTTCTTCACAATGACACATAAAAATTACATTAAAGGTGCATTGTGTAACTTTTCTGATGGACGGTCCGTCAAATTATTCTCTTTTATTGCTTTGTCTGGAATGTTTCATAGTATGACATTAAACCTTTCTATCTTCATGGAGACCAAACCAGACCAAGTTACAGGTCAGATTTGTGGAGAAGCAACACAGTCCGAATGCCTGTTTTTCTAGGTAAAATCACCTGTAATTGAATATAAAGAGCTGTTTAATGTCATATTATGGAACATTCCAGGCAGAGCAATGACAAATCCACAGAAACAGGCAGGTGATGGACCCCTAACCAAAAGGTTACACAGTGCAGCTTTAAAACATCCCATTATAGACCTGCGTTTTGTTTGTTTGTTGTTGCAATGTTAATGTAAGTTTTCAATTAGAGGTTCCACCACCTACATGTCTCTATGTAAATGTTATTGTTCCACAGCGTTAAATGATCTATTTCCATGGAAACAAGCAAGCAATGCCACTGGACCATGTTACAGGTAAGATCTGTGGAGAGGCTATCCTGTTCACAGTAAGAATGCTTGAATTTCCGTAGAGACAAGTACTAGACATAGACACGCACCTTTAAATTATAGGAATTTTAACAACCAACAGTTCGACCTACACATTTTAAATATTAGGTAATGGAGCTCAACAATGACTGCCCGCCCTCTGGCTCCGTAACTATATTTCTCATTGAATTTATCCTAATGGCCTTTCTGAAAGAAAAAAACAAAACACTTGAACACTTGAACACTCGCTCAGGGTTAATCAGCTAATGACCATAAGACCAATCTGTCTTTGAAACTTTATAAACTGCTAAGTAATTAAAGCATTTCACAGAATCTTGCGTTTAAATGTGCTTTTTGGTCTTAAACTACATTATGGATAGTAGCTGGTAAGCCTCCGCAATGCCTTTGAACTATTAATATATGAATTTGATGAAATTTCAGTGTGAAGAATGTATGCAAAATTTGCTTCCAGAACCTGCGTGGGCGATCGCTGTTGTGCTTCATTCTGATTTCTTACAATATCCACATTACAACTACAGCAAGTTTGTTTTGCAGTATCCTGACAGCCTCCCACAAACAGCTCAGTAGGTGACATGAATGAATAAATCATATCTCCCACAGCTTTAAGCTTTAACACAGGGACAGAGAAGGGAAACCTCTGACTGAGACAAACTCAAGATCCTCTCAGTGAGACCCATCTGCAGTGACACTCCCCAGGACGCATCTGAGGACAGGCAACAAGTCGGAAATGTGTTTAATATAGTAGTTTAATATGGGCTATATGGTACATAACAAATACTACTGTCTAGTACTTACATTTTAATTTATTAGTACAAGTGCTTTTTAGACATTAATACAGTATAATAAGGAACAATATTACTCAAGCAATTTTGTAATATATTTTATGCCTTAACAGTAAGAGATTCCAGGTTTGAGAATCATATTGAATAATTCACACCTTTTATTCTTTGTTGTTGATTGACGATTGATTTTTGTAATTTTTAGTGAGCCAAATATAAAACAGCCATCCTGCTGAACCAGTGCTTCCACATGAGATGCAGATTGACAGACGGTGACAGCAGTAGTAAATATTTTGGATGAAGATGAAAGGAACTGTCTGAGTTTATGCACAACAGAAACTACACAATAATTATCTGTAAATAGTTTAAATTGTGTCTTTTTAAAATACTTTTGGTCACTCAGGCTATTTTAGTGTTTTAACTTTGTTTAAGATGTTTCAAATAATGGTCCATCACCTGCCTGCATTGCCTGGAATGTTCCACATTATGGCGTTAAACATCTCCAAGGCGCATTTGTGTAACTTTTCTGGTGGAGGGTCCGTCAAATGCCTTTCTTCATGGAGATGCTATTGTTTTGTCTGGAACGTTTCATTGTTTGGTATTAAACCTTTGTATCATCATGGAGACCAAATCAGACCAAGTAACAGGACAGATCTGTGGAGAGGCAACCCTGCTCATAGTCAGAAAGCCTGTTTTTGGGGTATTTTTGAGCGATAAAACTCTAAAACTGAATGAATGTAGGGTAGGGCTATTTAATGTCACACTGTGGAACATTCTAAGCAGACCAAAGACACATATCCATAGACACAAGCAGATGACAGATCCTCCACCAGAAAAGATACACAATGTACCTTTACTAAATAAATGGAAGTCAGAGCAGTGTAATGCCACACATTGCAGTGCAACTTTTTAGGCTACATTTATATGATGACGGTCTGAACAGAAGATGCAAAAGTGGCGTCACGTCTTCACTCTTTATTCCACGTTTAGATGAGCGTTTTCGGGAGGAAATCCGCATGCATACGGTGATGCAAAAGTGTGTGGAATTCGATTGGGTATGCATGCCAGGCGGCTAGGTGGTGCTGTGATACATTATCACTATGTCTGCACGCATGTGTAGAATCTTCCTTCTTATCATCTGCGCCACAAAAAGCAAAACAAAACATGGCTACTGATAGAAAAAAAAAAAAATCGTGTGGTCAAACGAAGAAGTTCAACTATTGCTTCAGACCACGTTAGACTACAAAGCTACAAAGACGCAACAAAGTGTTTCCTGGGAGTCCTGCCAAACAAAGTACACTGATATATGGACCGATGTGACGTAAACGCGAACGCGACGTCAGCACATTTCACCACACATTTGAGTTTTGCGTCTTGGGCAGTGTAGACGAAAACGCTACAGCGGAGCGTATTCAAGTTTTCCGCTTTGGAGGGTGGTTTCAGTTTTTTGTATTTTTAAGCCCCCAAAACGCCGTCATCATCTAAATGAAAGGCACTTCCCTATAAAATATTTTGTCGTTTTTACCCGTAAGCGTTCTCGTGTAAACAGGATCTTAGACTGATCAAATCACATCTTCATTCAAGCAGTGGCAACCTCCCCTCTAGAAAAAGTTACACAATGAATCTTTAAATTGAAAAAACTCTATCCTGTTGTCTTGTTATTGAACTATCACTCATTTAGCCCACATTGTCAAAAGTCTCATCTGGGCAATGTGTGTTATGACTGTATTATGAGTACAGCATTCATTTGTCATGTTGTGGTTTCTGAACCTCTGTGTACCTCTCTCTCTCTGTCTCTGTCTCTGTCTCTCTCCCCTCCCCCTGCCCCTTCCCGTCTGTAACTGCCCTCAGACCCTGACACAAGCCAGACAAGAGCAGTCAGGGGGGCTCAGCTCAGCACATGGTTTCCCTTTACCTCAACGTTGCATTTTCAGATTGGAAGTCGCACCATATGTAGCACACAACTAACCTCTTTTCAAGGATCATGTTTACTGACTGTACTTTATGTTCTTTCTAGGTTTTTTAATTGTAATTGCAGATGGAAACGAGTTATTTGCCTATTATCTCGTACAGACCATCTCTGTTTTTCATTAGCTTAATGGCTCTGTGCATTGTCTCTTCAAATAAAGACTCATTTAAACTTCTTTAACACAGTGCCTTGGCATTAGAGAAGCTTAGTAGTTCAACTTATGGGAATGATTAAACATACAGTATGCGTGTCTTTTGTTTCCGTGGAAATTTTGTTGAATATTCCAGCCAAAACAATAAGGAGAATAGCATTAGTACTGTTAACAGTACTTGCAATAACAGTTAATTATAGTAGATAAGATTATAATAGTATTAATTGGTAGTAGTCTTAATAGCAATAGTATTATTGCTTCAGCAGCCTTACCCAAGAATCAGTTTTAAGTAACAGTACATAGGTCTACTAGCAAATTTACTTTTGGATTGATAAAATCTATGTAATAATTGTACTTGCTGTTGTATTTGCAGTTACACTAAATATATTTTTGTATTTTTTATTTTCATAATTTTATTTTGCATAGTATTTTGCTTCCAATTAACACTTCATCCACTTATTATTATATTATTTCAAAGTAACAGCCCAATACATGATCTTTCCCCCTCGTCTCATATTGACTCCACAGCAGCTTGTTAGCTTGTTAGCACGCTGCAGACCTTGTATCACATGTACCGCCCGTCACGTGGCTCTGTTTTCACACTAAGCTCAGCCGTGACGGAGCTCTGGCGTCATGTGATCGCGGAGGAGGCAGGGGAAGTGGGTTAAAGGTAAAGCTTAAAGTCGACAAGTTTAAACCCTCTCCCCTCCTGACATGTACCACGCTGCCCTGAGTCATAGGGGGATATTTGCTTTTGTGATGGAACAGATAAAAACATGTGAATATATTTTCCACTCCACACATTTGAAGTGTGTAAAATGCGAGAGTGTTGTGGTGGAAGCCCCAGCAAAACTAGACTAGATGCTAAAAACACCCACCTTGTTTGTATGTGGTGTGTGAATAGGAGACTGGTGGTGACTGGAGCAGAAGTTAGTGCTAATTAACAGCTATGGCAAATGGTAAAAGAGTGAAAAAGAGTAGGCTGGGTCCGCATTGTAAGATCTGATGATTTCAGATGGAGGGTGGGGGCTGTTATACTGGGGGATTCACTGTTTTTGAAAGAAATACCCAAACATATGATTCACAAATCCTGAGCCCTATAATTATTTGTGAGAGACTGGCTCTGCAACTTGACATATTAATGTGAAGTCCTTTCAAATTCAACTTAATCTTTTTATCTATGTGTTTGAATAAAGCTAAATTAAAACGTTTTACTGTTATTGTGAATTTTTTTAAAAAACTTGTTTGTTTTCGTCAACAACTTTGAGCTTTGTGTCAGTTTTTGTTTCATGGATAGGATTTGTAATTATGGGGATAATAACTGATATGACACTACCAGTAAAGTTCTACCATACCATTCTGAGCTGTGATCCAGGGAGTATAGGAGTGTGAGATTGACAGGTGGATCAGTGCAGCATTGGCAGTGATGTGGTCGCTTTATCGGACCGTTGTGGTGAAGACGGAGCTGAGCCAAAAGCTCCCAAAATCTACATTCCTACCCTCACCTATGGTCATGAGCTTTGGGTAATGATCATAGATACAAGCGGCCAAAATGAGTTTCCTCCACAGAGTGGCTGAGCACACCCTTAGAGATAGAGTAAAGAGCTCAGTCACACGGGAGGCACTCGAAGTAGAGCTGCTGCTCCTCCTCGAGAAAAGACAGCTGAGGTGGCTCGGGCATCTGTTCTGGATGCCTCCTAGACATCTCCCTCAGGAGGTGTTCCGGGCATGTCCCACCGGGAGGAGGCCCCAGGGAAGACCCAGGACACACTGGAGGGACTATGTCTCCTGGCTGGCCTGGGAACACCTTGGGGTCTCCTCGGGGTGAAGGAAGTCTGGGTGTCTCTGCTTAGACTGCTGCCCCCGAGACTCGGACCCAGATAAGAGGAAGAAAATGGATGGATGGATGGGATTATAGAAAGTTGTGAAATTGAGTAAACCCAACTTATTCATGAATGATTTCTTGAACTTCACCCTATATGTACCTTTAAGGAGTCCAAGCAGGGACTCCTCCGGTGGGACCCCAAGTTGTTCCCAGGCCAGCTGAGAGGCATATGAACCTGTAAGAAAAAATACAAAAATATTATAAAACATTTGTGCCAAAATACAAAAGACACATAGTTTCAAGTACAATTCATATAAATTTTGTTACCCGAAAGTCCTTGAACGCAGCGTGCCATTGAAACAAAACATCACATTGATACCCAGCACCAGATGGAGAATAATAACTCAGCTCAGTTCTATACATAGACTATGCGACATCAATTAGATCTTCACTTCTTTGTGGTGCTATTTTTCACACAAGACAAGGCGCTATTTTCACCTCAGTTATGATCCCACTGTTTAAATTATGTGCACGGGTTTGGTCGCTCTGTCACCGTATGTAAAACAAACGGCAGATGTGACATGAAAGGGAAACCTATGGACGCACAGTGAACTCAATCAGGACTTAAAGGGCCCATATCACTCTGTTTTCTAATCTTTGTTATAATGCTTTTTTCTCATCGAAAACATAGCCTGGGTTTTGTTTTATCCACATGTGTTTTACGTACAAACCCAGCATATTTAAAAAGGCTTTGTTCTTCTCTCAAACAGAAAACACTTGTGATGTCATGTGGCAGTACAGGAAGTGCTCCACTGTGCTTTTAAACTCTATACACCTTCACTAGAATATTTGGATGATTGCCAATCTCTACTGGATAAAAGGTAAATTGGAGCTGCTTCATGACATCACAAGGTGGAATGGAGCATTTGGAGCTAATTATAAAGGGTTACAGAAACATGTGTGAATGAAACAATGCATAAATCCATTTTTTTTTCCTTTTTTGTGTATTTTGGTCAAGTTTATACTTTTACTTCTTGGTAAGATGTGACATAAATAGATATCATTCCTGTTTAAGGACCAAAGCATGCCTGGACTGCACAATAGTTCTGAAAAGATGATTAAAACACCAAAAGCATGTATTAAAATGGTAGAAAATGTGATCCTTGAGCATAAATTATCTCAGCATTTTATTCAGTGTTGTTGATACAAGTAGAGGCAAGTTATTCCGTTTTAGAATTCATCATTAATTACTGTATTTTTTTTACTTTTCTTCTCAAATTTTGCCATTAAATGAAACTATAGTGAATATTTACCACAGGTACTACCCCGCTAAACCAAGTAATAACGAAAAATGATGTATACCTGCCATATGCACTGTCAAAGTCTGCAGAAAGTATGTGATATGATGAGAGCATAAATCATGTGGGGAAAATGCATTATAAAGGACAGAGCTTTATGATGAACCATGTCATTTGTCCACTTCCATTTGGAGACTGGGCAATCAATGCTATCTGACTACACTGTTCCTCTTCAAAGACGCACATTAGTTATAGGCTAACTAGCTCCAGGCCAATAAAACACATTGACTTCCTACATTTGTATCCATCTTCTATCCCTGTCACGGTTCAGCGTCCGGTTCAGATTTATGCTGCATGTCTCTGATTTTAGCTTTGAACATTTGTGACTAAAGTGATTGAAGAAGAGAAGTAAAGGAAAATTTTGATAAGGAGGTAGAAGTTGTACTTTGGAGGTCAGTGCGGCAAAGCAAAAATGGTAGAGCGGCTGTCTCCATGGAGATATTATCGCTTTACTAGAATGACCTTAAACGTATTTACTTTGCAGTAATTCCTACAGTAATTACAGATGTATAAAAATGAAATATTGGCCAGTTAACGACAAGCATGTTGCCGGATCACACTTACTCCACACATACATCACAGGAGCAAGCACCTTCATCTCAGAGGAAAAGAAGAAGGACATAGTACCTACCGCGGCTGGGGCTTTGTCACAGCGCGGGCCCGCACCCCAGGTTCCGCCTTCGTCCCCCCAAGTGAAGACCGACCTCCGCCCTCCGCGGTCCGGTTCCCGATTCCCTCCACCCGCGCACAGCGCCGAGTGCGCTTCACGCATGCACGCGGTTCGGGCGCGGCTGCCAGTGAACCCACCTCCGGGTACGCCGAGCTGTCCGCGTTATGTCGCGCCCGGGTGACCCTCGAAGTCTGCCGTAGCTAGAACCGGAATTGCAATACCCACCATCCACCAATGCGCCACCATCCTACACAGTGTACCTTTAAAGGGCCCATATTGAGCTGTTTTCTGATCTACGTTATAATCAACAAACTGGAGTTATGTTTTGTTTCATTCACACATGTTTAACACACAAATCTCGCATGTTTGTTCTTCTCTCAAACTGAAAACACTCTGTTCCACCCTGATGTCACGTGGTAATACAGGAAGTGCTCCACTGTGTTTTTAAACTCCTTCACTAGAATCATTTGGAATACGTTCAGCCCTGGAATTTCCTGTCTTTCCTGAACCAAAATTAAAAAGTAATTTAATTGAAATTCATGACATCACAAGGTGAAACAGAGGATTTTAAGTTTTGTAGATGAAGACTAATAATAAAATAGTATTCAAACAAAACACAACTCCAGGTATGTTTTTGATGAGGTAACAACATTCTAACATGTCTTAAAGCTCAATTTAGCACAATATAAGCCTTTTTTAACATATAAAGTCAACTGTATTTCTCCAAAGTCTGAATCTGCTCCAAACATCATGCTGAGAGAGGACTGACCTCTTGAAAGCCCCAGACTAACACTGACAGTTTGAATTTGATCAACCCTTTACTGAACTACAATATCTTGGACCAAAGTAACACCATCTTGATCATTTTAGGTAAACAAAAACTCCCACTCTACTCAACTCTTTAAAGGTGTAACTTTAAACTGTTGCTTTTCTGTTGCTTATCTCCATGGAGTTGATGTCTCTTTGGCTAAGTCTTATTTTGATAATTTTACGGCTGCTGTATGTGCCACATTTACTTCACACGTGTTCACCAATCATTTGTGTGGGAGCTCATTGCATCAAGCCTGAACAGTTTGTGGTTACAACCAATGCTATCTGACTACACTGTTCCTCTTCAAAGACGCACATTAGTTATAGGCTAACTAGCTCCAGGCCAATAAAACACATTGACTTCCTACATTTGTATCCATCTTCTATCCCTGTCACGGTTCAGCGTCCGGTTCAGATTTATGCTGCATGTCTCTGATTTTAGCTTTGAACATTTGTGACTAAAGTGATTGAAGAAGAGAAGTAAAGGAAAATTTTGATAAGGAGGTAGAAGTTGTATTTTGGAGGTCAGTGCGGCAAAGCAAAAATGTTAGAGCGGCTGTCTCCATGGAGATATTATCGCTTTACTAGAATGACCTTAAAGGTATTTACTTTGCAGTAATTCCTACAGTAATTACAGATGTATAAAAATGAAATATTGGCCAGTTATGTTAAAGCTTCTTAAAAGTGTAAACATTAGTATTATGATGTTTTAAAATGAATTTGATCTTGTTTCTTTGCATTGTTTGAGGTCTGAAAACATGTATATTTTTTGTTATTTTGACCATTTGTCATTTTTTGCAAATAAATGCTCTAAACGATAATATTTTTTATTTGGAATATGGGGGAAATGTTGTCAGTAGTTTATAGACTCAAACAAAAATGTTCCTTTTGCCCAAACATATACCTATAAGTAGTAAAATCTGAAAAAACTGATAATTTTGCAGTGGTCTCTTTTTTTTTCCAGAGCTGTATATAGTAGAGGTTATAGTATATAGGTCCATGCTAATCCCTGAACTACAGAAAGATAAATAAAAAATAACACCAATTCATTCTTACCATTGCGAGATGCCTTGGTAGAGGTCAATATTATTAAACTTTCAAGTCTTCCCCTTGTTCTTTATACTGTATTTTTGCTCACCCTTTTTTCAATATCCATGTGCTGAAAACTCAGTCTTTTACACAGTGGTTTGTATATCTCCTTTATAGTCATCTGATGTGATCGGGGGTCTTTGAACATCTGGGACATGAATGTTCAAAGCTGGACACTAAAAGAATAATTTGATGTGTCACCTTGGAGATAGTGTCTGACAGCTGTTTCATGCACACTCTAGGCTTTAATTGGTGTAGGAAATTAGCCTGACCTTGGACTATGTGGTGGTGCATTGGACGTACCGAGCTTCCTCTTCCTCCTCTTCCTCTCGCCATCACAAATGACATTGTTGTAATTTTCGACAAAACACTCCGAGCATTAATTATATTCAAAATGTGTGCGCGGCATCGCAAGCACGCCACCTGAATACTTATGTAAGCCCAGAGATGCAGTCTCCATGGCGACGGGAGGCAGCATTCTGGAGCGCCGTTGAATGTCGTCCGCGGATGCAGTCTCCACGGCGACGGGACGGGAGGCAGCATTCTGGAACGCGCCGCCTCCTGTTGCCAGGGGAAACCGGGCAGCTGCCTTTCTTTTCTTTTGACGATGGTTCTCGGTGAAAGACGACACCCGCATTAATGACGGAGGGAGACATGGATAGATTTAAGGATGGGAAGATGAGAATTGATGAGAGAGAGAGAGAAAATATGAAAGATGATTTGCTCCCCAGTCCAAAAACATGAGTCATTTAACAACCACTCTGCAGACCCAAATGATTAGACTCTTAGATGTGTTTCGACATGTTCAGACAAGGGGAACACTGTGAAGAAAATACAGATTGCTTCATCACAATAGCAGTGAAAAGTTAATTATAAATGGAAAAGCTGCCATCGTTTATTTTTATTTTTATTTTTGATGAATACATTACAGCTGTTGACCAACTAATGTTCCCATAAATCATTGCAAAAATATAGATGCAACTGACTTGTTGTATTACAAATACTTTTCTCATGCAATTCATACTTTGTATCTAGACATGGAACTGGTGCAAACACCTTTACTATATTTGCAATTAAAGGCTACTATGGGCTTGGGGTGGGGTACAGCACAGCACAAGAGAGCATGTGTAATGTGTAATATATGTTGTTATGGTGAGACAATATTATAAAACGAAATATTTCATTGTTTTTTATTTATTTATTGTGCTTTAAAGGTACACTGTGTAAGATTTGTACCCATTAATTACCGAAATTGAAGATACCCATTCAAAAATACAGTGTTTTCCAAGCCTTTTCACTTCCATCATGAAATCAAAGTATTCTGTTGGACTTAGATGTAGTCGATTTCACCTGCATAAAAGGGGGATCTTCCCCATGTAGAGGCATCCATTTTAATTACGAGAGCCGCAGAAGGACATACTGTAATTTGGGCTCCGCCTTCGCCGTTTTCTTTATAGCTGTCGGCACTGGCCCGTGGATTTCACACAACGAGATAGTACGCGTTAAACATAAACAACGACAAGCATGTTGCCGGATCACACTTACTCCACAGATACATCACAGGAGCAAGCACCTTCATCTCAGAGGAAAAGAAGAAGGACATAGTACCTACCACGGCTGGGGCTTTGTCAAAGCGCGGGCCCGCACCCCGGGTTCCGCCTTCGTCCCCCCAAGTGAAGACCGCCCTCCGCAGTCCGGTTCCCGATTCCCCCCGCCCGCGCACAGCGCCGAGTGCGCTTCACGCATGCACGCGGTTTGGGGGCGACTGCCTGTGAACCCACCTCCGGGTACGCCGAGCTGTCTGCGTTATGTCGCGCCCGGGTGACCCTCGAAGTCTGCCGTAGCTAGAACCGGAATTGCAATACCCACCATCCACCAATGCGCCACCATCCTACACAGTGTTCCTTTAAAGGGCCCATATTGAGCTGTTTTCTGATCTACGTTATAATCAACAAACTGGAGTTATGTTTTGTTTCATTCACACATGTTTAACACACAAATCTCGCACGTTTGTTCTTCTCTCAAACTGAAAACACTCTGTTCCACCCTGATGTCACGTGGTAATACAGGAAGTGCTCCACTGTGTTTTTAAACTCCTTCACTAGAATCATTTGGAATACGTTCAGCCCTGGAATTTCCTGTCTTTCCTGAACCAAAATTAAAAAGTAATTTAATTGAAATTCATGACATCACAAGGTGAAACAGAGGATTTTAAGTTTTGTAGATGAAGACTAATAATAAAATAGTATTCAAACAAAACACAACTCCAGGTATGTTTTTGATGAGGTAACAACATTCTAAAATGTCTTAAAGCTCAATTTAGCACAATATAAGCCCTTTTTAACATATAAAGTCAACTGTCTTTCTCCAAAGTCTGAATCTGCTCCAAACATCATGCTGAGAGAGGACTGACCTCTTGAAAGCCCCAGACTAAACACTGACAGTTTGAATTTGATCAACACTTTACTGAACTACAATATCTTGGACCAAAGTAACACCATCTTGATCATTTTAGGTAAACAAAAACTCCCACTCTACTCAACTCTTTAAAGGTGCGCTATGTAACTTTTCTGTTGCTTATCTCCATGGAGTTGATGTCTCTTTGGCTAAGTCTTATTTTGATAATTTTACGGCTGCTGTATGTGCCACATTTACTCCACACGTGTTCACCAATCATTTGTGTGGGAGCTCATTGCATCAAGCCTGAACAGTTTGTGGTTACAACCGTTCTTGTGCAACATCCTACAGAAAAAAAGATTGAAAGAAGAAAAAAAAAAAAAAAGCTATTTTTTTGGCACTGCTTACTAAAGCTGGCTGTTAACTGTGTAGCGTGGGTTAGCAATCTTTTGTGTCGGTGGGAGTATGAAACCCGCCTTGCCTGTGGATAATACTTGCTGCACGCTGCTCTGCTCTGGGTGGAGAAAATAGTATTGGCACTGGCAAGCACATCAAAGTGATCAGACCAGTAATCCCTCATGAGTCAGAGGGAAGCGGCTGGGGAGGGGAAGGACGAGCTAAAACTGCAGGATTTTGATTTCATCACTTTCTCTTTTGATGCTTCACTTTATTTGTGTTGGTATTAAGGCTGCATCCCATTTCTCTGTCTTACCCCTTCCCCTTTATCTACGTCTTTGTCTTGCCCCTTAATACCGAGCTGAGAGGACTAGGGGTACGAATGTTCCCCTAAGAAATGGGACATCACTTGATTACCGTTTGCAGGGCTCTCAAGGCTCACGCATTGAGAGTGTGACACACGCAATTCGACGTGTTCACACGCATGGCATTTCTCACGCTGATTTTTTTTTTTTTTTTTGTGCCCAGAAAATTGGTCTGTGTGGCTTAGTTTATGCAGGCTCCGCGCGTTTTCAGCGCCGCCCCCTCCCCCTGCTCCCCCGAGCAGGGGGAACAGGGGGAGGGGGGGACCGTGCGGTCCGAGCGGAGGCCGGAGCAGACGCGCCGTCCCCCGGGCACGTCCTGAGCCTCAGTCCCGGTGCCACGTCTCCTCTGAGACGCGCCGACTCCGGTCCCGGTGTCTCCGTCTGTGCGTAACGTGTCCCTCCCGACGGCTTACGCGCGGAATACGCGCGGCCCAGAGCCGAACTGCCCATGGTGAGCCGCGGTGAGCCGCGGTGAGCATTAACCAGACTCTTACATGAATCCGTTAAAAATGTCCCGCTCCCCCCCGCCCCGGTCCCTCCTCCCCGCCCCTCTCAGCGCACACTGACAAAGTGCAGTGATGATAAAACAAACTGAGAACCATCAGGTAATAACTTCATTTATATAACTCTCATTAGTTGCTTTGTAGTTTAAGTTTGCTCTTTAGACAAACAGGGCTCTTCGGCAATTCGACGTGTTCACACGCTCACACGGCATTTCTCACGCAATTCAAGCGCCCCATCCCCCCCCCCCCGTCCTCTGGAAAAATTGTTCACTCACATCGGCTAAACAGACACCAGTTCACTAAAAGTAACGTAGAACATACTGTAAGCGTCATAATTGTAAACCATGCTAAACTGTTTCAGGGCTCTCAAGTCTCACGCTTTGAGAGTGTGACACACGGAATTCGACGTGTTCACACGCTCACACTTCACACATGGTATTTCTCACGCTGAAATTTTTTAAAGCAACTCAAAACTGTAGCCACTGTTCACAGCACTTCTGTGCCCAGAAAATCGGTAAGTTAATGCAGGCACCGAAAAAAAGTCACTCGCACACCAGTACTGGAGTTGAGCGATCAGCTGTGAGGCCGATCGCTCACAGCTGATCGGCCTGTTTGCCGATCAGCTGTGAGCGAGCCGCGTGTTATTTACGCGGCATTTCCAAGAGAATAAGAATCCTTAACTTGCTACGTTAATGCTACGCAAGAAGGAACTCTCGCCTTGGGACACGGGATAAGTTCGGGATATGTCCTTTTCTCCGGAGCTCCGGATGATTAAAGACCGTGACGCTCGTTCTTATGGGTGAGTCATATTATCAGATTATTTCTGCATCTATTTCGGCACTAAACCAGGACTAAACCAAGACTAAACCAGGTCTAAACCAGGACTAAGCCAAGACTGAACCAGGACTAAACCGGTTCTAAACCAGGATTAAACAGGGACTAAACCAGGACTAAACCAAGACTAAACCAGGTCTAAACCAAGATTAAGCCAGGACTAAAACAGGACTAAAACAGGACTAAAACAGGACTAAACCAGGACTAAGCCAGGACTAAACCAGGACTAAACCAGGTCTAAACCAGGACTAAGCCAAGACTAAACCAGGACTAAACCAGGTCTAAACCAGGACTAAACCAGGACTAAACCAGGTCTAAACCAGGGCTAAGCCAGGACTAAACCGGGACTAAACCAGGACTAAACCAGGTCTAAACCAGGACAAAACCAAGACTAAACCAGAACTAAACCAGGACTAAACCAGGTCTAAACCAGGTCTAAACCAGGACTAAGCCAAGACTAAACCTGGACTAAACCGGGTCTAAACCAGGATTAAACTGGGACTAAACCAGGACTAAACCAAGAATAAACCAGGTCTAAACCAAGACTAAGTCAAGACTAAACCAGGTCTAAACCAGGACTAAACCAGGTCTAAACCAGGACTAAACCGGGACTAACCCGGCACTAAACCAGGACTGAACCAGGTCTAAACCAGGAGATTAAACCAGGTCTAAACCAGAACTAAGCCAAGACCAAACCAGATCTAAACCGGGTCTAAACCAGGACTAAACCGGGACTAAACCAGGACTAAACCAGGACTAAATTAAAAGTAAACCAGGTCTAAACCAAGACTAAGCCAGGACTAAACCAGGTCTAAACCAGGACTAAGCCAGGACTAAACCGGGACTAAACCAGGACTAAACCAGGTCTAAACCAGGACAAAACCAGGACTAAACCAGAACTAAACCAGGACTACATCAGGTCTAAACCAGGTCTAAACCAGGACTAAGCCAAGACTAAACCAGGACTAAACCGGGTCTAAACCAGGATTAAACTGGGACTAAACCAGGACTAAACCAAGACTAAACCAGGTCTAAACCAAGACTAAGCCAAGACTAAACCAGGTCTAAACCAGGACTAAACCAGGACTAAACCTGATCTAAAACAGGACTAAACCAGGACTAACCCGGCACTAACCCGGCACTAAACCAGGACTAAACCAGGTCTAAACCAGGACTAAGCCAAGACTAAACCCGTTCTAAACCGGGTCTAAGCCAGGACTAAACCGGGACTAAACCAAAACTAAACCAGGTCTAAACCAAGACTAAGCCAGGACTAAAACAGGTCTAAACCAGGTCTAAACCAGGACTAAACCAGGACTAAACCAGGACTAAACCAAGACTGTGTGTGATAACATATTATCCTGTGCATTATTGAATTATTGAATGATAATATGGACTTTTTGTTATAAAAGCACCTTCTAATTCTGCCCTGCCCCTCCCCACCCCCCGTCCCGGTCCTCGGAAAAAAGTCACTCTTACTCAAGGGTAAGACAGAGAAATGGGATGCAGCCTAAATAGCGGATAAGGGAAGATAAGATAGTGCTTGTAAAATCTACTGTTTTGTATGGTGTGTTTCTCAGTGACAAATACCTATAGATATAATTATATTTAAAGGTGCACTGTGCTCTAACTTTTTAGTTAAGGGTCCATCACCTGCTTGTCAGATGGATATGTCACTGCTCCTCTTGGAATGTTCCACAGTATGACATTAAACAGCTCTGCTTACATTTATGAAATTACAGTTAAAATACCTCCAAAAACACACATTCTGACTGTGAGAGGGGTTGCCTCCCCAGATTTGACCTGTTTCTTGGTCTGGTCTGGTCTCCATGAAGATAGGTTTAATGCCCTACTGTGAAACATTCCAGACAGAGCAATAACGTCTCCATGGAGAATAGCATCTGACAGACCCTCCACCATAAAAGTTACACAATGCACCTTTAAGACCTGAACTAGTATTATTTGCTTGGTAATGTATTAATTATATGCTATATTATGTCATCTTTTCCATTAAAATATTTGAGTAATGGATGTTACATACATTATTTTTAATACATCAATTTAAAATCATCAACCCAAAACATGCACCAGCTGTACAGTCCTAATACTGGGGTTCAACTCTAGGCTAAACGCTAAAAACAAGTACAATAGGTGCTCCTGCAAAAGAGATTCCAAATTTCAGCAGGATTTTCCTGGTTAAATAAAGGTGAATAAATAAGTTGTAATTTCTTAGAGAAAAGAAGTAAAATGGAAGCTTTATTTGTCATTGTAAACAACAAAAAGACTTGGAAATGGACGGGTCCATGGACCTTAAAGCAGCCGACATGGGGCGCTAACTTCCCACCTCTTTCTTCAGTCATACAAGAACATAAACAGAATATGAAATGCAGATACAGCCATAACAATAGTCACATACACATAAGACATAATACAGTATCTGTAAATAGGTATCTAAATAGGTATCTTTTTGTTTGGAAACAAACAAAAAGATACCTTGTGTGTCATTAATATTGTATATTATATTATTATTATTATATGAGTCATTATATTTATGCTCATGTCTGCATAAAGAAAATGGCAAAAAAAAACAAAAACTGAAAATGTCAGTGGTTACTCATTTTGAAACTTATTTTGGCATTTCTCTCCACTTACATCTGCTAGTCCACCCACATCCAGGTTTAATCTCATTCTTCCTGTAACACAGTTGGAAGTTCAGTTTGACTCACCTCTTAAACCTGTAATTCCCCCTTTACCGAGTGAAGAGAGCAGAGCCAGCTGACGAATGCTCCTCTAGACACTTTTAATGACCCTATGATCTTATGTTTCGGAAACCTAGACACTCACTCAGTCACACTACTGCCAAATGATCTAACCAGGTCTGCAGACATTACACCGAGTTTGTGGTCAAGCCTCCAGATACAGATCAGATGAACTGCCCCAAGAAAAGAAGAATGAAAGTAGGTGAAGGGAAAGAAACATAGAGCCAGATTGAGATTGAGTTACATCTAAAGACTGCAGCAGTGTATGTGGAGCACAGTCCAGGGCAACAAGGACAAAGCATCTGACAAATTACTATAATGTTTTGCAAAGAAGGTATGTGATGCTAACACAAAATGGATGGAAAAAATATGCATTCCATCGTTAAAGGCAGGGTTTGTCAGAATTGTAGCCTATGGGCCCCTTATCCCAATAATATTTTAAAAAGGAATGTTCAAATATGTAATATATTTTCAAATATCAAAAAATAAAATAACATTGCTGTATCCCTGATGTTAAAAGGATGTATCCAATTTTTACCGTCTTGAAACAATCAAAGGCAGAAGTAGTGAGTAAAGCAGAGTTTTAGCTCAGTACTAGCCTATAAGCATCAACATCAATACATAGTGAACCTTTAAAGGTCCAATATTACTCTATTTGCTGATCTGTTTTTTAAGTTGTTTCCTCTTCATTGTTGTTTTATTGTTTTGTTGTTTTGTTTCTAAGTTTAACACATAATGCGTGTATATGTAGGCTCCAAACACTCCACCTGGTAATACAGGAAATGATCCTCTGTATTTTTAGAATAGAAATAAGAAGAATAGAATAGTCTTTATTGTCATTATGAAGGGTAAAAAAAATAATAACAAAATTGGGAAAAGCTTCTCCACAAATGTATCACAGATATAAAAAATAAGTATGTTTGACTGGCAAACAAACAACCTCCAATAAAAACAGAACAAAAACAAACAATAGCAGCAATCAGCACTTGGCATGCAGGTAATTCACAGAATTAGTAAATGTAGTAAGGTAAAGTAATCAGGTACTATATATATATATATATATATAGTCAGTCAGTATTAAGCTAGGTTAAACTCCATACGTACATGAACATTCACACAGACAGCTCCTTCTTTTCTGCATCACTCGAGGAAAAACAAAAACTAAGTCCATCTAGAATCATTTGGATGATTTCAGCCATGGAATTGCCAATCTCTACTGAGAAAAAGTGAAATGTAGCTGTGAACTTGAAAACCACCGCTTCATGACATCACCAGGTGGAACAGAGCATTTGGAGTTTGGGAGATGTAGACAGTCTAATAATAAAGATTTACTCAAACACATGAATGAAACATAACACAACCCCAGGTATGTTTTTCATGAGGTAACAACATTATAACATGGTGTAAACCTCACAGGAGTCAATTTTGCATAAGAAAAAGTTAAAGTTCAGTTTGTTATTTTATTATTTTATTGTATTTATTTATTTTGATCAGACAAAGAACCATTGAGAACCATCTGAGCAGGAGCAGTGTGGTAAGCGTTAGTCAGTAGTAGAAACTCTTGCCTAAACATAACCATGAAGTGTTTGGCAGACTGGGTTGTGTAACAGTGATTACAGCGTCACAAGTCATTTCCAGGGACTTTCTCCAGAAAAGTGACTGATGTGCGTCTCAGCAGTTTGGTGTTTGGATACTGCTCTGAGTCACTTTTCCTGCTACCAGATTATAACACTCTGTGGGCGGACGGTCTCCCTTGGCAACCACTCATCAGACAGCCGGCAGCCATTTTGAAATCACAAGTGAGAGTGAAAGTCTGTGCGAAGGCAGAGAGAGAGGAGTTTCAGTGTTTCAACTGTAGTAGTGCTGAAGAATAATTCAAGCATTTGAAGTGTAAATGTTAAAATGCAGGCGCTCACTAGTAAATGTTATGTGTTGTTTTCTTTCTTTAAGGTCTAAAGATACACTATGTAACTTTTCTGGTGTCTGTGTCTACTTGACCTACATTGTGGCACGGTGGCTGAGTGGCTAGCGCTCATGCTTCACAGCAAGAATGTTCGATCCCCCGGGTCGCCCGAGCCTTTCTGTGTGGAGTTTGCATGTTCTCCCCCGTGTCTGGGTAGGTTTCCTCCAGGCACTCCAGTTTCCAGACCCCAAACCAGGGCTCTCAAGTTTTGAGCGGGGTCGTGCGTGAGACTGCGTAATTTCCGAGGAGCGGGGGGGTGGGGGGTGGCGAGAGAACAATTTATTCCGAGGAGTGGGGGGGGTTTGAATTGCGTGAGAAATGCCGTGTGAGCGTGTGAACGCATCGAATTGTCTCTCTCAATGCGTGAGACTTGAGAGCCCTGCTGTAAATGTTTGTCTAAAGAGCAAACTTAAACTACAAAGCAACTAATGAGAGTTATATAAATTAAGTTATTACCTGATGGTTCTCAGTTTGTTTCATCATCACCGCAGTGTGCGCTTAGCAGCTGAAACTACACTCTTTTTTCGCTGAAAACGCACGGTGCCTGCATAAACTGAGCCACACAGACCGATTTTCTGGGCACAAAAAAAAAAAAAAGAAAATCAGCGTGAGAAATGCCATGTGTGGCGTGTGAGCGTGTGAACACGTCGAACACACTCTCAATGCAAAGAAACAAGATCAAATTCATTTTAAAACATCATAATACTAATGTTTACACTTAAAGGGATATGCCACCCCCAGGTCAAATTTGGGCATCTCCCCACAGTCCAGAGACTAAAACAAGTGATGAAAAGCGTTTTCCTGCTCACCCAGCCATTGTCCGAGTCTGTCGCCACTGACCGCCGCGGTATCTGGTGCTCCTCCGCCTTAGACTGGAGTCTAACGTCGCCAGAGAAAGATTTCGGCCAAAAGGAATTAATTTGCTCGATGCGTTTCCCAATTACTTTGTGTGTAGTGCGCATTCATATCGAGTGCAAATAAATGTGCAAATCAACACGGAGAGCTTGACTTGGTCATTTTGGGTGGGAACTATTTTCCAGTGCGTAAGAATACAGCCGTATCACGCAGCACGTTGTGAAACAGGGGAACTCCCTTCCCGGTGCGTAACTGGGATTCCCCTGGTAGCGTGCTGCGTGATTCGGCTTTATTCTTCCGCACTGGAAAATAGTTCCCACCCAAAATGACCAAGGCAAGCTCTCCGTGTTGATTTGCACATTTATTTGCACTCGATATGAATGCGCACTACACACAAAGTAATTGGGAAACGCATCGAGCAAATTAATTCCTTTTGGCCGAAATCTTTCTCTGGCGACGTTAGACTCCAGTCTAAGGCGGAGGAGCACCAGATACCGCGGCGGTCAGTGGCGACAGACTCGGACAATGGCTGGGTGAGCAGGAAAACGCTTTTCATCACTTATTTTAGTCTCTGGACTGTGGGGAGATGCCCAAATTTGACCTGGGGGTGGCATATCCCTTTAAGAAGAGTTCAGAAATCAATATTTGGTGCAATAACCCTTATTTTTAATCACAGCTTTCATGCGTCTTGGCATGCTCTCCACAAGTCTTTCACATTGTTCTTGGGTGACTTTATTCCACTCCTGATGCAAGAACTGAAGTAGCTCAGCTTTGTGTTTGTGTTGGAATTCAACAGACGCTGGAATGGAATGGCTGTAATACATGTAGAGATGCTGATTTCAGAAAAAAATGCAGTGGTCTCTCTTTTTCCAAAGCTGTATGTTTAATTTCATACTGTGAATCAGTACGTAAACATACTGAACCCTCCACCAGAAAAGTTACATAGTGCACTTTTAAACAAAAGACATATAGGTGATGTAGCTGAGATTAAAGTATTAAAAAGCCACTAACATAAGTAGAAATATAAACTTGTCTGTGTACGTGTAATTGGAGTAAACTGAACTTAATACTACTGTCTCTACTCTGGAGTTTTGTTTTTCAAGCTCGATGCCAAAGAGGAAGTTTGTCAAAGCTTTGTGAGAATACTCTTCAGCACAAAAGGCACGTTGCGTCACGTCACCGAACTTCCTCATTTTTCCCTCTGTTTTTTCTCTGTATAATCCTCCTCGATTAGCTCTATTGTCATCCAGCTTTTCACACAGAGCTGAGTCTTGCCCATAGAAAGCACAGGCCTATACTTTTCCTTTGAAGAATGACTCACCGAATGAGAAGAGAGTTTTTTTTTCGGTTCAGTGTTCTCCAAGTTTAGATGATTTATTTACGAAGCCGCAGGCATTTGAGGCCGATCCCTCCCACTGCGCACATCACAAAGGCAGTTGTATCACAGACTGGAATCTCTATATCAACAGCTTTTTGTAACCTTTTTAACTCCAGCATATAATTTATTCATATACACTTATCTTGATTGAACACTGAGGATTAGATAGAGGTTTTAATGTTTTCTTCAATTTTCCATTTGGAAGATTTTTTGTGAGTTCCTATGCATATAGAATAAATATAAAATATAAGGGAAAAAACTACAACTTACTGAAAACATTATACATCCAGTAAAATCTATAAACATATACAGATTTGCAGCTTAAAACTGGTATAACATCAAAGCTGACATTTTTACCAATAGTTTTTTAGCTTTTGCATACAACTGATACTTTGCAATGACGTCATGCTGGGGGTGTTCTACATGTATCTCTAATAGCTGAATGCTTTGGAGTTACCATAGTGATACAATGCACACATTAGCAAACACTGTCACAAAAGTTTAAAATCGTCTGAAAATCTCACGAATCAATTTAAAAACACATTTTCTGGAGCCTGGGATCAATTCAGTAGTTCATGTTCCCTTTTAGGTGTTTGATTTTCAACAGAAATGGTCAGTGCGGCTAAGGCTATGTTCAGACTGCAGCCTGAAGTGACCCAAATCCAATTTTTTCACCCCTATACGACCTATATCTGTTCTTTTAATAACAGTCTGAAGAACACAGGCTCAATTTTTTCAAAAGAGACCCAGGCCACTTGGATATGTGGTCCAAAAACACATACATATCCAATTTTTTGACATGTGACTTCAGTCTGAACGGCCAGGTCACATTAATCCGACCTACACGACATCAGCAAGCAACAAACGTCACTGTTCTGCTCTGAAGTAGGCGGAGACTGTAAGAAAGTGAGCGTGATACAAGGTAGGTGCTCACAAATGTACACAAACGTTCTTCTCGTCATATGAAAATTGTGTGTGAACTCCTTGTCAGTGAAGCGGCAAAGCACATGGCAATCCCACCACTCTGGGCTGCGACTCCGCACCCAGACGTTTCTTTCTACGGACGTTGCTGCCACTGCCCCACAAAACGCCATGGCCAAAAATCTTGTCCTTCTCTTTCTCAGTCTCCTCCTTAAAACAAATAAGTTGTACATGTTCTGGCTCTGGTACGACAGCAACTTTATAATCCCCAAGCGCTCAATGCTAGGGTCCATGTTTAGGGTACTTCCGTAAACACGGAGCAGGCTCGTTGCATGTGATGTTGTCTTTTGGGGCGTTTAAAGTTCACACTGGAGATCACATACAAGTCAATTTAATTGGAAATGTGAACGACCTCGCAAAAAAAATCGTATTTCACGAAACAATCCGAATTGAGCATTGAGCCATGCAGTCTGAATAGAGACTAACTGACCAACTGTTTATGACTTGTGACAGTAATTTTATGTGTGAGAGACTTTTATAACAGCATAGATCAGATCACCTTTGGTTGTTCCAGCTGCGTCTGTTCTTTATTGTCAGGTTGTGTGAAAATAACGCTCAGATTAAAGTCTAATAAAGCCTCAGACAGAGCAGAGCCTACAGTTAGCATCACACCTCCAGGGAATATTGAAGACATCAGCTGCAAAGTATCAATACTATGAATTAAAAGAGAAATTAGTTCTGTCCAGGGACTTAATGTACTATGTAACTTTTCAAGGATTATTGGTTTGCCTAAAATGTTCCAGAGTATGGCATTAATTATCTATCTCCCTGGATACAAGCAGCTGACACCACAAGGTTACAGGTCAAATCCGTAGAGAGGAGAGCCCATATTTTTAGCAGTAACAATGCCGCTAATTGATTAAAAGCAAGATAGATGCACGTCAGAAAGGTTTAGGCTGAGTCCCATTTCTCTGTCTTACCCCTTCGTCTTACCCCTACTCCTCGGTTTTGCGCGTTCATGTGAGGGCAAGGGGTGTCCCGATTCTAATTTTGATCAAGGGCTAGAGTCACAACCGACGGCTACATACCCCTTGAAATGAAGTAAGCTCTCGACCAGACTTGAAATGAAGGGGTACGCCTACAAGCTCAGGCAGGTTTTGGGATCAGGATGGCAGCGTCACATCGACCAGCCAAGGAGTCTCATAAATGTATTTTCAGCAGTTATTAATAATTAATTATATATAATTAAGTAATTATTAATAATTAAGTAATTATCGATTAACAGTTTAGCATGGTTTACAATTATGACGCTTATGTTCTGCCTTACTTTTAGTGAACTGTTGTTGCGGTTATAATTGTAGTGATGTCTGTTTAGCCGACGTTATCGTTTTCATCGAACTTTCATGTATAAACAAGCTAGTTTTTTGTCGAGCTGAGGTACCCGATAATCCTTGACATTTGTTTACGTTTGTTTGCATCAATTGTTGTCGCCTCTGTAGATGTAGCAGCCAGGTAGAGGCAAGGAATGATGACGCAAACGGTACTCGAGTGGTGTCCCATTTCTTCGGGGAATATTCGTACCCCAACCCCTCTCAGCTCGGTATCGAGGGGCAAGACAAAGACGTAAAGGGTTATGGGAAGGGCAAGGGGTAAGAGTAATGAGACGCAGCCTTAATGCCATACTTTGGAACAATTCAGGAAAAGCAATGACATCTCCATGGAGAGACAAGCTGGCAGTGGACCTCTCTCCCCCAGGAAAGTGACATAGTGTACATTTAAACTGTACTTAACCTAAAGACAGCTAGTTGATATCTATTGTTTGCTGGTTCCATATGTTTCTCCAGCCCAAAGGTAAAGAATGTTTGAAAGACACACCCAAAGAGACGTGCTTGAAAAAGTTTGGATTGTGGGAACAGATCTGGCCTGCCGTTGTCTTGCGTTTAGCGTTGTGAATGAGGTTTTGTTGTCAGAGCGATTGCTTTCATGCTATCAGTGTCTGCAACTGGAGACCGCCACCTGAGATTTGCTCCTGCGTTGTTTTTTCAGATGTGCTACCGTGGAAACCTCATCCCCGCTGCCAACACCATACAAAGACATTATCAACAAAAAGCGGCCAGAGACGCCACTCAATACCGCTTCCTGCTTCCCGTATTTGACCTTTGAACCTGATATGTCCAAATACTTGTGAATGAGACAAGGTAATGTGAAGAATAATTAGTCATTAGAGCCTATTGTCCAAAGTTAGTGAGGAAACATCAATGCCAACACGGTATGCTACTGCAATTGGCTTGTTATGGTTGGATTAATGTGTTAAAAGCATTAGAAATGGATGGAAATAAAGGTGCATTGTGTAATTTTCCTGGTAGAGGTTCTATCAAATGCTTTTCTCCCTGGAGATGTAATTGCTTTATCAGGAAAGTTTCACAGTATGATACGATCTTTTTATCAGAATACCTGTTTGTTTTTGTTTTTTTGAACTATAAAACCACCTGTAATTTAATAAATATAAGGTAGAACTGTTTAATGTCATACTGTGGAACATTCCAGGCAGAGCAATGACATATCCATAGAAACAAGCAAGTGACGGACGCCCAACTAAAAAGTTACAGAGGGCACCTTTAAACAGGATTAACTGTCTAGACAATTGGGACAGAGAATATGTGACTCTTTTGCTGGATTGTTTCACAGTATGGCATTAAACAAATCTGTCTCCATGGACACAAGCCGGTGAGCAGGTGAAGGCACATAGTTACCAGTCAGATCTGTGGAGAGGTGATCATTAGAGAGAGGTGAAATTAGCTATGAGCTACAATTTCGTACAAATATCTCTGCCACTGTGCTTAATGTAATTGTACACTGTCCTAATAAACCAATAAATGAAAATGAAAAAGCAGAATGCAAGCTGTATAAGTATATTTCTGCAATAAAACCAACCCAAACTATACTAATCTTGTGATCTGTGGTGATTTTAATATAGACTTATTTAAAACCAACAACCATAATCCTACTGAGATTTTTTTTTAAATATACTGTAATGTATAACTTAATGCTGTGTACTAAGATTACTAAACCAATCAAAGTTACTTCATACAGTACGTCATTAACTGACAATTCACTAATATGACTAGTGTTACTGGAATATTATATAACCAGTGATCACTTGCACTGAAAGGAATGGTAGACATTTCAAAACATTCAAACTTGTTATACTTGATTAATTTGTTTTATACAATTATGTAATATTGAAAGTCTGTTCATTGGCTCTCATAGTACACACATATATACAGTATGTATATGGATCCCACTGTAGGTGAGGCGTCATAAATGGCACAAGTGTGGTGTTTTGGTGAATCTCACTTCCATCACGGCTCTGGAGACGTGTGACAGAGGAGGACACAGCATCTGCTCGATCAGAACTGGAGCACAGACACTACCAAGAGATGGAGGCGAGGTTTACAAAAACACTGTAGTCAAATTAACTACATGTATGTTTCATGTGATATTTATTACTGTATATTCAGACACACAATATGAATACCAATAATTCAGGAAGCCATTAAAAAAGTTTGAATAAAGTCTGTGTGGGAGTAGGTGTTCATAAGCAATTGCTTCAGTCTACTATACTACTATACTCCATCCATCCATCCATCCATTTTCTTCCGCTTATCCGGGGCCGGGTCGCGGGGGCAACAGTCTAAGCAGGGACTCCCAGACTTCCTTCACCTCGGACACTTCCTCCAGCTCCTCCGGGGGGACCCCAAGGCGTCCCCAGGCCAGCCGGGACACATAGTCCCTCCAGCGTGTCCTGGGTCTTCCCCGGGGCCTCCTCCCGGTGGGACATGCCCGGAACACCTCCCGAGGGAGGCGTCCAGGAGGCATCCGGACCAGATGCCCGAGCCACCTCAGCTGGCTCCTCTCAACGTGGAGAAGCAGCGGCTCTACTCCGAGCTCCTCCCGTGTGACTGAGCTCCTCACCCTATCTCTAAGGGTGCGCCCAGCCACTCTGCAGAGGAAACTCATTTCGGCCGCTTGTATCCGCGATCTCGTCCTTTCGGTCATTACCCAGAGCTCATGACCATAGGTGAGGGTAGGAACGTAGATTGACCGGTAAATTGAGAGCTTCGCCTTTTGGCTCAGCTCCCTCTTCACCACAACGGTCCGGTACAAAGACCGCATCACTGCCAACCCGCACCAATCCACCTGTCAATCTCACGCTCCATCCTCCCCTCACTCGTGAACAAGACCCTGAGATACTTGAACTCCTCCACTTGAGGCAAGGACTCCCCACCCACCCGGAGAGGGCAAGCCACCTTTTACTATACTGTAAAATAAAATAGTCAAAATTTAGTAGAGGCAAAAAACAAAAAAAAACCTTTTATAGACCATATATTAATGGCTAACTAGTAGTAATATTTATTAACTACTTACATTTTTTTTTATTCTGTATGAATGTACTTAAAGCAACTTCTTTATCATATTGATGTAAGTTTTATGCATGTTCTTCCCGTGTCTGGGTGGGTTTCCTCTGGGCACTCCGGTTTCCCTTATCAACCCAAAAACATGCTCCAAAGGTTAAAAAAAAAAATCCTCGCTGAGGTAAGGATCAATGCCTAGCAATAAGATCATGGAGATGGGTCCCCGGGTGCCTGAAAGATGTGCTGTCCACTGCTCCAGAAAGGATGGGTCAAACGCAGAGAAATAATTTAATTTTAATTTAATTTAATACAGGCGATTTGAGTGTCTTGCCCAACAACAATATGCATGTCTGGATTCAACCGCCAACCTTCCGCTCTACGTTGTTGGTAACTGATATAACCTTTATGTTGTGGCTTGAGCCTTATCTTTTTAACACTGCGGTCAGCAACAACAAAATGTCCCGATTTTCCCACAAGCTGCTCTCACAAGGCTCCAGACATGACTGCACGGCCACATTCTTTTTTTTTGTTGTAAATATTGCTATCAAACTTACTTCACTTGGCAGAGCAGTAGTTTTGTCTTCCCACACATAGCTGAATCACCACATATCACTTTCTTAATCTAGAGCAGCTGTTGGCAAAGAAAGAAGTAACGTTACCTCGTGCTAATTCAGACTTTGGTGTAAGACAGACACCTCAAGTGAGAGAGGAAAACTTTTTGGAGTGGTGGTGTTATTGTGAATGACAGTTTCCGTAAATACTTTAGAGTGAGATGTTTCAAATTAAACCTGATTGTCTGTTGCAAAGGAATGTGAAGAAACAAGTCACTCCACCCCAGATCCCAGAAGTTCTAGAAACCAACGTCTAAAAGCTAATTATAATAATGTTATCTAATTCTTAAGCAGCTTGTTGTCGTTCTTTAGCAGCAATGACTCTAGTGAATAGCAGATTTTTAAAAATTTGTACCAAAATGGCTACGCAATACTGCCAAATCCTATATCGCCAATTAAGAAAACTGAATTGGACAATGGAATAAGTACAGAGCAGTGGGCATATGCTGGTAGTAGTGAAAACTGGGGTCGATCGGCAATATGGCGTTTGAAAAATAAGTTATTAAAAATTGCTCAAACATGCACAAATCACTCCAAATCTCTGATATTGTATTTTATACTTTACTACTTACTTTTCTATTTAATTCTGATTTGTACATATACATTATATATATATATATATATATATATATATATATATATATATATTGCTCTTTTTTGCTATTCTATCTATTTTTTGTTTCCCTCTGTTATATATTATATTTGATGAGTAACCCAAAACAATTTCCCTTGTGGATCAATAAAGTTTGTCTAAGTCTAAGTCTAAGTATAAATACAACTTTGAAAGGGTAAATGAGAAGAGGAAACAACTAGAACACGGTTAAGAGCAGGAAGCTGAAACCCAAACACAGGTAATGGGTCAAGTGTTTCATAACTGCCGTACTTGCGGGTGTGCGGTTCTGTGTTTGGTAATAGCTGGAAAAGATTCTGGATAATGTATAATTGGTTGATTGTGCATCATTTGAAATCCCCAGTGTGCACTATGATTTCACTCGGTTCTGCCATGCCAATTTGCAAAACAGAGTAGCATTTCTACGTGCAGGGTGGTTAGCTAAGCCTTACCCAGAAGCCTTGGAAATAATTTGTAGGCCATGGGCATGACGCTGAATTTCTTAAAGCTGTTTCTGTTGATTCAGGGGAAAATCCATTTTTACAGCATGTTCAGTCGGCCAAGTGTCCAATTAGTGCAGTAAAAAAATCCCCCTCATCCAAATGGAAAGTCAAATTACATTTGGCAAATTCTGTAGTTGTACCTCGGTCCAAGGTCTGATGCTGGGGAATCAATGACTTCATCTAAACATCCACCGTGCAATAAATTATAGAGTTTATACTATCTGGATCTGGCAGCACGGTGGCAAATTGGTTAGCACTTATATTGCGATGGTTTTGTGTTTAATTAGTAGTAGTAGCAGTAGTAGTAGTAGAAGTTTATTCGGTCATTTGCAGCACAACAAAGATATAGACTACAACCCCATTTGCATGACATGACCAAAAGAGTTTAGAATAGGGGTGGGCAATTATTTTTTCTATTGGGCCACATGAGAAATAGAAAATATTGTGGAGGGCCGGGCCAAAATGCTTAACTCAATGCCGCATAATATTAATTGTATTTCTTTATACAAAATCAGTAAATATCATTGTTTTGACACACTGGTAAGGTAAGACTGGTAAGCATTTATTTTATGTCTAAGCAATGAAAAAATGTCAAAAACCCACCTCTAAAATAAAAGCAATGCAGCTTTAGTCCATGCATGAGGTAAAATGATAAAATATGTTTATTTTGTAATTCCAAATTAGCTTAAACAGAGCCAAGCAATGGGCTGTATTTGGCCAGAGAACTGTACAATGCCCAGGTCTGGTTTAGAAAGAAAACTTATAATGTCTAACCCTGTTGAAAAATGACAGAATTCCAAGAACGAAAAGCAGTGTATGAACAACATAGGACTTACACACATTTAACAATGCCAGAAACACTGCAGGCACAGACTTTTACTCACATGGTTGGCACACACATGACGACAACTACATTCACAAATAGTTAAGAAGATACAAGAGAAAATAAGTAAAGAAAGGCAAATAAAAAACAATGAAAACTATTAACTCATCACAGTGTGAACTGTTTTTTTTTTTTTTTTACATTTTTAGTAAAAAAAAAAAAAAAATCTGTTAAAAAAAACAGTATAAAATCATGTAGAGCACCCTTAACGGTACCTACTTCCTCCTATAACAATGTGAAAATCAGCTACTCCAACCTTAACCTTGATCCTCCATCTTTGCTTTTTTGCTTTTAAAATGAGCAGGGCACGTCCATCCTCAATATTCAAATAATATACATAGAGAATGAATCTGAATAATGTATATGGGAGTGAAGCCAGGAGGCCATCGCAACCAGGTTATAAATTCTGCCCTCGGGATCTGACAGAATAACCAATGGCACTGCTCCTTGGTTGTTTGTAAAAATGCCCTTGGAAAAATTAATGTAATTTCCGAAGCAAGCCAAACCAGAAAGCCACAGGGAGAGAATTAGATAACCCCCAAACTGCAGAGTAATAGCAATAATGAGGGAGATGGAGGGGAATGCATTTGTTTATCAGGGAAAATCATTGGAGACACAGTGTCGGAGCGTGTTTTGTGCGATCAGCAACGTTAGTGCTTTCCACAGCCGTAGAGAGCAGTAATTTATCATATCATATCATTATAGAAAGTGTTATAATATGTTTGTCTATAAAATTAAGACCACATCCACTATAACAGGAGACAGAGTTGACCCAGTGATAGGCCAAACCATCTCAATATGTCTTAATAGAATATATAAAAGAAGATTGTTGAGGCAAGTCAAGTCCATATTGATACTGTACCTGCATTATCTGCCTATACAAACATTGCATCAGCAGAAGGTATTTGTTAAAGCAATGCTATGTAACCTTTCCTGATCTTGTTCTTTGTCGTAATTCACATGGGAGTCTGTCATTTCTAATATGTGAAGAATGTGTTTTTACAATTTACTGGTTGTACTTTCTATTGAAACTGGATATTTGAACACTTGATTTTAAAAAGCATTGACTTTTTCATGTCCAAAGAACACAATTTTGTTCAAAATTGTTCTATGGGTTTCAGAATAATGAAAAACTGTTACCATAGCAATTAACAAAAACAAAATATTATATCTTTTGAACTGTGAAAAATCCTCAAAATGTCACATATAAGAAGCTGAAACCCATGTTGAAATTATCTTAGACATTGCCACAATTCAATTTTGAAAGTCAATCAGCAGTACTAAGGTGTATTTATTAAAAGTACTGTGTAGGCAAAGGAGGTACAAAAACATATATGTATGAAACCAAATGCTTTCAAATAACTTAAAGTGTAACTGAGAGATAAAATCAATCACGTCTCATTTTGTTTAGATTATATAAGCGTCCCTTAAGGCATTTTAGTAATCCAGACAGCTGAACCAAACACAAACTTATCTCGTGTCTTTTTTCATTTCTCTCATATCATTTACACAATGTTATCTTAACCTCATTCAATCAAGACCAGTGATTTATCCAACACTGTGAAGTCTCCGTTAAAAATGCAGAAACTCCACACCGCTCCGGGAATAGCTCTGTTGTCATGTGCAGTACACCTAAGCCTTTAATGGAAGGAAAACCAGAAATATCGGATGTCTCTAAACGCTGTTGCATCATGGCCGCGCCCCTGTTTGCTCACAGCTCCCTCACCTTCAGCAGGAGCGTGAATGCCTCGCTGATACTAGCTTACACACAGTTAACAATGCCAGAAACGCTGCAGGCGCAGACTTGTACTCACATGTTTGGCACACACACGGAGACAACTACATTTACAAATAGTTAAGTAAGATAAATGGAGGGTCAGCGTGCTTTCATAGCATGTGGCTTTTTATCAAATACGTGAACAAATGGGTCCTTACAGTAACCTGTACAAGACGCAGAAAGAATAGTGTTTTGTTTTTTGTTTATTATTATATTGGAAATGTGTTCATTGATTTTGAAACTGCAATGAGAGGTGTCCTCAAACATAGAGGCTCTATGTTTTTTTGTTTTGTTTTTTTATGTCGATGAATGGCATAATATGTCCCCTTTAACATTATTTATGGTCTAAAAATGTATTGTGAAAAAGTATAATAAGCCATCTGCGTTATGATATAATAATATCACTGGTCTACACATTTTTGGACTCGATCTGCTTCCGAGATAAAAGTGGCTAAATCTCATTTATATTGATAAGATGAACTGAAAATCAATTGATAACTGTGCTGTTTAGCTAATGTATTGAAGATATTTAATGATATTGTTTTACATCAAAATTGCATCTGTTTATACAATAGATTTAAGGATTTTTGCTTAAAAATAATATTTATATTTTGAAAATATTTCACTTGCACTTCTTTATCCATCAAGAAAGCTGATTGTACATATATATTTATTATCATTATCTTATGTATATAATTGTGTCTCATCTGACACAGGTCTATCGCTCTTTGGTTGCTATTTTTCTATTTTTCTTTTTGTTCTTTTACCCTCTCTTTTATATTGTATATTATATTTGATGAGTGAGCTACCATACCCAAAACAATTTCCCTTGTGGATCAATAAAGTTTGTCTAAGTCTAAATCTAAGTCTAAATAAACAGGAAATATCTTAAGACATCAAGTGCACACAATTTCGAGGCATCTCTCTTATGTGAAACCAAAAAATATTTGATGTTAAAACTTTAGATATATTAAAATGAATGTATTGGAATGTGCAGACAGGCTTTCAGATTGAACTGGTTGCTTGTAGACACACTGTAATTTCTGATAAACTACTGTTTTTGCCTTATTTTGCTTAAATTTCCTATTTTGACCCAATACTATATCTTGGAAACTATAGCCAATCAGCACTTCTGACTTACTTTTTCTATATTAGTGACCTAAACCAAGAAAAATTTCACTGCTTTTGTTCCGGAAGCATTTTGCTTGTAGACCGGTGGATTTAAAACCGTATCCTCCAGCTTGTGTATACTGACCGAGATCCTGGCTCAAGATCTAAACATGGGTCAAATGCAGTGGACAAATTGTCTTCCAAATCTGGGTCAGGTCAAATACTGACTCTGGTACTACATAGAAAATAGAAAAAAAATGACTAAAATACAATCAAGACACATGGAGCAGGGACTGACCAGGCAGAATTCCTTAGCTCCTGGATGTGTCATTAGCCACGGCTGCAGGCTTCCTCTTGTTGGCAAACGAGAGGGGAGTGTTTTATTATGTTTGTGTGCGTGTGTGTTTGTGTGCATATGTATGTGTGTGCATGTATGTGTGGTGGGGGTAGTGCAGGTGAGCCCCAAGGGTAAGCCTCTTTGGGGGGAGGGGGAGACTGACTGGAAAATTGCCATGTGCTTATAGTCCGAAAGCTCCTTGTAAACATGAGCTGCTAATACAAAGGCTAACAGTAAAACATAAACATGATGACTGAGGATGATTGTATATGATTGAGTGTATACAATAATATTTAAATTAAGAAAACTATTCATAATCATCAAAATAATTATATTTTTAAGGCAAATGTGTGTACAATGTGTGTAACGTGCACAGTGGATGCAACTTACTATCGTACTGCTAAAGAAGATTTAAAAAATGTTTAGTTTTGTATTGTAATTACAGACTTTTTAATTTGTGTTGCATTGGCTACTGTTAGTAAATACCACAATTGTTTTTTTTTCTTTATTTCATTCATAAAGTATAAGAAGACATCAACAGTGTGATAACAATACAAAAAATGAATGAAAGGGAGCAGAAAGAAGAGTAATCTTATGTTATCTGCCCCCTCTTCCCTTTTCCAGACAATAACACCGATACTGACTATAAAACATTTCATCAATACATTCTATTTCAATCACAATTATTAATCAACTGTAAACAGAAAGCTTCATTTTTATGTGCAAAACAACTTAGTTTTCTTTTTCATACATACACATCACACTGGATTTTATGTATTTTTAAATGCCATTTTTATACTTGATTCTTTGATTTCTTTGTCAAGACTTTTCCATAAATTAACTCCTTTCACAGCGACACTTTGCTCCATAACCTTGGTTCTGAATCTGTTTTTTTTTTTTTTAACATGTAGGTTCCTTTTAAATTGATTGCCTAGTAATATTTCTGTTTCATAACCGTGACTTATTTAACCACATCAAGACAAGAACTGTAAAATACACATATATCTATTTTCAGATTTTTTATTTTTTATTTTTTCACTATTATTTATTTGAAAAAATAAATGTCTGGTCTCTCGTGAGCCTGTTTCTTGCCTACAGTCTTCTCCGTGTGCTGCTCCTGCCCCCTCTTCACCCTGCAGCCCTGTGACGGTGCAGGTAATAAAGCCCCTAACGCCATGACTCAGCACTTTAGCCTCCATTTAATTTCATCTGAATGCAGCTCTGACCCCCCCACTCCCCAGACGCCTCCCCCTCCGTGCCCCCTCCCCCTCCGACTGCAGCAGACTTAACCCTTTCCTGCCTCTGGGTTTGTTTTGATTCTGTTTCCTCTAGAAAGGTCACTCTTATCAACCGCCATATTGTTTTGAATGAATTTTTTTGTTTTGTTGTATATGTTGGCCAGAGCAAAATGAACTGAATAATTTGTTATATTTTTGTGTCTTGCAACTCTATACAGCAGTATTTTTCAGTGTTTCCATCCAATTTTACCACGCAACTCGACACAAAATACTGTGCATTCATTATCTAATAGTGGTACTTCTCAAATTAATGTAAACCAATGTGTATGGCTAGTAATTACAGCTCTTGGAAAAAAGTAAGAGACCACTGCATTTTTTTTCTGAAATCAGCATCTCTACATGTATTACAGCCATTCCATTCCAGCGTCTGTTGAATTACAACACAAACACAAAGCTGAGCTACTTCAGTTCTTGCACCAGGAGTGGAATAAAGTCACCCAAGAACAATGTGAAAGACTTGTGGAGAGCATGTCAAGACGCATGAAAGCTGTGATTAAAAATAAGGGTTATTGCACCAAATTTTGATTTCTGAGCTCTTCTTAAGTGTAAACATTAGTATTAGTAGGTTGTTTTAAAATGAATTTGGGTTTTAAAGGTTTCTTTGCATTGTTTGAGGTCTGAAAACATGTATCTTTTTTGTTATTTTGACCATTTGCTCTAAACGATAATATTTTTATTTAACATGTGGGGGAAATGTTGTCAGTAGTTTATAGACTGAAACAAAAATGTTCCTTTTGCCCAAACACATACCTATAAGTGATAATTTTGCAGTGGTCTCTTATTTTTTCCAGAGCTGTATATTAGCTTGGCCTAAATTACTGTGAGTATAACTTTCCAATGGGTTACACAGTAGAAGACAAAAGCAAGGGGATCTACAACAAAATGTGAAAAAGGTGCAAACTACAAGTGCCCTGAACTTATTGCCAGACATAGGGCTAAATAAAGTTTGAACTGCAATGGTGTTATATTCCTGGAGTTTGTCAATAGTAAATAATACTTTGACTGTCTTTGTTTCTGGTATGCGGCCTCTAAAGTGTGGATGGTTGGAGGAAGCCGAGGCAGGCAAGCGAGAGGAGGGGGGAGGGAGTGAATGAATGTAGGCCACACATTCCTTTGCTAGGAGCTGTCTGGACCGAGAAAACACACCGCGCTACACAATCAAACCAGGATTTCCGCCGTTCCCTCACAGCAGCCAGCAGACACCATTTGACTCTTTCCTATTTTGCTTCTCACGAACGGCCCCAGCACCGTAGCCTCTGCTGCATTCCTCCTCTCTCTCCAGGGCGGCCACTTTCCATCACTAAAACACATCCATCTATACCTCCATTAAACTGATTAGTCCCCCAACTCACAGATAAATCTCTCCAGACCGGATGCTATTTAAATGGTGTGTCAGTCAAAACTGCCTGCTGCAATATGTCCTGACCTTCACTGCCTGGGCCCCTTTAGTGTTTGCACCAGCACAAGATCAAGTTACAGTTTTATTGTTTAAAGTCCCTCCTTTAAGTGCATGTGGAGGTGAAATTAGGTACAGTGGACACAGTTAAAACCCCTTGTTGTATTCTGCCAACGGAGAGATTGGAAGTTTAACTGTTTGAGAACTTTGACCTATAAGAGTGATAAAAAAGTTCACTTTAATCCCTTTAATATTCTTTAATGAACTGATGTGACTTATTTTTGGGAAATTATTTGGACACAGTAGCTCACATTGCAATATAATGTAATAACAAAGAGCACAAAATGTATAATTGTTAATAATAAATTCAAAATAGCAGAGAATGGTGTCAAATAAAGGATAATTATATAAATGTATACAGTATGTACAAGAAAAAATAAAATATACATATATATGTGGTATGTATTCAAAAAATATGTAGGTTGTATTCAATAATATTACAAAAATGTATGTTATTGTTGTATGTTTTTAAAGACTTTCCAGGTAGAAGGTGTTTGCTTTGCCTGGAATGTTTTTTTTTTTTTAATTGTTTTATTGAAAAACATTCATTCTTACTGTGAGTGGGGTCGCCTCTCCACAGGTCGGACCTGTAACATGGCCTGGTAGTGTCATCCGTTTGTGTCCGTGTAGGTAAAGTGGTTGTGGATGTACAAAAACACAATAAACAGCTCTGGAAAAAAATAAGACAGCATTGCAAAATTATCATTTTTTTCCTGATTTGACTACTTATAGGTATGTGTTTGGGCAAAAGGAACATTTTTGTTTAAGTCTATAAACTACTGACATTTCCTCCATATTCCAAATAAAAATGTTATTGTTTAGAGCATTTATTTGCAGAAAATGACAAATGGTCAAAATAACAAAAAAGATACATGTTTTCAGACCCCAAACAATGCAAAGAAACAAGCTCAAATTCATTTTAAAACAACATAATACTAATGTTTACACTTAAGAAGAGTTCAGAAATCAATATTTGGTGCAAGAACCCTTATTTTTAATCACAGCTTTCATGCGTCTTGTCATGCTCTCCACAAGTCTTTCACATTGTTCTTGGGTGACTTTATTCCACTCCTGGTGCAAGAACTGAAGTAGCTCAGCTTTGTGTTTGTGTTGGAATTCAACAGACGCTGGAATGGAATGGCTGTAATACATGTAGAGATGCTGATTTCAGAAAAAAATGCAGTGGTCTCTTATTTTTTTTGCAGAGCTGTATTTTTCAACTTAACAATAATTTATTTCTTAAATATCAGTAAATTTCCTTAATTACAACCAGATGTCTGTTCTTTTTCTGACTCTTTACCCAAACATTGATTCATATCTTAACAGCTAATTTCCTACTTCTTGTCCTGAAGCAAAAATGTAAGTATGCATGACCTTATATTGTGAACCATATTTCCTGTTGGAGCATTGTTTGCAATATTGTATTGCATTAAGACAAGATAACCTTGGAAATGTGCAATCAAAACAAAGATGCCTGAAGCTGCTGATATTATTTGAAGTTCATACTAACAGCCTGCCTGGTCCTGCCCCTTTTCCTCCCCTGTTCCGCTCACATTTGGCATTGTTTGTGTTGCTTCCTGAGAAGAAGGCCTGACATTGTCCAGACCTGTCCCATGATAACGCTCCACTTCTGTCCACTCTATTTCCAGCTCTTTGTCCCAGCAGCTGCACAGCAATAACAGTGTTTGGAGCGACTCGGCCCAGACAGGACTTTGGTTTAAATAAGCACCCCGCAGGCACCGTAATAAGCCAGAACTCCCATCACTATCAACAACCTCTTTCTCTCTCTTCTCTCCCTCTCTTTCTCTTCCCATCCAAGTATTTCCTTGTTTCAATTTTCATAGCTGGTTCTCCTTCTTTCCTTTTCTATAGGCTCTATTCACACTTACGTCACAAACCAGGAAGAAGTTTGGAAACTTCTGGCGGGCTCTGTTCGCGGTAGTAAGTCTGACCAAATCTAGGAAAAACGAGAAAATGGCTCAATTTTCTTCATCTGTGTCATTGTAGCGTTCCGTTATGTTCGGCTAATCAACAATTACAACTATAATTCATAATTTTAATAATAAATAAATAATAGATAATTTATAATGCCTTTTATTTGCCGGCAAATAATACTTAAACTGGTAGCCAAGTACTTTTCTACAAAAGTAGAACTTTTCTACACTTTTTTTCACTAGTTTTGAGCTGCCTGTAAGTGACATTGACAATGCGATTAGAGTCACGTCCCCTATGGAAAACTTTGGAAGGTTTTGAAGAGCGCGGCTAAAGGTTACTGAATACAGGGTTTTGTCGAACTTCAGTGGGTTTTATCACAGTCAGTAGACGAGCCCAGTGTCGATGTAACTACTCCGGAAGTTTTTATCGCATGTTTCCAAACGTCTTCCTCGTTTGTGATGTAAGCGTGAATAGAGCCTATTGCTCTCTCTTTTCCCCTTGGTTAGTCTCTTTGTCAGTCATGGTTCTCTCTCTCTCCCCCCTCCTTGCTGCCTCTCTCTCCATCTCTTCTTTCTCTGTCTGGACAGTGTCTGTCTCTGTCTGTCTCTCTCTCTCTCTCTCTCTCTCTCTCTCTCTCGCTCTGAACAGTTTTTTGCGGTCTTTCTCTCTTTCTTCCTCACTCTCTAACTCCCTGCACTGTGTCCCTTTGCTCTCTCTCTCTTTCTCTCTCTCTCTCTCTCTGAGCAGTTTCTTTGCAGTCTCTCTCTCTTTCATCCTCACTCTCTCTCTCTTCCTGGACAGTGTCTCTTTGCTCTTGTACTCTCTCTCAGTCTCTTTCTCACCCCTCTAGCTCTGTCCCTCTCTCTCTCTCTTTCTCCCTGGACAGTGTCTCTTTGCTCTCGTTCTCTCTCTCTCTCAGTCTCTTTCTCACCCCTCTAACCCTGTCCCTCTCTCTCTTTCTCCCTGGGCAGTGTCTCTTTGCTCTCTTTCTCTCTCTCTCTCTCTCTCTCTCTCTCTCTCAGTCTCTTTCTCACCCCTCTAACCCTGTGCCTTTCTCTCTCCCTTTCTCCCTGGACAGTGTCTCTTTGTTCTCGTTCTCTCTCTCTCAGTCTCTTTCTCACCCCTCTAACCCTGTCTCTCTCTCTCTCCCTGGACAGTGTCTCTTTGCTCTCGTACTCTCTCTCTCAGTCTCTTTCTCACCCCTCTAACCCTGTCCCTCTCTCTCTTTCTCCCTGGACAGTGTCTCTTTGCTCCTTGCTCTCGTTCTCTCTCTCTCTCAGTCTCTTTCTCACCTTTCTAACCCTGTCTCTCTCTCTCTCCCCGTTCAGTCCCTCATTGCTGGGGCCATAACACATTCCTGCTGTAGCTATAGCAAACCCTGCCAAAGCATTCAGAGCCAAACCACCAAAGGAAAAATACAGAGACGGGAGCTGTGATTCACAAGCCTGATATAGGATCGCCCTCTCCCTCCTCCTCCTCCTCCTCTTCCTCCCTCCTTCTCCTCTTCCTCGGCTCTGGTCTAACAGCTGCTTTCCTGGAAACACTTGTGCTGTGGGAGTTTGGGTTCACAGAGAGAAGGATTGAGGGGAACAAGACTGTGCTTCTTAAAAGGCCTCTGAGTGTTCACATAACTGTTGCAACATCCACTGGACAACCCCATTTCAACCAGGAAACACTTAAAATATCACAAATGAGTAACAGATGACTCAGGTGAAGGAATGAAGGAATGGGGTTTGAACTAGACATGTCAGCAATATCTGCAAAGGATGATTAATTATTCATTTAGGAACAAGTAATGAGTGGGTTGATATAAAAATATTGTTGTTCCAATGTGGGTGACGTATCAAATAGCATGATCCTTCTAGGGATGCACAAATTTGGAAAAAAAAATTAACAAAGCCAAAATCACGATCAAGTGCTGTTTTTCTGACAGGCCTTGGAATAATATTTGCAATCAATTTGAAATTTGGATTCAGTTCACAGTGCACATTATAAAGTCCTCCGTCAGCAGTGACATTTGAGATAAGACTGAGTAATACAAGAATCAAGCATTTTCTCAAGACTTTTCCCCTAAAATGTGTGCAATGAATATTAATTACCCAAAAAAGTGCTAGAATTCCAATATATCAGTCCTTATCTACTTTTAATAAAAATGCTAAAATTAAATTTTTTGATGAAAATTGAATGTAAAATGTAATGTAAAATTTCAGTGTATTTTGTAATAAGGAATTAAAGGTTCAGCTCTGGAGTTTCCAATCTCTAGTGAACAAAAGGTAAAAGGTAGCTGTTAACTTGAAAACTCTTCATGACATTACAGGTGGAACAAAGTAATAATAATAATGCATTTTATTTAAAAGCGCCTTTCAGAACACCCAAGGACACTGTACAAGGTTAAAATGAATAAAAAGCACAAACCAACAATACAATAAAACATATAAAACAAGATAAAAACAAAATCAGAGTGGAGTGATTGGCTATGAGAGGTAGCCATAGCCAATCAGTTCAAAGTATTTTGAACTTTGGAAATATAAAAACATTAATAATAAAGGCTTACTCAAATATGTGTGAATGAAACAAAACGCACAAGACTAGGTATGTTTTTGCTGAGGTAACAACATTATAACATGGCTTAAAACTCATAAGAGTCATTTTTGAGTAATATAAGACCATTAATATTAATATTGCAATACTGGCCCTAGAATGCATTAGATAAAATCACAAATCACTGATATTTCATATCAGGGGCTTAGACCTTGAACCTGAGAGGTTTAGGTGGCTGCTGATTGTGCTGCTGTTGAGGAAGAAGCATGGCAGAGGGTTGCAGACTGATTATGGTAAAGTGGTTTTCAGAACATGATTTAACCTGGAGCTGTACATATGTACATGGGAGGCCATGCTTAAGCACACCCAAAAAAGGTTATCTTACACTCACATTGGTCACTTGTTTGACAGGTTGTAATGATATCGTTTAGATCTGAGCCCAAAGCATTCTGAGCTGTTCGGAGGTGAAGAGGTGAAGTGAACGTGGCAGCTTTTCATTCTTCAGCTGTCATGCAGGTATGACTGATTGCTCTCACAGACCCATGGGTGCCAAGAGGACTGCTTCACACAAAATGGACAGAAAATGACTTGTCAGGGAAGATTCCGCGAGGTCACTGAGTTTAGTCCAAGGTCCAAATGCTTTAAAAGCGCACTATGTAACTTTTCAGGTGAAAGGTTTCCCACCTGCTGGCCCTCTTGGTGATGTCATTGCTTTGTCTATAGAAGTTAATCTTTCAGTTGTTCAGCTAGGTTTCATGGCAAGAAAATGTAACTCTGTCAACTGAATCTGTGAATATCAGTCAATGTAGTTAGCTCCTCATTTCAGACCACAGACTGTTCCAAATACGTAGGTGAGCATGGACTACTGTCACCCCTCTGTAACTCCTGCCTCATCATTTTGGTCTTAAAATGTTCATATTAACCTGCTCTACATGATACTGGTGCTTTTAGTTCATGGTTTGGTCCATAAATAAATTCCTATTCCTAAAATGGCTCCAAATTTGCTCCTATAACTGCTAGCCTCGTGAGCTTCATTTGACTGGAGCCAAACATTATAGGTGACTCACTCACATAGTCCAATTGTTTATACAGACAATGCTTTGGACAGATATAAGACAGAGACTTACCAGAACCCTTTCAGAACTGAAGAAGCTACTTGGATGAGGGGCGAAATGTATTGACTGAAAATTTTTGGTGATTACTTTCTTATCTGCCCGAGTACTTAACTTATCTTTCTATTTATTGGCGTCACAAGGCCAAGTTATAAGCTAGATCAGTGGAGAGCTGGTCACGCTCACAGTAAGAATGCATACTTTAAGCAAAGAATTTTGTTCAATGCCATACTGTGGAACATTCAAACAAAATTTGGATATCTTTCACACAAAAAAATTGCCCTTTAAATGTCCCATGGAGCAAATTTATCCAGAACTGTCCAGAACTAAGACTAGATTGCATGTTTGGATGGGACACACAAAATTCAAAAAGATAAGCCGATTTGACCTCATATGGTTCTTATGTTTAGCAAATGTAGAAAGTTTAATATGCTGGCCTCATCAAACAGACATTAAACCCAAAATCATCTGCCGTTTGTTCTTCAGACATTACACATAAGTCATCACAGATATCCACTAAATAACACCAGATGTGCTTTGTTTCTCTTCTAAATACAGCCGCACATGTAGATTCATAGTCCATTTCCTTTCACTGACATAAGCAGGCCAACCATGTATGCAAATATACACAATGTGAGCACAAGTCGTATTGTTTGCATTGAGATAAATGACATAGAGCCTTATATTTACGAACAGAAGTGACAGGAAAGTTAAACTGCAAAAGATTTGACAAGTTTGCAGTGTGAGTCAGCAATGTTTACAGCTCAGGTTACGGCTCAGATAAAACTTGACAAATGGTTGAAAGATATAAATAAATACTACTATATAATGTAATCAAAAATGACAGACTAGCAGCAAACCTCCACCAATATTGCCTGGTTTGTCAGGAACTCATTTATGTTTTCCATCGGTGTGAAATATATAGACTTGTCACCATAACATATTATGATAACAGGAGAAGTTCAATTTGTCAACTGGACCAAGTTTGTTTGGTTGAATACGTTTCGCCGCTCATCCGAGAGGCTTCGTCAGCTCTAATAAGAATACTGGTAAGACACTTGCTTATATCTTGCTGTAGGGAGGAGCTACCTAGCTAACTACTTTCCGGAACTATCTCATTGGTTTCGGTCTTTTGTTTCTCTGGCGTCTAGCTTAACGATCCCTATTCATCCCTACACGCCTGCTTTTTTCACACCTCTGGCCCTGACCTGGCTAGCCCCATTGTTTCCCTGTTTGTTTGATCTAGGCTTAATAATGGAATTGTAGATGGGATGCAAATTATATCTTACGCCACCATTTCTGTTCAGAGAAGGATTCTCTTTTTTGACAAAAATAGCCTCTTTAACTCCCCTCTCAAACCAATTCTTTTCCCTGGCTAAGATCTGAACCTCACTGTCCTCAAAGAATGTCCCGTGGCTTCTAGGTGAAGATATACGGCAGAAGACGGTCCACTCTGGCACGCCCGTCTGTGTTGGTACATCCTCTTGTGAAGTGGCTGCTTGGTTTCTCCAATATAGCGCTCACTGCAGTCTTCACTACACTGAATGGAGTAGACCACATTGCTTTGTTTGTGGCTCGGTGTTTTGTCCTTTGGGTGGACGAGTTTTTGTCTTAAAGTGTTTGTGGGTTTGAAATAAACTGGGATTTCATATTGTCTGAAAATCCTCTGTAGTTTTTCCGACACGCCGGCCAGGTACGGAATCGCTACCCCTTTCCTCCTGGGTTCGGATTCTCTATTATCTTGTTTCTTGCCCTTGTCTCTCTTGGTTTTGTTAACAGCCCATTTGGGATAACCACAAACAGAGAGGGCTTCCTGCACATGTTGTTCTTCTTTTTCCTTACCCTCTGTGCTTGTGGGAACCACTTGGGCCCTGTGTTGTAATGTCCGAATAACACCCAGTTTGTGCTGCAGTGGGTGGTGTGAATCAAAAGCAGGTATTGGTCTGTGTGTGTGGGCTTCCTGAAGACTTCTACTTGGAGTCCCCGGTCTCCTCCTATCGTTACTGCACAATCTAAGAACGCCAATGTGTTATCCTTGGCATCTTCACGGGTGAATTTGATATTAGGATCTACAGAATTGATATGTGCAGTAAAAGGTTCCAAATCTTGAATTTTGATTTTTGTAAAATTATCATCAACATAACGAAACCAGTGTGTGGGAGGAGTGCCTGGATATGAGGCTAAGGCACTCTGTTCAAATTGTTCCATGTATAAATTAGCCATGATAGGGGAGACCGGTGAGCCCATCGCACAGCCATGAATTTGCCTGTAGAAGTTCCCTCTGAACTGGAAATAGGTGGTATTTAGACAAATTTCCAGCAGTTGGCAGATTTGGTCAGGAGAAAGTTTGGTTCTCTCTTCTAGCTTGGAATCCTGTAGTAAACTCCTTCTCGCTGCTTCGACCGCTACAGCTGTGGGGATACAAGTGAAAAGAGAGGTTACATCAAAGGAAACCATTGTCTCATCCTGACCAAACTGGAGAGACTTAACTTTGTTTACAAAGTTAAGTTTCGTTATGTTGATGATAATTTTACAAAAATCAAAATTCAAGATTTGGAACCTTTTACTGCACATATCAATTCTGTAGATCCTAATATCAAATTCACCCGTGAAGATGCCAAGGATAACACATTGGCGTTCTTAGATTGTGCAGTAACGATAGGAGGAGACCGGGGACTCCAAGTAGAAGTCTTCAGGAAGCCCACACACACAGACCAATACCTGCTTTTTGATTCACACCACCCACTGCAGCACAAACTGGGTGTTATTCGGACATTACAACACAGGGCCCAAGTGGTTCCCACAAGCACAGAGGGTAAGGAAAAAGAAGAACAACATGTGCAGGAAGCCCTCTCTGTTTGTGGTTATCCCAAATGGGCTGTTAACAAAACCAAGAGAGACAAGGGCAAGAAACAAGATAATAGAGAATCCGAACCCAGGAGGAAAGGGGTAGCGATTCCGTACCTGGCCGGCGTGTCGGAAAAACTACAGAGGATTTTCAGACAATATGAAATCCCAGTTTATTTCAAACCCACAAACACTTTAAGACAAAAACTCGTCCACCCAAAGGACAAAACACCGAGCCACAAACAAAGCAATGTGGTCTACTCCATTCAGTGTAGTGAAGACTGCAGTGAGCGCTATATTGGAGAAACCAAGCAGCCACTTCACAAGAGGATGTACCAACACAGACGGGCGTGCCAGAGTGGACCGTCTTCTGCCGTATATCTTCACCTAGAAGCCACGGGACATTCTTTTGAGGACAGTGAGGTTCAGATCTTAGCCAGGGAAAAGAATTGGTTTGAGAGGGGAGTTAAAGAGGCTATTTTTGTCAAAAGAGAATCCTTCTCTGAACAGAAATGGTGGCGTAAGATATAATTTGCATCCCATCTACAATTCCATTATTAAGCCTAGATCAAACAAACAGGGAAACAATGGGGCTAGCCAGGTCAGGGCCAGAGGTGTGAAAAAAGCAGGCGTGTAGGGATGAATAGGGATCGTTAAGCTAGACGCCAGAGAAACAAAAGACCGAAACCAATGAGATAGTTCCGGAAAGTAGTTAGCTAGGTAGCTCCTCCCTACAGCAAGATATAAGCAAGTGTCTTACCAGTATTCTTATTAGAGCTGACGAAGCCTCTCGGATGAGCGGCGAAACGTATTCAACCAAACAAACTTGGTCCAGTTGACAAATTGAACTTCTCCTGTTATCATGGATTCTACCTGGACGACTGAGGGACTTTTCACGCATCTTAAGAAAAAAAAAAAAAAAACTACGAGCCCAACATCATTGGACTGGTAAGAAAGCTGGAAAAGGGCACAAGAAATCTAGCTGAGAAGAGGAATCATCTACGCTTTAATCTTAGATGTCGACAGGAGCAACTTATTCCCAAGGTTCTACAAAAGAAAGCACCGGAACCAGGACTTAGGGCAGACAGGTTAACCCAGCGTTACCTGAGAGGTATACTTAGCCTTAGGATTAGCCGTCTCAATTATGAAATTGATAACTTAAAATTTGAAATAGACAGCTTACTAAACAAAATAACGGGTCTAGTGCCAAAAGAAATGTTTCACAGGATTAACGACTTCATAGCTACGGGTCAGTTGAGGCAGCACAACAAAACCAAAGAGCGACACATTAGGAAGTTTGCACAACTCCAGAATCAACATAGAAATAACCCCAAGGATCGGAGTGACAGTAGGAAGGAGGACAGACCTAGCCAATCGGTGCACAAAGAACGCTGGGTGAAAAATCTTTCCAACCGGGTACTCACTCAGACAGAGAAAGAAGTCCTTTGCAAAGGACTGAATTTCTCTGTGACGCCTAACCACATCCCCACGGTGGATTACATCACGGCAGCTGAAACCGCCATTAGGAACAACAAGCTCACAGAGACAGAAGCTGGAGACCTTAGACTGAAATTAACAGCTGCACTGAGCAATGCTAAACTTCCACCCTCAAACGTAACACCAGAGGAGAGGAAGGCCATCATTGCTCTAGAGAGGGACCAGAGCATCCAAATCCTGCCTGCAGACAAAGGGAGATGCACGGTGATCTTGGACGCAGCTGATTATGAGGCTAAGGTGAACAGCCTACTCAGTGACACGACAACATACGAAGTACTGAAACGGGACCCCACCAATGGGTACAAAAAGAAGATCATTGATTTCTTACAGAAGTTGAGGAAAGAAGAAGTCATTGATCTACAACTGTATTACAGACTGTACCCTGGTGATGCTATCCCGTGCATCTATGGCCTCCCGAAGATTCACAAACAAGGAGTACCACTCAGACCCATTGTGTGTAGTGTTGACTCTATCACATATAATTTGGCCAAACACCTAAAAACCATCTTGGCTCCATTGGTGGGTAACACGGAGCACCACATTGAGAACACAGCTGAATTTGTAAACAAAGTTAAGTCTCTCCAGTTTGGTCAGGATGAGACAATGGTTTCCTTTGATGTAACCTCTCTTTTCACTTGTATCCCCACAGCTGTAGCGGTCGAAGCAGCGAGAAGGAGTTTACTACAGGATTCCAAGCTAGAGAGAGAACCAAACTTTCTCCTGACCAAATCTGCCAACTGCTGGAAATTTGTCTAAATACCACCTATTTCCAGTTCAGAGGGAACTTCTACAGGCAAATTCATGGCTGTGCGATGGGCTACGGTCTCCCCTATCATGGCTAATTTATACATGGAACAATTTGAACAGAGTGCCTTAGCCTCATATCCAGGCACTCCTCCCACACACTGGTTTCGTTATGTTGATGATAATTTTACAAAAATCAAAATTCAAGATTTGGAACCTTTTACTGCACATATCAATTCTGTAGATCCTAATATCAAATTCACCCGTGAAGATGCCAAGGATAACACATTGGCGTTCTTAGATTGTGCAGTAACGATAGGAGGAGACCGGGGACTCCAAGTAGAAGTCTTCAGGAAGCCCACACACACAGACCAATACCTGCTTTTTGATTCACACCACCCACTGCAGCACAAACTGGGTGTTATTCGGACATTACAACACAGGGCCCAAGTGGTTCCCACAAGCACAGAGGGTAAGGAAAAGAAGAACAACATGTGCAGGAAGCCCTCTCTGTTTGTGGTTATCCCAAATGGGCTGTTAACAAAACCAAGAGAGACAAGGGCAAGAAACAAGATAATAGAGAATCCGAACCCAGGAGGAAAGGGTAGCGATTCCGTACCTGGCCGGCGTGTCGGAAAAACTACAGAGGATTTTCAGACAATATGAAATCCCAGTTTATTTCAAACCCACAAACACTTTAAGACAAAAACTCGTCCACCCAAAGGACAAAACACCGAGCCACAAACAAAGCAATGTGGTCTACTCCATTCAGTGTAGTGAAGACTGCAGTGAGCGCTATATTGGAGAAACCAAGCAGCCACTTCACAAGAGGATGTACCAACACAGACGGGCGTGCCAGAGTGGACCGTCTTCTGCCGTATATCTTCACCTAGAAGCCACGGGACATTCTTTTGAGGACAGTGAGGTTCAGATCTTAGCCAGGGAAAAGAATTGGTTTGAGAGGGGAGTTAAAGAGGCTATTTTTGTCAAAAAAGAGAATCCTTCTCTGAACAGAAATGGTGGCGTAAGATATAATTTGCATCCCATCTACAATTCCATTATTAAGCCTAGATCAAACAAACAGGGAAACAATGGGGCTAGCCAGGTCAGGGCCAGAGGTGTGAAAAAGCAGGCGTGTAGGGATGAATAGGGATCGTTAAGCTAGACGCCAGAGAAACAAAAGACCGAAACCAATGAGATAGTTCCGGAAAGTAGTTAGCTAGGTAGCTCCTCCCTACAGCAAGATATAAGCAAGTGTCTTACCAGTATTCTTATTAGAGCTGACGAAGCCTCTCGGATGAGCGGCGAAACGTATTCAACCAAACAAACTTGGTCCAGTTGACAAATTGAACTTCTCCTGTTATCATGGATTCTACCTGGACGACTGAGGGACTTTTCACGCATAACATATTATGTTTACCTTTGCCAAATAAGCTTGAAGTTCTGGCATTGTTTGACCTACTGTACTGATCTCTATATTCCAATATGTTAAAGGGGCACTACGTAACTTTTCTAACTGGGAGTCCGCAACTTGCTTGTTTCTATGGATATGTTATTGCTTTGCCTGAAATGTTCCAGACAATGGCATTAAACATCTATTCATTTACAGATTTAAGTTCAAAGTTCAAAGTCAGCTTTATTGTCAAAAAACATATGTACAGGTTGCACACACAGGATTTGAAATTGCAGCGCTCCCTAGGCCCACAGTGAACATAAAACATCTGATAAACAAGACAATAAACACCATGACTAAAACATCACATATACCTCTAGCAGAAGTACAAGACAAACACAATGACTAAAACATCATAGATCCATAGCAAAAGTACAGTAAACTTGTATATAATACAAATCAAATAGGTAAAACACAATGTGTGGCATAATAAAGCTCAAATGGGGTCATTTAAGCAGCAGTGTCAGTGTCCTTTAAGTGTCCTATAAGCAGCAGTGTCATTGGGGAAGGGAGGACATGGAGAGAGTTCAGCATCCTGACAGCTTGGTGGATGAAGCTGTCTTTCAGTCTGCTGGTCTTGGCCCTGAGGCTCCTCAGTCTCCTTCCTGATGGCAGCAGACTGAAGAGGCAGTTGGATGGGTGGGTGGATCACAGAGGGCTTTGCGGGTGAGGCGGGTGCGGTAAATGTCCTGCAGGGACATCTATTTACAGATTTTATTACTAAACATTGTTTGAAAAACTTGAAAAAAAAATGCCCACTATGGGGTCACCTCTCTACAGATCTGACTTGTAAGGTAGATAAGTTTAATTCCATACTTTAATACCAAGTTTGAAACCCTCAAAAAGTTAAGAAAGTTACATCTTGTATCATTAGACCACACTTCTTTTGTGTCATTTAATTCATACAATCAGTACGTTTTACTTGGTCATTACTGACAGTTATCAAAAGTATCAAAATTAGTTAAATTAGCCTTCACTAAAAGCGTGAACAACAATTAACTAGAAGAATTTAGCTATCTCTCTCCTCTCAGGTATTCCCATTGGCTGCTGTGGAGTACCCTTAACCTACTTTAGTTTGCATGTCAAGTCATACGTCTCTGTAGCCTGCTCCTGTCTGCACAGTGACCCAGGAGTGGAGCAGAAGAATGGGCTCGAGACACTCTTCCCTTCTGTGCATGAACAGGCTAATTTAGGAAAGCGTGTCACTGTGAACTCCTGTCATGTCCCAGAATGCACCATTGTTCCCCGGATAGAGCCATTTGCAGAAGGCGTTTTGAGAGCAGTGTGGAGAGTACAAGAGGGAAACACAAATTTAACTGACCAAGTACCACCTCAGAGAATAGTTGGATTACAAAGTCCATGGCACTACTGTAGAGATATCAAACAAGAAGGAAACAATGGACAATGGACAACAAACTGATCCAGTTTTAATTAAATCTTTCTTTTCTTCAGGGGTTATCAAGGTCTAGCTCTTTCTGCATTTATTTTTGCATTTCATTTCTGCGGGGGCGGCAGTAGCTCACTTGGTAGAGCGTTTGTCCGCTGATCCGGTCCGAACCCGACAATGGGTTGAGCGATCAGATCCACTGACCCGCGGGTTGGCAATGCGATCCCAGCTCCCAAGCTCCCACAGATGAGTGCTGCCATTGTGTCCTTGGGCAAGACACTTAGCCCCACTTCGCCCCCAGTGTCTGTGCACACTGGAAGAGCCCCCATGACATAAAGTACATCAAGGCCGGTTGCATCAAGCGACATGGTGCCGTCCTCCCGTGGACCCACCACCCGTGGGGGGATCCGTGGGGGCCGGTGCATTGTGATCTGGGCAGCAGACCTGGACCGCTGGGCAACATGACCCAAAAATACGGAGAAAGCGGAAGAAAATGGAAAAAAAATACAAAATTATTTCTGCACTGCTAACTTTGTTTTGCTAAGCATATTGGCATATAAATTGCCATCAGTGGAAATATGATGGTTATCACATAACTGACCAGCCAAAACCATAAGCTTTGACAAAACTTTACAAAGATGAGTGGATTTGGAGCTGTATCCCAACTTCCTGATTTCAGAGGGCATGATTGACAGGTGGATTAACCAATCAGAGAGAGACGCATGCTCTGTTCGCTCCAAAACAAAATGGCTGCTTACACATAAAAAAAATTAAATAAAATACATAAAGGACTGAGAGACAGTGTGGATTTTTAGAGAATCAACAACATCCAAGCACCAATCTATTATTTATTTCAGGTAAAAGAAGCTATATATTTTGTTCTGAATGTTGGATTTTCATTAGAGAGACACATGCTACACAGCTGCAAGTACCAGCTATAGTTGGATCGTCACAGGTTTGGACAGAGGTTTCTCACACTCTATGGTTTCAGACCCTTCTGAATTTGACCAGAATGTAGAAGGGATTGGCTGGTCCAGCAAGTTTATCACAGGATCAAGACAGCATTTGGTGAGGAATTATTATTTAGTGTTTATATCTATGTTTTGCAGTGTTGTTTTCGACTCTGCGTTCCCTCTTATCTAATCATCTCGTTGCACTGTGTAGCACCTCCAGAGCTAAAGCATTCTAGGAACCAAATAAGGACACTTTGGAGTCCTCAAACGGGCCGGTACAGCTCTTTAAAGATAATGAAATCACTTTCGGGAAGTAACAATCCGCTCCAGTGACTGTAAATGCACCAAAAAACAATGACTTAATAAAACTGCTTCCAAAACCATTAAGACAGCTAGTATACCACCAGCTGTTTGTACCCCACAGATTGAGAACCAGCTGGTCCACAACATCTGCATTTGTATGTACACAGTTGTTTCCACGCAGCGCCACGTGCACTATGGGAGATTAACAATGGAAGTAGGCTAGTATGAGATCATGCATGCCCTGGCGCACAGAGGGCATTTAATATAGTCTGCCTGAAAAGCCATCTGTTCCAAAGCGCACGCTGCCAGATATGATGTTATGTTGGCAGCTATTGTTGTTCCTGTTTACACTTTTAAAAGAGGGTTTTATGTGGTTAGCCCAGACCAGCCAGAAACATATTAAACGTTTTACAATATAAAGTACTTATTTTTAATGTGGGAAAAAATGCGTAAGCCTGAAGGAAGATGCCAAATTCAAGAGACCAATTCAAACTGTGTAATGAATACAATCTACTACTGAACTGCGGTATGTTGCAGTTTGTAAAGTTGCACTATGTAACATTTCTAGTGGTGGGCACCTCGCCGGGTTGTCTTTGCCTCTGTGTTGATGTTTTTGCTATGCCTTCACTGTTCAACCGTATGATATTAAACTTATTACTTTGAAAAACATTGAAAAAACATGCTGTCTTACTGTAAACAGGGTCACTTTTCCCCAGATCTGAACTGTAGCTTGTTTAGATGTTTTCATCTGCTTGTGTCCATGGAAACTGACATAATGCTACACTGCGGAACATTCCAGGTGCCAGACCCCCACCACTACATTCCTGTCATGCCTTGGTAAAGTATAAGAAAGCATAGATTAAAAAAAAACAAAAAAAAACAACAACTTACCGAACACTAGGAATCAATTAATTTGCCTAAAATCTGGGTTAAATAAACTTACTACTCAACTCCACAAAGAGAGCATTTTAATCACTTGAAAAAAATATATGGCCACCTGAAATAGAACATCAAAACAAATGAAAATGTGTTGAAATGGAGATTTTAAGCAGCATGCCTATAGCAATAACATTGTGAATAAGATTGACAGAACTGGACCATACACAGTTCAGAAGTGTCATTTTACTGCTGCAGTCTGTCTGTCTACATCAACAAACCCAGAGAGGCTTGTAGCCCCTATGCCACTGATGATGCCAGCACTCCCCCCTCTCTCTTCCTCCACTTCCTCTCTCTATTTGACTGGGAGGGTCGTGGGATTAACTTTCCACTCCTCTGATCCACTTTTCCGTCGAGCCGATAGCTATGCGTCTGGAAATGCATTTAGTGGCCTTTGCTGCAGACACGAAAATCAAGGGCGAACTCCAAAATAATTTATGACCCCCATCTCAAGGTAACTTCTGTTCTTCGACTTGCCTCACTAAGTCCTGTTCGCCAGTGACCTCATCTCCATTATGAATATTGCAGTAAACAAGGGCGTCATTCACACAAAGAAGGCATCCACATGCTTTAAAAGCCCTAACTCTTTCTGTCACTATATTTTGTGCACTTGCTGACAGTAAAATCCATACTGATAGCATTACGTAAGCCCTTTTTGCATATTTCCATTATAGACATGTTGTATGCTTGGCTCCATTCAAATCACAGTAATTGCTTCCTCTTTCCTAGGAGCTGGTACTCTGCAGCTGTGAACGGTTTTGTTTCGCAATCAGGGTAAAAATCAAGTGTTTTAGTGACAGTTAATTTAACATTACATACTGCATGGTCCCAATACACTGTTGTTTATTCATGTGGTGTAGTTGATGCAACTGCGTAACTTTCCTGGTGAAGGGTTAGGATTATCAGTGTGTTTACTTGGAGATGTCATCACTTTGGCTATGCTCCCTAGTATGGCATTAAACTATGATATTTCCATGGAGAAAAGCTGGTAGCTCCACCAGGCCATTAGGGTTAATGCCATAGAGTCAAACAACAGTAACATCTCCATGGAGACAAGCAGATGTCATATGCTCCACCAGAAGTTACTCAGAAAAAACAAAAGGAATGGTATTAGAAGATCAGAGATAGTGCTTAGACTTTCACAAAAAATATACAGCTCTGTTAAAAGATAAGAGACCACTGGATTTTTTTTTTCTGAAATCAGCATCTCTACATGTATTACAGCCATTCCATTCCAGCGTCTGTTGAATTCCAACACAAACACAAAGCTGAGCTACTTCAGTTCTTGCACCAGGAGTGGAATAAAGTCACCCAAGAACAATATGAAAGACTTGTGGAGAGCATGCCAAGACGCATGAAAGCTGTCATTAAAAATAAGGGTTATTGCACCAAATATTGATTTCTGAACTCTTCTTAAGTGTAAACATTAGTATTATGTTGTTTTAAAATGAATTTGATCTTGTTTCTTTGCATTGTTTGAGGTGTGAAAATGTATCTTTTTGTTATTTTGACCATTTGTCATTTTCTGCAAATAAATGCTCTAAACCATAATATTTTTATTTGGAATTTGGGGGAAATGTTGTCAGTAGTTTACAGACTCAAACGAAAATGGTCCTTTTGCCCAAACACATACCTATAAGTAGCTCTTTTTCCAGAGCTGTATAATATACATTTTTAAATACAAATTTAAATAAAAAAACAAAACAAAACTCTTATGTCCCAGCAACTACAATTCCCAGATGGGTTATGCTAAAGAATGTACAACGTAGGTAGATAAAGAAGGTACGAGAGATTTAAGTGATTTTTTTTGTGTGTGTGTGCAAATAGTAAAGCCACATTTTTATATCATGGTTTTCCACCTTCGAGGCACTCAAAGCCTCAAAACTCACCCATTCACACACACATTCCTTCACCAGGGTACACAGACACTAGGGTCTAGGTGGGTTAAGTGTCTGGCCTAAGGACACAATGGCAGCATTCATCTGTAGAAGCTGGAGTCTCACCAGCAACCTGTGGGTCAGTGGTTCTAATCAATGATGTTTATGTCAAGAGTGGGATTCGAACCGCCAACCTTCGAAACAGTGGACAAACTCTTTACAATCATGAGCTATTGTCACCCAAATCTGAAAAAAAAAATTAACTTGAAAAATAACTCAGGCAATTATACTGGAAGTTTAACTATAAGGAAGTGAAGTGCCAGATTTAGTCATCACTCCAGTAACTTTAAAGTAGCTAGAATTGCCAGTCTCTGAAGTCAGCAGAGGAGGAGGCGCTGAGGTTTCCCTTTGAAGTGGCTCTGATATTAAATAATTGAGTTGAGTTGGAGATTAAAGTTTCAGGAGCTCATTTGGTCCTGGTACGGACAGTAGTGCAGTCGCCGTGGTGATGAGCGGTGAGTCACTTCCTGTTGCGGCTCGGAGCTGGAGTAACCCGATCTGTCAGCAGGAAGTTCAGACGCTGCACTGATGCCATATTTGTCTCTACTTAAGGGGTTTTCAGGAATCCAACGCTCCAATGGCTAAACAAGAATTTGACACAAATCTTAAAAGTACAATGGAAAAAGTTAAGTTGTTATAATGAAATGCAGTCTTAGACTTTATTATTGGGTTTTGACTTTTTTAAAATAATATATATATAATAACTGTATATCTCAGAATATCATTGCCACTGAATGCAGGGTCACTCAAACAAACAAGAATGAAACAAAAGAACATGTTCAATTTTGATTTTGATGATGAAACACTATGGGTTGCACCTTCCTGTTTATAGGTGCCAGTTTGAGCCTAAATTCAACAAGTTTTTGATGCGGCTACAAAATTTGACCATTGGTAAAACCTCAAAAAAGGATACCAACGTACCAAAATAGCAATAAGTTACAATCACAAAGAAGTGGACTAAGGGAGTGTGATGTTACCCAAAGCGTTCGGCTCCAGTCAAATGAAGCTCATCAAGGCTGACAGTTATTTTATTATTTATTTATTTACCTTTATTTAACCAGGAAAAAAGTCCCATTGAGATTCAAAGATCTCTTTTTCAAGGGAGTCCTGGCCAAGAGGCCCACACAGTACAACTCACAAGACGACAATTAAATATAAGGTCAACACAGATAAAATGTTAAAAACAATTAGAAACACAATACGACTCACCAGACAACAAATAAATATAAAATCAACACAAATAAAATGATGAAAAACAGTTTAAAAACATTGGCATATCATCGATTGCGTTTCCAGGTTCTTTAAAAGAGTATTAAAAGAAGCCATAGGTACGAGTGTTTGAAGTTTTAAAACTCTCTGCAAACAATTCCAGTCTGCTGGAGCACGGTACTGAAAACACAGTTTTCCTTTCTCTGTTCTCACAGTAGGAACCAGCAACGTGAAAACATCCTGAGAACGTAAATTCTGGGGTCCGTCAGGCCTCCGCTGAAGATACACACTGAGGTATTGAGGGAGCAGCCCAACAAGTCCCTTATAAATAAGTTTATACCAGTGTGTGAGCCGCCGGGTCGCTAAAGCAGGCCATCCAACACGAGAGTAGAGTTCGCAATGATGGGTCCGAGCACTACAGTTTGTAATAAAGCGCAAAGAGGCATGAAATACTGAGTCCAGAGAGCGCAGAGCTTGGGCTGGGGCATGCATATACAAAAGATCCCCGTAGTCTAGCACAGGGAGGAATGTTGCAGCAACATATATGAGCAAATTTGGGGCTGTTCCATATTACAAATAACAATTGATTTATGGACAAAATAACAAAATAAAAACCCCAGATTTATCACTTAGCAAGTTATTACAAGCATTTTAAGACCAAAATGGCAGGCCTGACTGCATCAGTTACGAAGAGAGCGGTGAAGGTTTTTCAATACAGAGAGATTTGGACTCGATGGAGCTGGAACCGCACCCATGCTCACTTCCTATTTGGGACACTAGCAGGTTAACTAGCATCCATTTATTTATACAGTCTATGGTTACAGTCCTGCACGTGTTTCCAGGAATCCAACGCCCTGTATCTCTATAGGCAACAACAGACATACAGAACGTTTCACTTCCACTTTTCCCCCATAAACACACGAATCGCAGAGGCTGACATCTGATTTGCAGAAAGGTGCTGATGCAACAGGAAGAGCTTGGGTAATACTGGATTTATTGTTCCTGACATATTTCAGTTTCAGTCGCTGTTGTGTTGAAGACCTCTGACGCCAAAAGAGGAAAACACTACAAAAAATAATACCACTTAAATTTTAGATAAGCTTTGTTTGAGCTGTTTTTACTAGTTTTGATTAATTCATATCAAGCACATTCGCTGTTTACAGAGATATGAGAGTATTACCCCATATATATTTCACTTTTACCTATAATTCTGAGCTATTTCTTCCACTAAGACCAAAACTTGACATAATATGATTGGAAAATTTGAAATGTTTCCCAATAAATATAACAATTTTAAGTAAATAAGGTACCTCCTTACAATAACTGCATGCAATAAATACTTTTTAGCCTTAATTCTTGTTATAGTTTATTAAGAATGATTCAGATTAAGTCTTAATAGTAGTAGATAGTTTCAAGATGGCAGCGCGGACGGACGCAGCGGCCCCGATAGCGCAGTGTTTTCGTCGTCTTTCTCTTTTTGAACTTTAATAACTACTTAATAAAGGTGGTTAGGAGTTACATATTAATTAAGTAGTTACTAACTCAGAATCATTCTTAAACTCCATTTATGTTTTAGGCTAATTAAAGTGTTAGGGTAAATAAATACCAAATAAACTATTAAAATCACTATTCTGAATTCAAATAATATCACTGAATGAGGACAGTCCTTTTTTTACAGTGCAGTCACCCTGTTATTTTTGTCCGTCCCGCTCTGTGACATTGAAACCCATTCTCCCAGGCACCTTGAGATGACACGAACGCGTAAAGTAATGGATATGTATGAGTGCGTGTATTATAAACAGTGTGTCTTCAGGACAAACAGCCTGTATAAGGACATGCCCTGGGTGTGACTATGGGCTTCACAGCGGGACCCCTCCACCACCCCGACCCCAGCCCCTGTAGTGATAATGAAAAACCACCTCCCCATTTTGTCCAGACTGTCTCAGGATCACCTCTTTATCCTTGATAGATGTGTCATTCTTTGGGGTCTTTAATCTTGTTAACGTACCACTGTGAGACTGACTTATGGGGGCCATTTATTTGACAGTGCTGACTGCAATGGCATTTGTCGTATTTAAAATGTTGGATTTATTATGAACAATGTCATTCAAAAGTGGAGGTTAAGTGGTAAAAATATGTGCTTTGTTAAATCATAGTTCTTAAAAGTGCACTATGTAACTTGTTTGTCTCCATGGAGATATGTTTGCTTGGCCGGTAATGCCCCACAGTATGTCATTAAACAGATCTTTCTCCATGGAGACAACTTAAGACTTAGACTTAGGCTATGTCCCATTTCTCTGTCTTACCCCTTCGTCTTACCCCTACCCCTTGGTTTTGTGCATTCATGTGAGGGCAAGGGGTGTCCCAATTCTAATTTTGATCAAGGGCTAGGGCCACGACTGAGGGCTACATACCCCTTGAAACGAAGTAAGCTCTTGACCAGACTTGAAACGAAGGGGTACGCCTACAAGCTCAGGCAGGTTTTGGGATCAGGATGGCAGCGTCACATCGACCAGCCAAGGAGTCTCATAAATGTATTTTCAGCAGTTGTAATTATCGATTAACAGTTTAGCATGGTTTACAATTATGATGCTTATGTTCTACGTTACTTTTAGTGAACTGTTGTTGCGGTTTTAATTGTAGTGATGTCTGTTTAGCTGACGTCATGTATAAACAAGCAATTTTTTTTGTCGAGGCTGAGGTACCCGATAATCCTTGACATTTGTTTACGTTTGTTTGCGTCAATTGTTGTCGCCTCTGTAGACGTAGCAGCCAGGTAGATGCAAGGGATGATGACGCAAACGGTCATCGAGTGGTGTCCCATTTCTTAGGGGAACATTCGTACCCCAAGCCCTCTCAGCTCGGTATCGAGGGGCAAGGCAAACACTTAGATAAAGGGGTAGGGGAAGGGGTAAGACAGAGTAATGGGACGCAGCCTTAGACTTAGACAAACTTTATTGATCCACAAGGGAAATTGTTTTGGGTACAGTAGCTCACTCATCAAATATAATGTATAATATATAATATATAGAGGGTAAAAAATATATATAGCTGGAATAGCAACCAAAGAGTAATAGACCAGTGTTAGATGAGACATAATTATAAACATAAAAATAATTATAATATATATGTACAAATCAGAATTAAATAGAAAAGTAGTAATAAAGTATAAAATACAATATCAAATAAGATGTATAAGGACAAGGAGGTATTTCCATCAGGCCAAGGCAATATTATTATTTTGAGCAATAAAAACACCTTTAATAGAAGATAAAATACATGATAGGTTTGTTTAATGCCATATTCTACACCTTGGCTGTCCCAATACACTTAAGTGGTATTTTGACAAATGTTTTCCGTGTTCTTTATTTTGAAAAATAAATAAACTAGATATTAATGTATTCAATCATGTTATCAGGTTTAGTTTTTTGTGTCAAACCTGAAAACTGCGCATGCCACTTTTGGCCAGAATAGTATTGGTGCAGACTCAAAACATCTCACAACTACCCATTTTGTATCATTCATCCACATACTAATCATGCCACAATGAGGTCACACTGTTTTGTTTACATCTACTATTTATTCGTCCCACCCTAGTTTAAATCTTTATGCAAATATTTCCTCTGCATACCATAGCTGCTGTTTGCATAGACTCACCTGCTCAGTGAATGTTTTGACTGTAAGGGTAGCGTTAGCTCAGGGCGTTGTTGCTATGTTGCAGGGGTAAACATGCCTGGTGTTGTCATGTGGGCCAGAGGGGCTGATGGGAAGTCTCTGCTGGGACGAAGGAACTCTATGTTTAAGAATGAGCCCCCAGTGCCCCTCTCATCTCCCTGCAGGAAAAACAAATATACGATAAACTCCAAAACATGCTGTTACCGAGGTCCCGCCCGTCCCACTGCATTATGGGGGTTTTCTGTCAGTTGCATCACTCCAGCCTAATTCCTGGCTGCTGGTTAAGTGCAGTTGTCAGCTCTCCAAATAAAAATGTACCAGATAGTGATACTGACAGTTCCTCTCATAGGAATTCCTCAACAAATCTTTTTCTACACACACTAAAGTCTAACAATTGTCTGACATATATAATAGTCAAAATATATACATTAGAAATACAAAATAATATAATAATAATATTTGTTTGTGTGCTTGTTCAAGTTCATTTGTATTTTATTCAAGCATTTACTTTATTTTAATTATTAATAATTATTGAACTACTATGGTTACATAAAACAATGCACAGTACTAAATTCTCCCCTATTCATTTATTTAAACATTTATTAAAATTTTATTTTCTTAAGTGCACTATGTACATTTTCTGCTCCTTGGAGAAATGCTTCTCTGTAATGTTCCACAAGTATCTTGTGAGGACAAGCAGGGGAAATCACTAGACCAATTTGCAGTCAAGTCTGTGGAGGGACGAGAAGTGAGAAAGTACATTTTTAGTTTCTGGATATGTTTTTATGAGCAAAAACCACAAATTACACAGACATATTTGTAAACATGTCGACTTTATTCATTCACATTTTAGAGTCCACATTTTCTTTCTCTTTCATTCAATGCTTGAATTACAATCACATATTATTTAGTTTTCACATAGATTTGTAAACATATGCCAAGCCACATTTCCGTGCAAAAGCGCTTGTCTCCACTCCCCTCCGTTACCATGGAAATGTTAGCATTAGCTCCAAGTAAACAAACATTATTATCACCAAAACGACCACAGCTGCTATAAGCACCGGAGTGGCTTTAAGCGCGGACCCTTTGCCCCTCACCTGCATCTTTCTTTTGTTCATGATAATCCCCAAAATCTCCACAACAATCAGTTCATCTATGGCTTCAACTTCTTTTTTAGAAATGAGCCTGGTGTCCTCCTTCAGGCATGTTTCCTCAGATCAGAGAGTGGTTTAAAAAGTGAAAAGCAAATTGCTCTACAGGGATGGCAAAATGGTAGAAAAAATACGGTAATCTCGATGTCAAATTAACTGCTACATTCTGCGTTGCTGATGAAATGTTCAATAGTGGTGGTTAAAGGAGGAAGGTGAGGCTGGGAGATGCCCTTGGGGAGAGAGGGTCGGTGGGTGGATCAGAGGGGAGCAGGTGAGGAGGGGGTCCCCAGAGGCTGAATTCTAATATAGACCTGAATGACGACACCAAGGAGCAATGCACAAGAGGCAGGTCAATAAGCAATAGGTGACAATGAGTAAATATGTTGACTTAGATCATCTGTTTTATCTGTTTGTCTGACCTGGTTTTATCTCCATGAAATAAAAAAATAAATAAATGCAAAAACAAATAATTACTTCTCCAATAACCTCCTGAAACCTAGCCCATTCATTTGTGTCCTTTATAGTGGGCATTGAATTAACCAGTCTGTCTTTTATGTTTTGAGATAGACTCTAGTTTGTGGCTGCACTCTGATTAAAAAAATAATAATAAAAAATAAGTAATTAAAAGGGATTCTAAAAACTTTTGGAGGCGACTGTAGAAGCTTGTCAGAGATGTTGGCCATCAAAAAAAAAACAAAAGAAAACAAAACACTATTGGATTTAACACTATTACAGTCCATTACAGAGGACATGCTACAACATGAATAAAATAAAATAAAATTAAATTAACAAAATGTAAATGCTAAGGTGTTAATTTACCTCCAAATAAAAAAATCACACGAAATAATAATAATAATAATAATAATAATAATAATAATAATAATAATAATAATAATAATAAATATACTTTTTTTCTTTGGGTCCCAGGAGGATAATTATGTTTTAATATATTGTTTTTAATACGTTATAAATAAATATATGCTAAAGCTGCACAATGTTACTTATCTGGTGTAGAATCTGCTAGTACTTTTCTCCTTGGCGATGTTATTTCCTTGCCATGAATGTTCCACAGTATGGCATTTAACTTTTCCATCTCCATGGAGACATGCAGGTGTCAACGTCTGGCCAAGTTAAGTCACATCTGTGCAGAGGCGACCCCACTCACAGTGAGACTACATGGTATTTTAGCAACGTATGCAGCTGGAATTGAATGAATTAATGTTGTACTTTAGAAGTTTGGAATTCCAGACAAAGTAATAACATGTTCATGAGATGAACACGTGGTCATCCTTCCACCAGAATAGTCACTCAGTGCACGTTTAAATAGTGCTGGTCATTGTTGTTTAACATAAAAAGTGTCCCTGTCTTTCAATGGTAAAGAGTGAAAATTGTACAAGCCCTTTTCAATCTAAAATTTATGGCAATATTCATTAATTCACTTCAAAATCTGCATATAAGACTGTCAAAACCTGTGTTAACGTATTAGTAATCAAGTCAATGTTTTATGGATGATCAGTGGAAAAATACCTTGCGATATTACGTCAATGAGTTATTTACAAATCCTGTCTGGGTCACTTGTAAAACATTAACATTAGATTTCCAGGTGATGGTGAATTGTGTTTATCTTTATCCCCCACGTGCCCCTCCTCTGTACTATAACAAAGCTAACGACCAATATCTTAACAAATCATTAACCTCCCTGGCTCAAAGTACACCCAGTCTGAAAAAAACAGCTGCTATTGATGTCATCCAACTTCTAATGCCAAATACTTCCTTTTACAGTCCAGATTTTCAAAGTTTTTACTGTTTTTTCAGCCGGTCATCTTTTTCTTTTCTTTTTTGAGGTTGTCCCAGATATCAGGGGATGTGTGATCTAGGCCGCTCCACAGCAGGGAAGCCAAGGGGAAACCAAGGAGCCAAATTAACTAGTTCATGTCACTCAACTTATTTCAACAGACACAAAACACATGACCTGCTTCTGCTATGGTTCTCAAGCAGTGGCACTGGTACTGAGGGTGGTACGCATGGAGACTTTTGTGGTTCTAGTTTAATTTAGAGGCAGTTTCACAAATGTTTTAGCATCTTTCTAGTTAGGGATACAGAGATGAAGCTTACACCTGGGCTAGCCCTTCTTTGGACCTGGTTTGGTGTACCTGCTTTGGTCTTGGATTACAGATTGGGTTGCAACTTGGTATCCTGATTATAGCCTAAATATGATCACATTTTTCTTCAGGGCAATTATTGTTAATAACAAACAAAGACAAGTTTTCTTGGTGTTAAGACGAGTTTGGGATCCAGAGTGACAGTTATTGACAAAATTGAAAGTTTTTTGTAGCAGCAGTGCAAAACAGGATGCATTAGTCAAAACAACATTAAAAGGTAAACAAAAGAGCTATGGAACAAGAAGGAGCGTTACCGCAGATCCTTCATCCCCAGCGCTATCAGACTGTATAACTCCACTATATAGTCTTAACGTGCATTTTTTTCTATACTCTCATATTTACTCATTTTATTATTATTATTATTATTATTATTATTATTATTACTTATCTTGTCTGCATGCACTTTTTTTGTACAAACTTTCTTGCACTAAACTGCCTGGAGCTAATGTGGAAGTGAATTTCTCCTGTGTGAGATCATTAAAGTCTTATTTTATCTTATCTTATCTTATCTTAAACAATGCTGTAGGTTGCTTGGTCAAGGGTATATACATTTATCACACTGTAGTATCAGAAACTGTTTTAATGAATGCAAATTTGAGTATTAAATATGTCAAAATCTCCATTTGGCTAACTGAAAATGTTATGATGACAACATAAATTTGATATTGTTTAATTTGAGTTCTGTAATTAACCATCATATTTTTCAAAATCCGCTTCAGAGAACATTGGCTAGGAGGACATATTAGGCCTATTAATGAGCATACATTTTGCATGCTTAAATAGTCCTGCTTTAGTGCTTGTTTGATTGTGGTTTCACCCTGGATATAATAAAACATATCTCTGTGGTGTTTTATGGTGTGAAAACCACTGCTTTAAGACACTCTGATTCACTAGAACCATTTATTTGACACTAAGCAGCTTTAGTTCACATATATATTCCTCTGTTTACAGTTTTCCGTCGCTTGGTCAAGGGGAGAGCTGTACTTCGGTTCAGGCTGGGGCTATACAAAGCACTTGCTGTCATAAGCCATCAGATTGTAATAAGGCATAACCTAGTGCTGGGTGGGCGAGGGAAGCCGCTGTTTTTCTGCGATTTCCATTTATAGACCGCACCAACGAGCCCCCTGGGAGAGCGCGCATGACTCATGTCTCTAGTGCTTCTGGTCCAGACTGCACCTCCCACCCCCTCACGCTCCTCTGCGTCCTCTGGCACAAACTTGCACTTCTTTGCTACATACAGTCAGTATTCATGTTGTTTCTAATACTCCCAACACAGATTACAGCTTTGTTCATTCCAGACTAGACCTGTTTTAGTCATTACACAGCGTGGATAGCGCTCATGCCTCACAGCAAGAAGATTCCAGGTTCAATAGGGCCTTTCTATATAGAGTTTGCATGCCAAAGTGCAATCCTATCTGCAATCTTAGCAAATTATTCTCTTCTCTTTTACATTGGAAACCTTACACCCACTTATTACCCCTGGGTTAGCAGCAATCAGTCTCCAAGCACTATCTTTCTCTTCTCCATATTTTAATCTGAAGTATTTTTTACCAACTCCAATCCTCTAAACACAATCTCTCATTCAGATATTGCAGCAGTAAGAAGAGAGGAGCCGGTGGGAGGCAGTAAGGTCAAGGAACGATGATGAAAGAGCACTAAGCTGCGTCGCTGAATCATCCCCGTGTATGTAGCTGCTGCAGAAGACAGCACCCATTTCCCAGAACTGTTGTGGTGGATCAGATGCGTCAATAGAGAGAGAGAGAGAGAGAGAGAGAGAGAGAGAGAGAGAGAAAGAGGGATGGAAAGACAGAGAGAAAGAGAGAAAGAGAGAAAGAGGAGGGGGGTTATGTCTCATGTCTGCCTCTCCTAGCACACCAAGCTGCAGGCATTTTATCATCACATGGTCCTCTTCGCTCTCCGCTCCTCCTCCTCCGCTCTGTATTTGGGTTTATTCCAGTCACGACCCCCCCCCCCCCACCACCACCAACCCTTCACTCCCCTCTCTCCCCTCCTTCTCCCCTGCCCCGCCCCCCTGTGCTCTGTCAGGTCACCCGCCTTGTTTGTTCAGATGGAACACAAGAGGAAATGAAAGCCTGGGCTGCACCGTTAACCCATTCCTGCCACTTGAATACTGCATCGTTCTGCCGCTCGCGTGCATTCCTGTTGTTTTCGATGCGTACAGTGGTTACTATGGCAAACGCGGAAGTACATTACGCATAAAAAGTACACGACTGAACCAGAAGCAGAACTTGATCTATAAATATGATTTTATTTGTGGTTTCAGTTTTGATTTTAGACCATATTTCTTAGAGCTTTTACCAACGAGAAGCTTTGTGTTGTTTACCACTAAAATATGCAATCTTTTTATAAGCACTAGGGTCAAGAGCCAGGGTAATACTTGTGTCTGAGGGGTATGGGAGGGCATCTGACACAATGTTTTGGTACATTCCTCACAAATTCATTAGCATATGATGGTGACTTTTTAAAGGTGGACTGTGTAACATTTCTAGTAGAGGGATCCACCTGCTTCTCTCCATGGAAATGTTATTGGCTTGTGTAAAATGTTTCCACAGTTAGTTCAATCTTTTTTCATTTTTCCCCCCATTCATTTATTTATTGATTTCGAGCAGGTCAACACAAGGAAATAAATACATGTAACCAATATACAGTCAAATACATTCATTTTTTGCTCGAAAAGGAGTGGGAAGAGGAAAACTTATTGAATCCCACCCTTGTCTTCCAAAACATAACTTAAATAATTGTATTTTTGTATTTTAAAAGTTGTGCAGTGCACTTTTAACTGAACCTGAACTTTATTTTTTTCATCAAAAATTTTAAAAAACACCATTACATCTATTTAGACTCCAAGTAAAACCCTACTAATCTGCAAAAACATAAGTCTGCACGGTAGATAAATTTTAACTGTAACCACTGCATTTCCTTATAAAAGTATTTTGGTCAAACTTTCCGATAGCTTCTTTCACTGGGACAAATTAGCCTTGTGCAAACCCCAGAGCTGCTCCACATTTTTCCTGGAAGCCGTCTCAAAGTCCAGAGACCTGTGTTTGAAATCCCACATGCTGCAGATTATCACAGAGGACCAATGACTTCACTGGAAAACTGCTGTGTCAGTGTGATGATGGAAATGCCGGATATTTCTGTCTGACTTTGTGCAAATAATATGTTCTCCTGTTCAAATGGCTTATTATATTGTCAGGGACTGTCAAACTTTTCACAGTACGTAGAACAGAAAATATTTGGCATTTCGGCTGAGTACCATCTTTAGGTATAAAATGAGCCGCAACGAGGGCTGCCGCTAAACCGGGACAGGAGTAAACCAGGACCAGAGTTTAATCAGGATCTAAACAAATCTGAGGAGGTCTAAACTGGTATTAAACAAGGAGCCTAGGAATGCAATCAATCAAACAGCCACAGTCAGGACTAAAGGGGCCTATAAGGAGCTAACCCACATTTGAAAAGATCTAGAACTAAACTAGATCTGAACTGGACCTAAAACAAGGTCCACTTATTGTATGGTGCGATGTAACTTTTCTGGTGTTTTCATTGAGTTGTTTTCTGAGATTGTTTAAATCCAAAACCTGTGCATATGACTGAATGTTTTTTTTATTCCGTACTCTTCTCTTTTAACATTAATTTTATAATTATTTGTGTTTTGATTTGTTTATATTGATGATTCTGTTGGTGATTCTAATGTCTTTCATATTCTATAAAACACTTTGCAATACAAATAAACTTGCCTTGCCTTTTTCATTCATAAAAATACCTTGAAAACATGCATTTTTACTTCACAAGGAAGCATCTTTTTATAGTTCTGACCTGTTATTTGGCCTAATGACGCTGCTTGCTTGTCTCCATGGAGATAGATACATCTAATGCCATAGTGTAAACACAAGCTGATGCCCCCTGAGTGATACCTGCCCCAGTTTTAGAACCACTGCACTATAAGCATGCATACTGTATATATCTCCAGTCTATGTTTATCCACCATGTTCCTGTTCCCGACTGGTCTCCATGCGACTGGGGCTGGGAACAACACTGGACTCACCGCAGAAGCTGAATGGCCATTTTGGGTAAAAGCTCTCTGCAATAATAAACAGCTTCTGGCAGTCGTGAGTTGTTTTCCTTGCTGTGCGTTTGGTGCCAAAATACAGAATTAACTGCAATACCATTTAGCTCTGTGGAAAAACATGAGCCGTCCAAACCCACATACCTTTCCGAGGCTTTGAAAACTACTTGTAATCCCTCAACAGCCCAGAAACACGTCTCGCTGGGGCCCCTGCCAGAGAAATTATGGTGTTAATTTAAGCAGTTTTTCAGCAGGCCAACCAAAAAGTATTTGCTTAAATTGCTGCTTTCTATATCTTGATTTGGCAACATCTGGGTATTGTGTGAGCGAACTCTGGAAGTCTGCAGATGTCTTTACATGGAGAAGATAAGCCATAGAAACACAAAAAACAGCTGTTATGGATTTTCGCAAAGTTGGACCAGCAATGCCTCATGCTTATTTTGAAGTTGGTCCAAAGATATTTTGGAACAAACCGAATGGGAGATGGACTGAACTTTCTTACCCTCTCTCAGGAAAAGCAGAAACAGAGATGCAGAAAATGCCTAATGCTGGAAAGCTCCAATGAACATTTGTGTGGAGAAAGCAGAAGTGGAACAGTTAACTTTGAGCTGTATTAGAACTTTTGTGTGTGTGTATAGATTGTTTAAAGATAGTAACAGTACATCTTAGGACACAAGACAAAAATAAAGAACAAAGCAAATCAATAAAATACGGTACAATAAGAGATTATACGACGGGATTTTATTACCTATTAACTATTAAAGTGAAATGTATGTAATACGCTGCCTTGAGACCAGTTCAGTTTGTGAACTCTCAGACAACTCAAATATTTGTGGGTGGCAAAATAAAAAAATATTAGTTTGTACTGTATTTGCTCATAGTGTACTACAGTTCATCAGGCAGTAAGACGGGGACTTTGAACCCAGCTGATCTTGCTTGCTTTTCTGCAAGCTGCACGTTGCACAATGTTGCTAATAGTTATGCTGGCCTATTTCTCCATCAAATATCTCTGGTGGAAGTTCTGCCACCTGCTTGTCTCCATGGAGATATCGTTGCATTGTCTATAATGTTCCACAGTATAGCATTTAGCATGTAGAAAGACATCCTCACTTACACTAAGAATATATATATTTTAAGTTAGTTTGTTTTTTAAATAACAATAGACAACCTGTAAAGACATAAATGCAAAAAAAAAAAAAAGTATTGCCAACACAAAATATAGCCAGAGCAGTGCCTTCACCAGAAAAGTTACATTTTGCATACTGGATTAAGCTGCACAAAGATTAGAACAAAGTCAGCAAATAAGTTTATATTTTCTATAACCATGCCCTTGACTCAATCCTCATGTCTGTAATAAAATAAGTAATAATTCTCCGCTGGTTGCTCTTTATCTTTGCCTTGAGCCCATGTGAGCACAGCTTGTACACACTCTAAAGGTTAACTAGCCTGCTAGCGTCCATGTTAACCTTGATTTGACATGCCATCATCACGGACCCTGTGACCACACTGTATGCTGCTTTCTTGGAATCGCCCGGAACATTGGGACTATTTTCTCTGGCAGTGAGCCACTTTAAACACATCCATAACAGAGTGTGTTTTGTAATCGAACCAAGAGGATAAGACCGGGCACTAAACATGAAAGCAGGAGGACAGGGTGCAAGTGGAGATGTGCGGACACACAGGTGAAGCTCCGCCCTCTTGGTGCTATAGTTTGAGATAGTCATGAGCCAAAACCACATGGGCTGGATAATGTATACAAGCTGAACAAGCACTGTGGCCTTCTCACATATGTAGTTTAGAGTAGAAATACTGTACTTGTGAATACATAAACATGGGACTGTAAAACATGAGTGGTGTTTTTCCAAAGTTCTAGAGAAGAGCTGCTCTGTGTTAAGAGCTCCATTACATGTACTGCTTATATAAAGGATCAGGAGGCCCAGTTATACATGCCATTCTAAAGGGAATGTATGTTGAGAGGATTCTGTTCTAGCCTTTTTCTTTTTAAAGGGATAGTGCGTTTTTTTTTAAATGTTAATCTGTATGGGTTTCCTTCCAAAAGTTACGTGTGTTGACACCGGCTTACCTCTGACAGTCTCAGCTGATCCCGGTTCGGCTCGCTTTCTGGAGCCCAAGTAAGTAGGTCCGGTAACTTCCCTGGAACATGAAATGAAGCTTGTTTTTCTTCTCAAAACAAAACATTTGTTAGAAAGGTGATATATTTGCGTCCGAAACAGTTGTCCACGAAACATCCAGCAGCGTATTTCGCATTCGCGTATTGTCTCTCTCCACTCGTATCACTACGCCCATGTTAACTCTATCAGCCTGTTCACCTTCAGCAGATGTCGACGCCTTTCTAACAAATGTTTTGTTTTGAGAATAAAAACAAGCTTTATTTCATGTTCCAGGGAAGTTACCGGACCTACTTATGTGGGCTCCAGAAAGCGAACCGAACCGGGATCAGCTGAGAGTGTCAGAGGTAAGCCGGTGTCAACACACGTAACTTTTAGAAGGAAACCCATACAGATAGCATAAAAAAATGCACTATCCCTTTAACAGAAATCAGTGTATACTGTGTATTTGGGTAGTAGCGCACCATCACTAAATCATCACAAAGTTGACAGTTCAAACCCCTCTCCCAATAACGTATTCTATTGCACTATAACTTTTTGTTGGAGATCTTTAACCCCCTGCTGTCTCCATTACAATATTATTGCTTCTTAGCTCATAGTAAGCATGGATATTTATTACATAGTAAGCATGGAGTTTATCTTAAAACACCTGTAATTGAGTTAATACAAGATAGATCAGTTTAATGTACTGTGGAGCGTCAGTGCACCTTCAAATAAGATTATTTTTTCTCTCTGGTTTGTGCATGACCAGATGAAACAAAGGTTCCTTGTTTTCCAATAGTTGCTATGCAAATGTAATGTACCATGCCACATAATGGAAACGAATGTTAGCACTGGACAAGAGCTAAATTATGAGTTGCAACATACAGTTTAATATGTACAAGATTTGTATTGTACCTTCATCTAGAAAGATACGACTATGACGCCATATTTGGCTGTGACCATGACATTGTGGCCTGCAATAATAAATTCTGTTATCTATCATGTCGAAGTCTGTGGCTGGAGTGCAGACTGTAAATCACACCAGTCAAATGTTGAAGTTAATTGGGGCGCCGTTTGTCACAAAATCAATAGTGCAATAATCTAAGGATGACCCCTCAGGAAACCAGATCCCATAAAAACCCAATGACCAGAATTACAGCTATGTTTTTGTGGTCTTTCCTCCACTGTACATTTTTGCTAAATTCTTGTTTTAGTTCATGTCATTTATGGCTGTGGTTAAATCTGGCCTTCTATCCGTAAACTTTAGTGAGGAATGTAGTTGTCAGTGGTGGTTGCATAGCTTCATGAGTTAAACCAATGAATTACAACAAAATTGCACAGGGTGAGTTGCATTCCTTTGCTTTATTTGCAACTGAATTGCTTCTCATCTGTCAGCCTGAAGAGAAAATGTAGACATACTTTCCACCACAGTTGAAACAGGGACACTCATGAAGGAAAATAACTGGGATTTTTCAGTAATATAATTAAACCAGTAAGTAAAATGGAGCATGACAAGAATTTCCCTCTGTACCACTGCCACAAATGTGAACAAAGTTATCACAACAAACTTACTGCGAGCATTATGGGTCAAAACACGGTGTTGACCCTGTGCTCCTTAAAGGGCCCATTATACTGTTCTAATCTCAGTTATAATGTTGTTTCCTCATCATAAATATACTAGTACCTGGAGTTGTGTTTTTGTTTTATTCCCACATGTTTAACACACAAAACCTGCATATTTAGGCTGAGTTCTTCTCTAAAACAGAAAACACTCTATTCCACCTTGTGATGTCATGTGGTAGTACAGGAAGTTCTCCACTGTTTTTTAACTCTAGAGCACTATCGCCAGGTGATTTTCACCTGAGCAAAAGTGTTTACATGTTTTTCAATATGTTGCATTTTTCTGGGTAGCTTCACCATTGTTTTTGACATCTTTGAAGGTGTAGGTGTTTCCCTACCCCAAAGCCCACTTTTTCCTACAGGCTTTCGGGTGATTTTCACCCAGCAATAGTGAAAGAGGAATGTAAGAATGTAATGAATTTAATGTAAGAGGATGTAAGGAATAGGTAAGTAAGAGTGGTCCTGGAATGTGTATCTATCCTTATTTAGTGCAGTGGTTATGAATAAATATCACAAAGTGGTGATTTCAAAGGGTATTCTTATGGTGAAAACAATATTTTAGTCAACTGGTCATTTTTACCAACTGAAAAAATACTATTTTTTGTTCCTCTCCTGCAACTGTTCGTGTGTCAAGGAGTCTGTGCTTCACCAGGGAAGTCTCACATGTCCCAAGAATGGGTGGACCAAAGACCAAGTTTCCAGTATTATTATTATTTTTTTTTTTAAAGAATATTTTGTTCTCAAATTCCTAACATTTCAGTAAGTTTGGAGCATGTTTGTAGGGTCTTCCATGTTTTTTTTTTTGTTTTTTTTTCATTTTGTTACACATACCACAGTTGAAAATAAAATAAAACCACTGTAATTTATCATGTGTTGTCATATTTTGATCTATTTTTCATGTACTTTTTGTTGAGTATATTATATCGGGTAAAAAATGACCCAGCAAAAGTGATGGTGTTACTTTTCATAGCGAAAGTGTTCTAGGGTTAAAAATACACCTTCACTAGAAAAATTCAGCCCTGGAACTACCAATCTCCACTGACCTAAAGGTAAAGGGTAGTTAACTTGAAAATGTACTGTAGGATTACTGAAACGTGTGCATGAAACAAAACACAACTCCAGGTATGTTTATGATGAGGTAATAGTGCTGTTGTTTATAGTTGTAATCTGAACACTATCAATGTGCATTCATTAGAAAAGGTACCATCAAATCTATCAAGAAACACTCAACTTGCCTCTGTTTGAGCTACAGAAAAATTAAAATAATTTACTCAAAATCAAGACCAAGGGAAACTAGTTTGAATCATTGCATTCATCATCTTCTTGTTATGACTTTTTGAAGACAGATGGCCATTCAAGATACACTATTTTGTTCTAAATTATCATGGCAGTGATTTTAACTTGTCATCATTCTGAAACTAAAGGATGGGGGACTCAGGAGAGAGAGACAGAAGCACCGAATCTCCACAGCTGATACAGGAGTAGATGTCTGCACCACATTTCCTCTGCTTTGAAAATCCCACTCAGAGGAATATGCCGGGGAGAGTGTGTATTTCAATGATGCAGGAAGAACGCCATGCAAAATTGATCCCCTTGCCTCCCAAACACTTGAATTATATAAGATCACTCGCACACATAAATCTGAGTGTGTCTCGCGGCTCTGCACAGCTGGTGTTTAGAGATGAAGGGGAGTCTGTCTATCGCTTGTATCTGCTATAAGACACGACAGGAATATTAATCGACTCCATACATAACGCCAAAACAGCACTCAAGCGACCCCCAAACTGATTTATGCACCAACCATGAGGGCGTGATAAGACCGAGACTTTAGATAATTGAGAATAAAAGCAAAAAGCCTTGTCACTATTATCCTACGCAAAAAAAGTTGGTGAAAGTAAAGTTTGAAGTGACAGTTTTGGGTTTGGAGACAGTTAAAACACTATACATGTGCTAAAATAATGAATGGTGGTAATACTGTTGCCACAAAGTAAGAAATAGTTCAATACGCAATTCGAATCTAATTATAAACCCTTATTATGTCCACAAATCAGGAAGGACTCTGGTGTACTGTTAGCATGATAGTTCTTTTAGTTCTTTTATGTTGAACACAATTTGCTTTGGAAGAAGTGAAATAAGATGTTTACTGTGAAAAATCCCATTATTAGAGGGCTTTGTGTAGCTGCTCACTCCAGATACAGCTGAGTGAGTTTCCCATGGCAACCGTTTCCTGATTTGGCTGCATCCTCATCGCCAACGAGTAACAACTAACCTAGAAATAACAAAGGAAATCAATAGGAACGAGGAAATGGGCACATACATTGATGTCATCCTTATTTTGTACATCTCCAAGTTGCACCTATTGAATGAATGGGGAAATGGTTGCCTGTGATTGTCTGCCTATCCATGCCTTGACTATTTTAAAACATTTCTGAGATCACTTTTAAACTCAAATCTGAGCAAGCATGCCATCTTGCTGCAAAACGTTCTCAACCTTGCATGGGATCCAGACTGCACACTTCTTCAATAGTTTACAACGCTGTGAGCCTGAATTCGCCGGCGTAAGGTCCTCTCTGTCTGTATCAAAACAAATATGGCTGCAAAAAACATTGCAGAATCAACGAGCAAAGCATTAAACTTTGTGAGTCCTAGGTGAGAAAAAAAAAAATGTAAATGAAAGGTGACCAAAGAGCTTCATTACTGTGTCACTATAAAATGAAATAATAAAATTGCACGATGAGAACAGGGTGACCAGACTGAAATACAGAGATATACAGCTCTGGAAAAAAAAAAAAAGAGACCACTGCATTTTTTTTTTCTGAAATCAGCATTACAGCCATTCCATTCCAGTGTCTGTTGAATTCCAACACAAACACAAAGCTGAGCTACTTCAGTTCTTGCACCAGGAGTGGAATAAAGTCACCCAAGAACAATGTGAAAGACTTGTGGAGAGCATGCCAAGACATGCCAAGACAGGCATGAAAGCTGTGATAAAAAATAAGGGTTATTGCACCAAATATTGATTTTTAACTCTTCTTAAGTGTAAACATTAGTATTATGTTGTTTTAAAATTAATTTGATCTTGTTTCTTTGCATTGTTTGAGGTCTGAAAACATGTATCTTTTTGTTATTTTGACAATTTGTCATTTTCTGCAAATAAATGCTCTAAACAATAATATATTTATTTGGAATATGGGGGAAATGTCGTCAGTAGTTCATAGACTCAAAGAAAAAATGTTCCTTTTGCCCAAACATATACGTATAAGTAGCAAAAATCAGAAAAACTGATAATTTCCAGAGCCGTATAATGAATAAGATTTACTATGCAACCTCAAACTCATCTCTACTGCAGCTGCCAAACCAGCAGCCTCTTCAGCCTCTCCTTCACCTCCTCTTCTTCACTATCTTGGCCCTCGGGAGATATTCTACAACAATTTATCATACCCTGTACTCTCGCCCTTTGCAAAACTCTGAAGACTATGATTAAGTTTTCCCAATACATACTGTATCTCCATGTACGCCTAGTTTGAACTTCAACATGTATGAATTATGCATTGCAGTTTACAAATTTGCTTGTGCCTCTTTCAGTTTAAACAGTAATACATCAAAAAAGGCATTTTGTAAAAACAGACCGTGTATATTTTCTATTTAAATGCAACAAAAGCATATGATAGAAATATATAAACATAGATTTTAAACTACTACTATTTCTCAACACTGTGTATGGCCAATGGGGGATTGCCAGCGCAGTGGTCTCCTCTGGACTCTATAAGGCCACTGTCTATTTCACAGCCTTGTAAGATAAGACAGGAACATCGGACCCTGACCAACTATAATGAATGGGATGTCACTTCTGCTTAAAACCTTCAGCGGTGCCCCAAAGCGCAGGTAAGTGCATGTGTACGTGAGCCTAAACTGGTAGGACATATCCAATCCCATGAAAACACCTCTACTGTCTGTGTCCAGGCTGGAGCAATGTAACAAGACCTCTCCTCACGGCAAAAAGGCCAAATTAGTTGGACATCTGGTCAGTGATGTGCAGTTTTAATTTGTACCAGGTAAATAGCCTTAAAACAATTGTGAATTTGGAATAGCTCCTAGTTTCAAAACAGGTGCACAGGAATATTTATTCGATGTTTATGTTTTTTTGCTTTTGGATATTTTTGTTCCTCACATTTGCATATGTTTTTCCTGCACATGGAGGAGACATGGGGAGAGTTGGTGCCAGTGAAACTCAAGCCAAGTGGTCAGAGAGCATCTAAAGATCAGCTCCATCATGATGGATGAGAAAAGTCTGTTTCTGTGGCAACCTTTACATATGATGGAAAGGCTTTTGATAGTGGTTGCATGCGTCTATGGTTAACCTATCTATGGTTATGTTTTGTAGTAGTGTAGTATATAAATAAAACAGTATTTCTTTCTTTTGTCACTTCTCAGGCACAGTTGAGTTTAGCCGAATATTAGGCAAAAAGGTTAGTTAGTAGCAGGCATACTGGCTAATAGCAGTAATCGCAGTAGTCAAGAGCATACTCTTCCTGGCTCAGATTGAAATAGTAGTAGAAGTAAGGTAGTAGTAGTAGTAAGGTTAAAGCATACTTTATTTTCCTCTTTTTTATTTGTTCTCTTCAATGCCTCTAGCTCTACCTGTCAGCAGCAGCGGGTGCCACAGTGTAGCTGCTTGAGTTTTGGTCAGGACTATATCTTGGCTGGAGAATTTTTCCTGTTGTGCATGTTTTTGGTTGATTTTTATAGAAGGAAACAAATTGGCCAGTCAGATCAAGCAGTAAAAGTTGAAATAATTTGCATTTGTAGTTGACTTTAGCTATAAGTTGAATCAGAGTGGTGGTTGAAGGTGAATATTCAGGTTAATGTTCAGTAGGGCCTAGTTGTTGTGGTGGGAAATGTAGGCGTATAAGAAGTACTAGATATACTGTATAGTTATGGTACTCATTTGAAGTAATGTTGTAGTAGTAGGCTTGTACTAGTAAAATAGTAGTAGTAAAAGTAAAAGAACAGTAATAATAGTTAAAAAGTGTCTGAAAGGTTGTTTATTCCTTTCCAGAACCCAGCCCTGTTTCCATGGCAACCTTTCACAGATCTGGCAGCTCTCATCCCGGCACTGCTCCTGCCTCTCTGTCTTTTTGGGCGGAGTTTGGCAGCGTCCCAAGCAACTGCGGGCCCACAGGTGCCCCGGCCCGACCAGCTGCCTCCCCCGTCCCACAAAGAGGGGTCTGTTGTATGGCCCCACCAGTCTGAATGTCAGTCCCCTCTTAGTCCTTTCACTGCTCTGTCTCTTCTTTCGGCTCCTCTCTGCGTTTTTTTCCTCCTTGGCCTTTGATCAGGGATTGGGTTTTGCAGCGGGACGACAGAGGCAGGAAGTGGAGTGAAGGGGTCTGGGGGGAGGGGTAGCGGGGCATAAGAGAGGGATGGGGGGGTCCTTGGGGGTATTTGGGTCGAGGCCAGGGCGGTCCACCACAGCGCTCTCTGTTTCCTGGGACTGCGTCATCACTGGCTTGGCTGCCCTCATCATGGGCTATCTGTCAGACGTCCCGACAGAGTGGGATTGAGGGGGGGGTGCAGCCCAAGGCACAATTCAATTATGTATTTATTCACATTTCAGAGGTGGTCTGTTTCAAAGCCTCGGGCAAGATCGTGACCTTTCAACTTAACTGGATGCCCAAAAGGATAGGAGGATGTGCACATGTCAGTAGTCTATGATAGCTACAGGTTCTAAAAATATATATATAAAATATACTATAGAAATATACCAACAAAATTATAGAAGTGTTTTTTAACTTATGTAAGATTCAGATTGTAGGTCTTCATTGGAACATTAGTCATTAGTCATACCAGAATAGGCATTACATGGCATTAAATGAGGATTTATTTTAAGGGTGCACTATGGTGCACTATGGAACTTACTGCTTCTTTCCATGGGGATGAATGTTTTACAGTAAGGCATAAAAGACATCTATATCCTCCACCAGGCCAAGTTTCAGGTCAGATCCATAGAGAGGCGACCCTGCTTATCAAGAATGCCTGTTTTTCAAGGTATTTTTGAGTGTATACCCACCACAGAAAAACAATGCACAGTGCACCTTTACTCAAGATGCTACCTGGTGATTTGAGTAGGTTTAAGTGAATGCTGTTGGTAATAAATAAATTAATAAATAAAAACACAGCATATATGCCAATGTGTGATAGAATGTGTGACAAAGTATATTAGGTCAAATAATATAATTAAAATCCCAGTACTCTTCTGCGAGAGAAAGAACAATGTGCAAAATAAGGATAATTCTTCCTTAATTTGTTTAAGCCCACTGTAGGGAAGCAGTAACTCTTTTCCCCATCATGCCCCTGGGTTCTCTGGTCTCCTCTAATGATTAGTTAGTGGAATTGTGAGTGGACCACAGTCTGGGAGCTTCAGATATGAACACATACTGTAGGCCCCAAAAGACTCAAGCAAGTTTCACTGCCATTGTTGCTGTTGCTTCTGCTCATATTACTGTGTTTGGAGTTGTTTACATGAAGAGCAGCCTACAATGTGCAGCTCCTCAGGCTAAACAGGCAATTGACCATTAAAAATACATGTCTCTTCTACTTGGGCTTTCTCCCTGTTCAGCTCTAAGCAAGTTCAAGAAAAATGTGCAGTTGCACTGATAAAGCTTAAGCTTCAGCACAGTGTTCACAAACCAATTATGTTAATACAAAGTTACGGTATTGTAAAATAATAGTAAAAGTTCCTCCTTATTCATCAACCTTTGCATGGAAGGTTAATCCTAAAACTAGGCCTTCCTGATCTGGACAATAAGGAGAAGGGGTCCGCAGGAGTGTAGAAGGGTCCCGTGGGTGCTGCATACATGTGGGATGGTGGAAATGCAGGTGACAAATTTCACTACTTAGCTTTGCATTGGACATCCTAAAGAAGTAAAACTCAGTTTTAGTCTTTATATTAAATCCAAAGACAGATAACTTCTTCCCCTCAAAACATTTTTTTTTTACATTTTCTACAGGTTTTGGTGGGTTCTGAAGATCGTTTTGCAGCTTTGCCGAAACGTGTCCACAGTGTTGGGTAAGTTACTTTATAAATGTAATCCGTTACAGTTACAAGTTACCTTGATTAAAATGTAATTGTACTGTAACTTTTTGGATTACTTTTACAAAGTAATGTAACTGATTACTTTTGGATTACTTTTGGATTACTTAAGTTTAAATGAGCATTAAACCCATGTTCAACATTTTATTTGTGAGAACTGACAGTGTGAACCTTAAAAGAGTACTAAACTGGGAGGGAATTGCTGACAGGCAATCACAGGAGGTCCACAAGAAGAGATGCCTGCACCAGACTTGTAAGATTTTCAATCAATCAAACAATCAATCAAACATTTATAAGGCGCTTTTCATACAAAATTGTAGCACAAAGCGCCTTACAGTGGTCAAGGATTAGAAGATTGACCTTTATTGATCTCGCACAGGAGAAGTTGTTTCTATATTTGACCCGGGGACCATCCCCATGATTTGTTTTGTTATTTATGCTTTGGTCAGGCCCTAAGCTGGAGGATTTTACCTATGGCGCATGTTTAGGTTTCACACAGTTTCCCAATGTCAAGTGTTCTAGCCACTGACTGCCAGCTAACTGCATTACGGTACTTCATACATTTACAATGACACCCTTGCTTGTAAAATTACACAATCACTGTTTTAGACCAGCAATGCTGTCAGGTTTCACACATTGGATTGGACACGGGTCTCTTGATATCAGGCAAAGACTTTACCACTAGATCACATTTTAGACTCAGATGCCGTCGGTCTGTCGTCGAGACGGCGCACACTCGCTCTGTCCTTAGTGCACTACGTTTCTCACATGGCCGCCTGCGAAATTGAACAGGTCCCGCCTCAGCTCAATGAGCCGGTGGTCTGCTCCTTGTTCCCTAAAGACAAAAATATTATACTATTGCGACTAGTAATACTTGGAATTGGGACATGGCCAATGTTCCCCCTAATGTTTAATGTTTCTGAGCAAACACACTAACTCCACATCCGAAATGCACCCCCCGCGCGGCTCGCACTTTGCAGATATAAAAAAAAATGCCCCGCGGCTGAATAAAAAGCTCTTTCATCCCTGATTTACAGTGCGCTGCACAAGTTTTCTTGTGCGCTGAGAATGTGCGAACAGTGCGCAGCTTAGAGTAAACGCTGGACATGGCGACACTGTAGAATATCCAGCATTACAACAGCAAAGGAAATATAGAAGTGTAAGGGGAAAAGCATGTGAACGGTAATACAGGTGCCGTGATCTATGCCGTTACGGCCACCGTCACACATGTTTAGCGTAGTTTATGAAGAGTTTCATGTAGCATAGTTGTAGGTGAGGAGAACCAGTACGTATATTTTATAGTGACGTCGCAACTCTCACTTGTGGATGTCGCTGGCGAGTCGGTCTTTGTAGTCATATATCCTCCCGCGCTGTGCATGCTGGGGCTTTTAAGTGTGCGGAGCGTGCATGTTTGCACGCTTGGTCCACGCCCCGATTTCCATGGAAACGACGGCGCCGTTCAGAGCTCGTCTTGACGGTGCAGGGGGAAAAAAACGAATGGAACGGCCCTTGTCGCGCCGGATATGTCGCATATCCCGTTCCAAGGACGCTAACAAGCGTGCCGTCGGTGAATTGGGAAACGGCCTACGACTCGACTGTCGTCATTACGTAATGGATGCCGACGAAAAGCCAAAACCATACCGCAGAAACGATGAGCAGTTTGCCCTAAATGCACAAATTTACTAACTTTTGACTGCCTTAGTTCTGGGCCTCCCTCCAACCAATCAGAACTGGCCTGAAGCGTTTGGTTTCCGACTGGGTGGCATTGGGCCAAGTTACATCTTATCAGTGGTGGAGGGTAGCAGTGCTTACCTTAAGAGCTGTAGACTGCACGGTGAGGATACGGGAGCTCTACCGAGAGGAGTTTACGACACTACGGTGCGGAGGGGAAACACGGGAGCGCGGCAGGCAGGAGGGACCAGCCGACACCGCTCGCAGAAATGGCGGAACACCACGCTACAGCACAAATTGTAATCCTGTTAAGTAATCCCCATTCTCAATGAATGTACCTGTAATCTGATTACATCGTTTTTTTCTTGTACTGTAACGGATTACAGTTACTTTTATTTTGTATCCTTTTACCGTAACGCCGTTACATGTAATCCGTTACTCCCCAACACTGCGTGTCCATAAGGTAAATATATCTCCTAGCCTACTTTGCTTACTTTAAAAAGAACCAAAGTCGTGAATGTTAAGAGAAGACGAATTAGGCTGCGTCCCATTTCTCTGTCTTACCCCTTCATTTTACCCCTACCCCTTGGTTTTGTGCGTTCATGTGAGGGCAAGGGGTGTCCCGATTCTAATTTTGATCAAGGACTTGGGCCACGACCGAGGGCTACATACCCCTTGAAACGAAGAAAGCTCTCGACCAGACTTGAAACGAAGGGGTACGCCTACAAGCTCAGGCAGGTTTTGGGATCAGGATGGCAGCGTCACATCAACCAGCCAAGGAGTCTCATAAATGTATTTTCAGCAGTTGTAATTATCGATTAACAGTTTAGCATGGTTTACAACTATGACGCTTATGTTCTACGTTACTTTTAGTGAACTGTTGTTGCGGTTTTAATTGTAGAGATGTATGTTCAGCCAACGTTATCGTTTTCATCAAACTTTCATGTATAAACAAGCTAGTTTTTTTGTCGAGCTGAGGTACCCGATAATCTTTGACATTTGTTTACCTTTGTTTGCGTCAATTGTTGTTGCCTCTGTAGCCATAGCAGCCAGGTAGAGGCAAGGGATGATGACGCAAATGATAAACGAGTGGCTTCCCATTTCTCATGGGAACATTCGTACCCCGAGCCCTCTCAGCTCCTTATTGAGGGGCAAGACAAAGACATAGATAAAGGGGTAGGGGTAAGGGAAGGGGTAAGAGTAATGGGATGCAGCCTTAACGTTGATTATATTTGGTCTTGAATTAATTGAATTCCATTTCTTAAGCTAAAACAGTCTTGGAAACTTTGCTACACAAAGTAAATTACCGCCGGATTTGAAAACATCACTTAACTTTTTGGCAAAATAACTTTTTCTTGTTTCCTCGCTATGCCTCTCACTCAAATTACAAAACTCTACTGTACATTTTTGCATACACGCCCCTTTTCCCCTGTAGACTGTAATCAAGGTTGAGTAACAGTGGCATTGCGTAATCCTTTGTTTGGTTCCCCCGCTCCCTTTGCCCATGCATCTACATCTAATTCACTCTCCCATCTCCCACAAAGAAAAACAAACCCACCCACTCATGCTAATGTCCCACACAGGCCTGCTTTGGGCCCTGTGGCGCTGAGTGCTTCATGTTTTACGCCTACAATCGCACGCTGAAATCACCAGTCTCTCTTCGATGTGTGTGTTGCAATATAACTCCCAGCTAACACTGCCAAGTCTGCCCTGCCCCCATCAGACTGAAAAACGCTTGCATGTGTAATTTTTGGCCTCGAGGTTCGACGAAGGAAAAGTAACAGTTGGCGAGCATGTGTGGAAAGTCGACTGGTGCCAATGTGCAGAGGTGGGTATAGCTAAGAGCCTTGTTACTTCCAAATATTATTATTATGTTGCAGACAACCAAGGTATTATTCAAGTATAAATAAAAACGCATATGTGGTTGGAGTGCTGGACAACTTTGGTGACCTTTTTATAATCTGAATTTTAAATGTATTTTTAGGACAGGTTTAAAAGAATCACTACTAGCTGTGACCATGTTCAGGAAACAAGCATCGCAATGTAAATGAGTGGCAAAAGGAGAAATTCAATTAGTCAACTGGACAAAGATAAAAGGTCGAATACATTTGTGATAGTTTCATAGTAATTTCATTGTCATTCAACAAATCAGTATATTCAGAGTTAGCTCCTCCCTGCAGCTAGTTATAAGCAGTGTCCACCAGCACTCTAGCCAGAACTGAAGAAGCAGCTTGGATGAGCTGTGAAACGTATTCGACCAAATAAACTATGTCCAGTTGACAAATTGGATGGATTCTACCTGGATGACTGAGGGATTCTTCACACAATGTAAATTAGTATAAATTCATTTTCAAACATTTTAACACAGATTTGCTAGTTTTAGAAATTCTTTAAATGCCAAAGCCTACATATTATATTGCTAATATGTAGAGAGCAATTATTTGACAAAAAAATTAATTAATAAAAACAACAAAAAACAACCAACCAAACAAAAAACACCAGATAATATACCTATCTCTATCTATCTGTTGATGCAGCTCTTCTGCATCTGCTTTGTGGCGGCTCTAGTGGTGGAGGTCAGAGGTTGCCCAGCGCATTGTCCCAATATGGAAACGTCTCTTCCAGCTCCAGAGGACAATGGAGCAGCTACACTGATCTCTTTGTCCTGCTCCGGCAGGGCACCAGAGTCAGGGCAGGGAGGCGCCTTTCCATCCAATTAACACCAGATTAGGCTTTTGTGAGGCACACACCACCTGACCCCATCACGTGTGCAACAAAGGTCAGCTTAGTGGTTACTCTGCAAATCAATACGTGTGGTGATTGGACAATATTTACAATGCAGAAAAGATATACATAATTTGTAATTGTGACAATTCCTATATTGGAATTTGTAGAAGTATTTTACCTAAAAGTACGCTGCATATCATGTATGTCACTACGTCACTGTAAATGCGACTGTTACCTGTGCAATAACCTGCTTCATAACCCACGTGCAATAATTATACTATACTATATTATGTGCAATACAAAATTCATTTGAGCAGTATTACCACCTGTGAAATACTCTACTTTTATTATATTTTATTTCATATTTTTTATTATATTGTTTACTTTTTTCCCTTGTATTTTTATTGCATACTATTAGTACTTCGACTATCTTAGTGAGTCAACGGGTTCTTCTGATCCTAAGCATTTCATTGCATTGTTGACCTTGTGTTGATCCTGCATATGACAAATAAAAAATCTTGAAATCTTGAAATCTTGAAATGTTTTCTCTTGCGTGGTTAATATTAATTGCTTTGCCTGGAACGTTTCAGGGTGTAACATTAAACATGTAGTATACAGTATATCTTGCATTTATTTAGTTTCAGATGTTTATACACTGAAAAACACATGCCTTCTTTGTGTGTAGGCATGCCTCTCCACAGAGCTAAAATGTAAAGTTACAGGTCACATCTTTGGAGAATGCAATAAAACACCTTGCAAAACACATAATTTTAAAATTTTCATACTTTCAACAACAACATTCCAGGCAAAGCAATAATATCTCCATGCACTCTCCTAGTTATCGTGCTTTTAATATGAAAATATGATCTATTTGCTGTAGCTACAGTGTTTCAAGTGAAGGTTACAGGTTAAATTTCTCTAGTCTAAACATTAATGGCCACATATGTTGGATTTATTTTGGGCGATATAAAACATGCTACCTCCTTTGCTCCAGCTGTTTTGAAACAATAGCAAGGCGGAGGATGTTGCTAGGAAGAGGTGGGAATGACATGAAAGGATACACAAGAAGATGGAGGAGGGAGAACTGGCTCGAAAAAAATCCTGTTATGCAATGCGTTTCTATGGCTGTTGAATTTGTTAAAAATGGCTGCTATTAAAAAAAAAAAAAAGCTTTGCAATTAGATGCTGGGTTGTCCTGAGGGTCCTAGGCTCTCCCCCAATCACAGCGCAGTGTCCTTGTCTCCCCGGTGACGGGTGAGCCTGTTGCTAAGCAGATGATGTGAGTCAGACTGCAATCACACCCGCTGATAACATTACTCTATCTGATGCTTCCGGGAACAGGCCGGTCGCCGCAGTGCAAATTAAACCAACATGGAGAGGCTGTGTTCTCTTCTAGGCTGGAAAAAAGAAAAGGAGTCTAAAGATTAACTGCACACTGCAAAACAAAAAGGCACAGCAAGTCAAAAATTCAGTTAAATATTTATATTGATCTGAATAATACTGATTTGTTGTAGTTTTATCTACTCATTTGGATTTGATTATTAACACAAAAGTGTGCAGATTAGCATTTTGTACACCAAAAAGTTCAGTTGGATATTTACCCCAAATATACTGATTTGTTGAGTTTTCTTAACTGGTATAGGCCTAGTTTATTTACCCTGAAAATGTGCTATTTAAATCCATTTTGTGTTTTTTCAGACTGTTTTTTGTTTTTTGTTTTTTGGCTGTGTTTGTTAATGTGTGCATTCAAATGGAAACCCCTGAACATTCCACCAAACATAAACATTCAGAACACCCCCAGCGCGATGTCACAGCAAATATCAACTGCATATTATTTGCAGCCTTATGTTTTTACCTGCACATTCTTGTATTTGATTATTTTTATGCTTTTTTGTATTAATTCTAGTTAGAATATTTAAAACATTCTCATTATATTGGTTAGATTTAGGGATAACTGGTATAAGTTTAATTTGATGCCAATTACCTTTGTGAAATAAGGCGCCATTTTGAATATATTTATAAGTCATTTTAACCACTGGTACTTTTACAGTGTATATTTAGGGATGCGTACCAGGTTTAAGGCGGCTTCGGGTGTGGTTTCTAAACAGGGCTTTTTTTTTTTGTGGTGGAGATTTTCATGTTTATGGGTCTGGCCCAGCTTCCGGCATCTTTTCTGATAAGGACCACCCAGCAAGAATTCATCTGTGCAAATCTGTGAGAAACGAGCAGACCCTAAGGGATGTTCCAATCCAAAACAGTTGTAATTGCTTAACATGTATCAAAGAACTGCATAAAGCAGGATACAGTTTCCCTTGTTAACACTGCATCAAATAGTGCGGTGTTTAATAAATACAACGTGGAGGTATGCAGCCCTTCAGGGTGAACTGCAAAGACACGCAGATGCAGACAAAGGCGTGACAGCTGAGTTAAGCCAGATCCTTTTATCGACATTGTTCAGCTAATTGTTTATGTTGCTTTTTGCTGAAGTTACTCTGAGCTGAAACCAGGTGGGGGGTGTAACTTGAGACCAGAAACAATCGGATGTTGACGTGATACAATAAGGTCAGGCGATATAAGAAATGGCGTTGCGTTGAAGCACTCTAGCTGTTTAAAATGGGAGGCTGTTTCTCATTGTTGCAGGGGGCTAATGGCTGTGAATGGAGGACCTAGATGCATTATTTAAGAGTAAACAGGGACGAGACTGAGGGTGGTGTGGTTGTATTGATTGTGGTAGCACAGAGGAGACATGCACACCTCTGCTAAGTGTCTGGGGCTTCTCACAATACGTCCACAAATCAACTTTTATTGCTGCAGCTTTTGGAGTCTCCCCCATCAGCAGCCTATCAGCCAAAGCAGCTTAGCACATATATCCCGCGGCAGTCCCAACTTAGCCTCAGTGCTAGCAATCGATCACCTGTCTGCAAGAAACAAAAAGATGCTGCTCAATTGTGGGCTTGTGTCTGCAGCCATTTATTCGCTTTGTTGATTTGTTGAATACTCGATCTATGGAGTCTTAGTCAACAAACTTTTTTATCAGTTGACCAGTTGTTTTATTAGGGTTACAAGAAAGCATGGGGTGATTTTGCAGTGGTTGTGTAACACTTTTGCACCTGTGGAAGAAGTCTGTTCAGTTTGTTTGGGAACAGTGCTATCGGCCTTTTTGGGAAGGCTACAAACACTGAAAAGTAATAATAAAAGTAGCCCCCCCACCCCCAGTGCCCCTCTCTTGTGCATTCCTCTCCCCTCCGCAGATCTGGCGTACCCCACAGGAGGCAAGGCACAGTAATCTGTTCAAAAGGGCGGATTTGAGCGGCCGCCAAGGCAGCCAGCCAACTATTTCTCATTTGGAGCTGGCCTGGAGATGACCCTCCTGAAAAACACAAAACGCCAGCGCTGAGTGAGGCAGCGCCTTGGCAACGCTGGAGTGCAAGGAAAACAGGGGAACCGCAGGCAGCTCTCAGAAACATCTGCAGCCCCTTCCTGTGCAAAAAAACAGTCTCATCCAGTCTGCAGCCGCCCCCGGGACCCCACAAAATCTCCGCCTGTGTTACTTGTCTACATGTCTTTTTTTCCTCTTTGTCCATTTCCCTCTGTTTAAGTATTTCCCTCCCCCTGCTCACCCCTCTATGGAGCCTTGGCCTCTCGCTCTGCAGCCCACCCTCGGCCGGGGAGGAGCTGGTCTGGTCTGTTGTGCTACATGATGGATGGACAGGAAAACTAAGAATCCAAGTCCAGCATTCCTGGCTTTACAGTGGGACGGGCGGGGGTGCAGGAGGAATTCCTGAGTGTCTTTGTAATCACTGTATGTTTGACAGGATCTGCTCTGAGTGGCCAAAGCTGTGGTCAGCTTCTCCATGAGAGCGCTCCATAATTATCTGGGTGTTTCGTACAAAAGTAGCGCAAAAAGAGCTTCCAGAAAAGTCCCAAAGTGAAGGAGTGGAAAGGACAGGACATGTGGAAGTGTTTGGAGCTAAAGCCTTTGAGTCAGATTCCACATGCAGGCTTCAGATATCGTGTCTGTGTGCAATGTTTACTGCCACATTCAACCATGACTTGGCCACGGGGCCAATAAGACGCCCTTGTGGCCAGCTTTAGGGAGGAGGCAAGGGACCAAAACAAAAGCACCCTTATGTTTTCCCTCTCAAACCGTCTCTCACCCCGTACAGACACAGGCTGCAGTAAAACTCTCTCCCAGCTGCCAGACCCAGCCAGGCCTGCCTCCAATTATCCGCCCACCACACGCTGGAATCCTCTGTCCGGCCGACCGTTTGATGTTGCCACGCAACATTTGACAGAGAACAGGGCGGCTTTGAAAAGCACAGTGTAAACCTGCTGCCAAGTTTGACGTGAGGAGAGGGGCTGGCGCAGGGAGATGAGGAAAATGCCACAAGATGGAAAGCAGCTGCTGAGGAGGGAAACATGGCTTTAAATGGGCCTCACTTTGGTCAGCATTTAGCCAATGCACCAAAAACCCAATGCACTAAAAACCCAATGCACCAAAGCTCTGAGTGTGTGAATTGTTGAAAAAGTGCACTCTGTTCCACTGCAGACACACTGAGGAAACCAATGAATAATTGAACAAATATTGTTTTGGTAATGTGATCCTAATCATCCTTGTTACACAGAGGAAATCTGGCCTCCTCCTGTGAATCATCCGCACTAATGATGCTGAATGATGACTGTAAAGTGAAACCAGTGTGCTTAGTGCGTCCTGCGGTGATGAGGTCATCACTCTGCTCTGTTTGCAGTCTTTCCCCATGACACTACCGTCCGCTGGTCTGAAGGCTGACACCTGGAGGCGCGTCCTGGGAGGGCCACACCCCCACAGAGACACAGAGTACAGTAGAGCACCGCATTCTTTCCCACGATTACTGGAAGAGGCAGGTAAGGCGAGCTGGATTAGTTACACTGCAAACAAATGCCACCAGACCCCCACCCTGTGCTTGACCTTTACTCCTGTCAGCTTAAAATGCCACACTTTTGAAAACACACTTCCCCCATTCACAAAAAGACACTTAAAACACTACAGGGTTCAAACAATTGGAAAAAATTTATATTTACATGGATATGTCTTGACTCAGGTTATTGTAGAGAGTGGTGAGGAGTTTTTCTTGAGTATTTGACTTGTTTTGATGTATCACTAGGGTAATTTAAGTGTATTTAATCTAATATCTTCTTAATAAATAATGTAAAAATCTTGTTCTGCTGTATGGCACTAAATTAAAGACATTTCCATGGAGACAAGTAGGAGTAAAAAGTTACATTGTGCACGTTTATTGTTTTTAATTCTAATTATTTCAACACAAAATGGAACTACTTGACAGTTTTAAGTAGATTATCCCAGTAGACATGAAACACATATATATTTGCTTAGAGCCTAAAGTCATAACTGCCCTGAGGTGCAGTGCAGAGGCAGCTCCATGCACACCTGTTCTCCTTCTGTTTGGAGGGGAAACATGACGGTGACAGATGCATGCTGTATTTCTCTGCTCCATGACCCCAGGCTCACCGTCTCGATGCAAATGAGGATTAGAAGCACCCAAACAAGCCCTACCTGCCACCACAACACTAAAGCAATGAGCAGCACTGAGAGAAGACAGAAATATTGTAGATCTGGTTGTGCATACTGTGAGGGAGTTGAATTTTTAATGTTTTCTTACGCAAATTTAGTCTAGTTTTGGTAGCTAGTTTATGTTCTAGGCATTTATTTTTTGTGTGTATTTTTTCCTGATTGAAGATAAATCTTCTAGTATAAGGGTGTAAGATAGTGTATAATAGTGTTTCCCTTATTTCAATTGCATTATTATAGAAACTAAATGTTGAAACTGTTCAAAAATGTTTTGAAATGCGTCAGATAAGCATCTAAATGTTAACAAACATAAACTTCCCCTAAAGTTCTCAAGACCTACTGTATAAAGATCAAGATTTAGATTAAAGTTTTGCTTACAAATAGACAAATAAGCCCAGTTTACATTTCAAAATCCCTGTATTTCTACCATGGTAAGATTGGTTTCATAATAGTAAAAGCAACACCTAGTTTCACGCGCACCCATCTGCCAAAGTTGATTCAGCGATGCAGGTTTTTGAATACAAAGGTACATTTGGGATTTGAATGGGAGCCCAGTTTTTGTTGTGAACTTTGTGAAGTGATAAGTCTAATGGTGCAGGTGTACGTATTGTTCCAACAGCAAAACAACCACTCAGTGAAAATAGTGGAATAGCATCAGCCTCTTAATTTGTTTTTTCAACATAACATGGTTGCCTAAAACAAAGCTGAAAGTTGGCCAATCCTTAAGAGCAACACAACTTTCATCACTGTATTATTTGTAATGTTGACCGCATACAAATACATCAGCAATATGTAAGAATGCACTTCTGCTTACTACCCTGTTTGTATTTCAGTACTTACATCATTAGTAAGCAGTTAGTAATTTATTAGTGGCCAAAAAGGTAATTTAGTAGTCATTTTTCAGGACACAAACCATGTAAGCACTTTTTGCATCCAAAAAGTAATCAAGATATCCTATCCTATATTGCTTTCATCTTATTGTTTTATATGTGCTTACACTATAATGAACATATGTTGTGCATGAACAAATCTAAGCTACAATTGTAGCCACAGCTGCCCTCAGGCAGACTGACAGAAGCAAGGCTGTCAATCCGCGCCATCGGCCCCTCTGACCACCACCAACGTTCACGCACACTCCACTTTCTTATTAGGCAATGTTGGTGAAGTGTCTTGCCTAAGGACACAATTAATGTTTTTGCGACTGGCACCCCACTGTGGCACCTGGAATTCCCAGCGGTCTCCCATCCAAGTACTACCCAGGCCCAGTCCTGCTGAGCTTCTGAGATCTGACGGGATCGGGCTTTGACAAGCTCGTATGGCTTGTCAAAATAATATTCTATTATTTTGTACCACTTTATACAGTTGAATTAGCCTTAATAAAAGAATGACTACAGACTTAGTAAGTACTTTAAAGTGCCCATATTACATTATTTTCCTGATGTATGTTTTAATATTATTTCCTCCTCAAAAACACAGCCCTTGCAATGCCAGTTTCGACTAAACAAAAGGTAAAAGATAGCTGCTAACCATTGTTTCATGACATCACAAGTTATCCCCAAAGTATTTTGAACTTTGGGGATGTAGACAGACTAATCATGCAGGATTATTAAAACATCTGTGAATAAACAAAACACAACTCCAGGTATGTTTTTGCTATAATTCCTCATTCTTGGAACATATTTTTAAATTGACCCATTCCAAAGCCCGATCCACAGACCATTGAGTCGCCTTATAGTGCGTGTCTCCAAAAGCTGAGGGTGTAAACCTGCTGTAGCCTGATATTCCCTGATAATACAGTCAGCTCGGATCACATGGGGTAAGGAAATCGTTCATGACTTGCACAAAACAGCAATGTGAAACGATGACACACAAACCCAAACACACACCCTCTGTTGTCGTCCGCAGCGACAGTGCTCCTCTGATACATGACCATCCCTCATGCTTTGTCCTGCTCTATTTAAGCTCAGGCTAATGTTACATGGCTCTTCCGGACAAGAGAAAAGATCACATTGTTTTGTTATTGTGTCTTTGTTTGGTGTTCAAATAGGACTGGTGTGTCGGGGCCATAGGCTGAGGTATGTGTAATGTATACAGCATGTGACTCAAGCAGACACGCTGGGTACATTAACAGCAGTGACGTGGACTGAAGTTTGGTTTCAATAAGTTTCCAAAAAATATATTAAACAACAATTCTTATCAACAAATTACTGATAACTGTTACTAATGTTACAGCTAAGTTTCCTTTATGTAAATTATTCTTGCTTCTTCCGCTGTACAATAATAAATACCACCGCTGTTAAAATACTGTTAAAGTTAGAGTTAGGGTTAGTACTGATGGAGAAATTTTCCACCTGCTTCTTCATGGACATGTTATTACTTTGCCTGGTACAGTATGGCATTTATCAAATCTATTTAGCTTTTTTTTTTTTGCTGGTATGAGCACCTTTTAACATAAAATGAACAGAAAACTATTCAATGAGATTTGGGAGCCCTTCTTTAAGCAGACTGAACAACCCTAAATATTATATCTAGAGGTAATTAATTAATGTATTGGCTGGGGCACACGGGGTTTTTAAAAACAAAAATAAAAAAAATAAAAAATAAAAATGCTGATATAGGCACTGAAACAATTTTTTTTTGGTAAAAACTTTGAATTGTATATTGGAAATAGAGGAAATTTTGATTTGACACTAAAATGGAATAATGAAACGATAGTCTGTTTATCTATTTGATTGTTTTTCGTTGTAAATTGAAATTCAAAAGAACAAACGGCACAAGGACCGATGTAATTGCATTTGATTTATTTCTGTAAATCAGACACATAATGCACCTTTAATGTCTCTATATTGTCTCTTGAAATAAAGACTAATAAAGAAAAAAGATCGCTCAAACTCTGAATACAACTTTGAGAGGGTAAATGAGAAGGGGAAACAACTACAGCATGGTTAAAAGCTCTGAAAAGTCCATTTTGCATAATAGGTCTGCTTTAATGTAGCTTTGTAAACCACCATCCGAGTACATGCCCCTTTTGTGAGCCCATGTCTTACTCAAACTCATTAGAGAGTGAAACCACAGAGGCTTGTCTTGTTCCATAAAGGGAGGTACTAGTGTTTGTGTAACATATGCACCATGTGACTGCCTCCTCATGCTGAATACATTAACAGGCTGTGGGACAGGGTTTGGAAACAGGAAACCCCTTTTCCAGGAGCAAGAAGTTTAAGTAGGCCAATGACTCTTTCCATTATAAAACAAACTGCAGACCGCTGTTCAGGGCTTATATAATGGCGGAGTAGGGTGGAGTAGTGTATTCATGTCAGACCATTGTAACTAATACTAAATTCTTGTAAAGTAGATAAAGTAAAAGTTGTAAAGTAGTAAATGTTTTGGAAAATATGCTTAAAAATACAACTTTGTCACATAAAATCCTTCGTGTTCATGTTGTTCCATTTAATCCAAACATGATCCAGTCCGGTAAAATTTAATTAACGGTATATTCCACAGCATGGCAGTAAACCTGTCTACCTTGCATGTATTCAATTACAAGTATTTTTTGCGTCGCTATGAAACAAAAAACTTGAGTAACATGCCTGCTTACAGTAGTGTAACTGGGTCACGGTGTCACCTACTTGTCTTAGTGTAGATTTATATGTTTACAACAATACAGTGGAACGTTCCAGGCAAAGCAATTACATCTCCATGGAGACAAACAGGCGGCAGACCCTCCACCAGAAAAGTTACACAGTCTGCATTTAACAAACCTGCAGTTCTCAAATACCAAATACTGCTTATTATTCAGTCCATTCTATTCAAAAATGATCAGCTGACAAACGTAATAGGAGTTGTACATTAAAACCCATTTAAACCCACATTTATAAACTGGGAAGATATCGAACAGCGCTATAGCCATAATGATAGGGAGCCAAATGCTAATAGCTAATCTGAGGCTTGTGTTTTGTTTGTTGTTTGCCATTACTTTGCCATTGAAGCTACAGAAAATGCACTCAGACACATGATAAATACACAGCTCTTACTCGGATCAATAGTGCCGCGGTAATGATGAGGTACTGAGAGAACATCAAAATGTTCAGCTCCATTGTTATGTCTGCATGTGACGCAAAAGCATTCGATTCATGGAGGATTATCTTAAAAACACTAGTGGATTTATTGTATTTCTGTTTACATACAGCTCTGGAAAAAAATAAGAGACCACTGTAAAATTATCCGTTTTTTTTCTGATTTTACTACTTATAGGTATGTGTTTGGGGGAAAAATAAAAAAATAAAAAGTTTGAGTCTATAAACTACTGACAACATTTCCTCCAAATTCCACATAAAAATATTATCGTTTGGAGCATTTATTTGCAGAAATTCATTTTAAAACAACATAATACTAATGTTTACACTTAAGAAGAGTTCAGAAATCAATATTTGGTGCAATAACCCTTATTTTTAATCACAGCTTTCATGCGTCTTGGCATGCTCTCCACAAGTCTTTCACATTGTTCTTGGGTGACTTTATTCCACTCCTGGTGCAAGAACTGAAGTAGCTCAGCTTTGTGTTTGTGTTGGAATTCAAGAGACGCTGGAATGGAATTGCTGTAATACATGTAGAGATGCTGATTTCAGAAAAAAATGCAGTGGTCTCTTTTTTTTTTCCAGAGCTATATGCCTTTCATCATATTATGTATTATTAAGCCTTTAAAAAAGTATGAAGAAAGTCTTAATTTATAATGAACACATAGTTTACATACAGTATGTGTTCACGTACCAAATATGCATAAGAAAAAGAGGTCACAAAGTATTGCATGATGTACACTAGTATTTCTCAAAAATGTAAGCACTGGAGCGGAAAGAATATCCAAATAGATTATACAATGTGTCTTACGTATATATTTTTGTGGCATTTATGGCTTGTTTCCAAATATTTACAGCCCTTATATCATAATGCAATTCTTGTATCAAAAGATTTTAAATGAGTTTAAACTGTTGTCTCCTGCCTATGTTTCTCTGTGTTACATCACTCTTTGCATGTTGCTGGACTATTAGCCTGGCTCCGAAATGTTTCATCCATTGACCACTATCCAAAAAAACACTCAGACTAAAACAATACTCTTTACGGATCTACTCCCTATACTAATAAAATACCTTTTATTAGCTATTTTAGATTAGACTGATTATGACCTTGCCAACTAATAAATCCAGTGTTGTGTGTGTGTGTTTAGATTGCAGCAGTAGTTATATAAAACGATTTCCATGTGGGTGCCCCTCTCGTCTCTCCTCTCCCGTGTTGCTCCTTGTTGACAGCTCACGTGGGCGGGCTACCTCTGCTTTTGCCTCTTGTTTTTTTTCCCCACTTCATGATCTCGCCGGGCATAAAATGGCAGAAGCAATTTGTGCCAGTAGAGAGTGTGTCTGTGTTATTGTGATGTGCTTTCTCTCTTTCCCTCTCTGCCTCTCTCCTCCCTCTCTTTTCCCTATCCATTCCTTCCCTTTTCTGTGCTTTCTCCCCTTTCCTCTTCCTTTTACCTTCTCTTTTTCCAGCTTTTAAAAAAAAAATATTTGTTTATTTCATTCATAAAGTATAAAAAGACATCAACAGTGTGATAACAATACAAAAAAATTGAAAGAAAGGGAGCAGAAAGAAGAGTAATCTTATGTTATCTGCCCCGTCTTCCCTTTTCCAGACAAAACACTAACACCGATAGTGACTATAAAACATTTCATCAATACATTCCATTTCATTCACAATTATTAATCAATTGTAAACAGAAAGCTTCATTTTTATGCGCAACATCTTAGTTTTCTTTTTCATACATACACATTACACTGGATTTTATGTATTTTTTTTAATGCCATTTTTAAATTAAAAAAAAGCTTTGATTTCTTTGTCAAGATTATTCCATAAATTAACTCCTTCTACAGCAACGCTTCACTCCATAACCTTGGTTCTGAATCTAGGTTTTTTTAAACATGTATGTTTCTTTTAAATTGTAGTGGCTTTTCCCGTCACTTTCCTCTCACTCTGTTCGTCTCTCTGTCTCCCTTGGCTCTTCTTACCCTGTCTCCATCCCCTCCCATTTTTCTCTCTTCTTCTCCTCCTTCCCTCTCTGTTTTCTTTCTTTACACTCTGTCTTTTTCTTCTTTGCTGAAAGTGAAATAAATAAATTAAGTTATTTGAAAGGATTTACCCAAAGGCCATCAGCTGACTGTCTGCTGCAGCTGCTTTGGGCCCACATAGGGGTCTCCATGGCAACAGGGCTTCTAAATCCGGTCGGAGTCGCCTCCCTCTCTCGATCGTAACAACAGCTCCCATTGATGCGGCCGGTATGTGCCCTGTTTCTAGGGGAAACCTGGGGCCATTGGAGCAGCTGCTGAAAGCCCAGAGTGTACAGTGCTCAGCGTTGACTTCACTGCTTTGAGAAGGAGTTAAGAAATGACACTAAAACTGGAAAGAGGTCTGACATACCTCTAGGCAAAGAAAAACATTGAGTTTATTTACACCCATTCTGGAATCCAGCTCTGCAAGATCTCACTGTTTTTATGCTGAGGTGAATAGGCCTGAAGCAGTCCAAAATATACAGAATATTCAAGTCAAAATATTGTTGCTATTCGTGAGTTTCAGCTTCCTGGTATAGGCGAAATTTTACTTTTGACCATCCAAAGATAAGATTGTTTGAAATAGCTAATTGCTATTGCAACGATACAAATTTTTCATCATTCTGAAAATCATGGATATTTGATATTTACAAAGTGAAAGTAAAAAAATACAGTGAAGACTTGGTTAGTGCTTTATTGGTCACATGATCAAACCAGTTGGTATTTTTTTGATAATAAGGGGAACAAATGAAATAAAATAGAATGGATAAATAAATCATTACAAAAATAAATAAGAATTCATACATTTTTCTCACAAGCCTTTTGAAATCATATCACACATCATCATTATAAGTTGTCTTGTTACTCAAATAAGTTGTTATAAAACCATTCAAGTACTTTACTATATAAAATGTTAACTCATAAGTCCATAACCACAAAGCTGCCACATTATTTACGCTTAATATTTGATTAAAATAGGCTCAAATCCTTCTCTCAATTGTTTTCACTGTGGTTTTATTTGGGACTCTGAGACATTTCGCTCCAATCCAGCTGCATCTCCACCATTCAACACAAGCTTCTCACTCATTAAGATGTAATTGCCGTTGTGGAGCGAATGGCGTGTCGTTAGTCAAAAATTAATTAGTTCTCTGTGTAAAGCAGCCCTTCAATAATAAGTCGATGTGTAAATAAAGACTGAAGGGGGCCGTGGATCAGACATGTGGAAGGCAAAATGGTGCAAACTGTGGATCTACAAAACACAATTGACAAATGACACCTTTTAATTGGAAAAAATATCATGCAATGTTAAACGTATTGTTTATGGTACCATTGGATTTAGTTGTACAGCTCCGGAAAAAAATAAGAGACCACTGCATTTTTTTCTGAAATCAGCATCTCTACATGTATTACAGCCATTCCATTCCAACGTCTGTTGAATTCCAACACAAACACAAAGCTGAGCTACTTCAGTTCTTGCACCAGGAGTGGAATAAAGTCACCCAAGAACAATGTGAAAGACTTGTGGAGAGCATGCCAAGACGCATGAAAGCTGTGATTAAAAATAAAGGTTATTGCACCAAATATTGATTTCTGAACTCTTCTTAAGTGTAAACATTAGTGTTATGTTGTTATAAAATGAATTTGATCTTGTTTTTTTGTTATTTATTTATTTATTCGGTTATTTGGAAGGGTCAATGCATATTAATGAACGCACAATTTGTATAAGATCACACAAACCAACGTAAATATGCCGGATTTAGCACAGTGCTAATTTCCATCCGCTGTTCCAGACATAAAGATATAAAACTTTGCATTGTTTGAGGCCTGAAAACATGTATCTTTTTTGTTATTTTGACCATTTGTCATTTTCTGCAAATAAATGCTCAATAATATTTTTATTTGGAACATGGGGGAAATGTTGTCAGTCGTTTATAGACTCAAACAAAAATGTTCCTTTTGCCCAAACACATACCTATAAGTAGTGAAATCAGAAAAACTGATCATTTTGCAGTGGTCTCTTTTTTTTTAGAGCTGTACATCAAAGATACACTTTAATAGCAAGATAACAGTTATTACTATTCTAGATTAAAGATGCACCGTGTAACCTTTCTGATAAAGATACTGCCATATACTTGTCTCTATCAATTGCTTTGCTTGTAATGTTGACAGTATGGCATTAGGCTTATCTGTTTTTTAATTAAGCAAAAAAGAGAGAGAGAGAGAGGAAAAAAAGACCCTCTTAGGTCCTTTATTACACAAAATGGAATCTTGTGAGCTTTAAGCCATAACAATACAAAAACACAAAAACATAACTGGAGTTGTGTTTTGTTTCATTCACACATACAGTATTGGAGTAATCTTTTATTAGTATGTTGGTATTAGTCGAAATCTTCAAATCTCAAAATGCTCTGTTCCACTCTTGTGATGTCATGAAGTGGTAGTTTTCAAGTTAACCGATTTACCTTTTGTTTAGTAGAAACTGGCAGGGGTGGAATCATCAAAAATATTCTTATTATGTGTGTTAAATACAGTGGTACCTCACCTTACGAATGACCCAACAAACGAAAATTTCAAGTTACGAAACGCCTTCACGGTAAATTTTTTGTCTCTAGATACGAAAGAAAATTCAAGTTACGAAACGCAAAATCTCAAAAATTCAAATAATGCGCGCTCAGCCACACACATTATACGCTTTTCTCAGACTGGATTTAAACTTTTCTCACATTTGTCTCACATTTATTAATAGTGAAGTGTGGGGGGAAGCGGGAGGGGGGAGAAGACTGCGTGGACACATGTGCGCAGCATCACCCGGCGCGGGGCTGACAGCAGGTCTAGACCAAGGTCTAAACCTGGACTGGACCAGGACTAAACCTGGACTAAACCTGGACTAAACCAGGACTAAACCAGGACTAAACCAGGACTAAACCAGGACTAGACCAGGTGGATTAAAGCGCCGCGTGTGGATCTATTTCCTGGTTTCTCACGAGTCACAGCTGAGGCGAGCAACGAGGAGGGGACTGCAGCGAGGAGGGGGCTGCACGCAGTCTGAGCGCATGTGAGCGAGAGCCATGCAAGAGCCGCGGTGGTCTATTCCTCCTCTAGACCTGACCAGGTCTAGAGGAGGTCTAGAGGAGCCGCGGTGGTCTGGACTAAACCAGGACTAAACCTGGACTAAACCAGGAGGAGCCGCGCTCACATGCGCTCAGACTGCGTGTGGTTCCCTCCTCCCTGCGGTCCCCTCCTCGCTGCTCGCCTCAGCTGTGACTCGTGAGAAACCAGGAAATAGACCCGCACGCGGCGCTTTAACCCACCTGGTTTAGTCCAGGTTTAGTCCTGGTTTAGTCCTGGTCCAGTTCAGGTTTAGACCTTGGTCTAGTCCTGCTGTCAGCTCTGCGCGGGGTCATGCTGCGCACACGTGTCCGCGCAGTTTTCTCCCCCCTCCCGCTTCCCCCCACACTTCAATATTGATACGTTTTGTTGAAAATCTATGAAAGTTTGAATGTTTAAACGAGAGACAAACGTGAGAAAAGTTTCAATCCAGTCTGAGAAACCAATCAGGAGCAGAACACATTGTTACACTATAAAAAAAAAAGTTACACTATAAAAAAAAAACTTGGATCGGGGCCTTGGAACGAATCAGGCTTTTTCCATTGAAATAGCTACTCAACTTACGAATTTTTCACGTTACGAAACCACTTCTGGAACGAATTAATTTCGTAAGGTGAGGTACCACTGTATGTCCATGCATGTTTGTGATGGGGAAAAAAAAAAAAAAAATTCTATGAACCTGATTTTAAAAATGGCCTGGTGGCTGATTGATTCCATTGGTTAGTTTAATGCCACTGTGGAACATTTCAGGCAGGCAGTAACATTTCACTGGAGATAGAGATAGGCACTTTATGGACCAGAAAAGTGACATAGTGAACCTTTAATGTCAAAAGATACTGTAAATACATTTCTGGGGAAAAAAATAAGAGACCACTGCAAAATTATCAGTTTTTCTGATTTTACTACTTAAAGGTATGTGTTTGGGCAAAAGGAACATTTTTCTTTGAGTCTATAAACTACTGACAACATTTCCCCCAAATTTCAATTAAAAATATTATCGTTTAGAGCATTTATTTGCAGAAAATGACAAATGGTCAAAATAACAAAAAAGATACATGTTTTCAGACCTCAAACAATGCAAAGAAACAAGATCAAATTTATTTTAAACAAACATAATACTAACGTTTACACTTAAGAAGAGTTCCGAAATCAATATTTGGTGCAATAACCCTTATTTTTAATCACGTCTTGGCATGCTCTACACAAGTCTTTCACATTGTTCTTGGGTGACTTTATTCCACTGGTGCAAGAACCGAAGTAGCTCAGCTTTGGAATGGAATGGAAGATATGCTGATTTCAGAAAAAAATGCAGTGGTCTCTTATTTTTTTCCAGAGCTGTAGTTTCTAGTATGTACTAACCAGTGATACAGACAGCTAAAGAGAGCCCGAGTGGCATTAAAGTGTATGTGAATGCCACTATCGTTTCCATGGTGAGCGATGAAGTCATTGTTATGTTTAGATGTTCATTGATAGTTTATACACGGAGAGATGGACTGTTATAGACTGTAATGCAGCCACTGAGCTCAGCCTAAAAGCATCTCTGGAAACCTAAGCCCGTATATTAACTTACCCTCTCAGCTACTTCATGCTATTGATCTAGTTTGCCTGTACTGAATGCTTGAATGCTCAGAACAAGCTGCTCTTTGTCAATGTAAAACTGTCCTTCCCCCCATACCATTCTATCCATCTATCTATCCTCCCATTCCTCGCGGCCACAAAGTAACCCAAGCTTACAGACATAGAAGTCACGAGCTACACTCCTCTTTCATATAGCCTCTTTTTTTTTTTTTTTGGAGCAGGTAACGAGATCAGCCATCGCCATGGTTACAGGGCGCAGTGGTGAGAGGAGGGAGGAGGGAGGGAAAATCACAAGGACGACTCAATCACATCCACAATCAGCTATATTCGTGTGCGTTTAAGATTACATATAGAAGATATTGTAAACTGTTATTAGACCAGACTGGGCCAAGTACCATCGGAAAAGGCCTACTTGTTGTTCCACATGCATTCTAGTTGAAATCTTGACCAGATTAAACCAAATATGGGCGAGTCTAGGCTAAAATGAGGACCAAACCAGAACTAAGTCTGGACTGAATAGAGATGAAATGGCAAAGATGAGCACTGAGAAGAAACACACACAAAAATTGATCACAATCAGTCTGAAGAAGAACTATATTCGTTTTAAGTTGCCTATATTCAATAAAGGGCATCTGGGCTTAATAAGCCAATAATCAATCACTCAGTCAATAATGTAAAAGAAAAAGAAAAAAATAGTATTGGTTCCATGTAGATGAAGCTGCGGTTGAGTAAGTATGTCAGTGATTAGAAGACTGCCAACAATATTAAAGCAGCACTAGTTTTTTCTTTTTCTCATGGAGTTGTCATTGCTTTTGTCTGGAATGTTCCACAGTTATGCATTAAGCATACTGTACATGTTGCATTTATTCAATTACGTTTATTCAATTAAGTCAAAGTCAACTTTATTGTGAATTCTGCCATATGTGTTCAACATACAGTGAATCGAAATTTCGTTTCTCCCTGGCCAAGTAGTGCAAAAAAGACAGTGTACAAAATATAATATAAAGACAATACAAAAACTATCTAAGACAATATCTATAAACAGTGCAAAGAATAAATAAATACCTATTTAAAGATGTCCAAAAATGTGCAGTGTGAAGATGCAATAGAAGATGCAGCAGTGAAATGTGCAGTAGAATGTGCATTGAAAATAAAGATAAAAAGTTAAAAGATTAAAGTTGACTTTTGATTACAGACGCTCCTCGACATATGAACATTCGATTTAGGAACATTCGGAGTTACGAACAGGGTCGAAAATTAAAAAAAAAAAAAAAAAAAAGTTAAATGTTTGAGTTTTTGTATTTAGCGCCTATTCCGACTTCCAGGTACAGTACGTAGTGCATATTTCCGCCACTGACGCACAGGCAGGGTGCTGCGCAGCATCCCCCAAGCGTCACGCCCACTCAGTAGAAGTGTTCAGAACTTCAATTGAGTGGGCATACTACGGTGTTACTACGGTGTTACTACGGTGCGGTGTTATGAACTTTGTTGTTTTTCTTGCATGCGTACAGTAATCCAATATGGTTGGTGAAAAGCGAAAAGCTTCTAGTGAAGCTTCTGTGAAAAAGCGGCAAGCCATCTCATTTGAAAAGAAGGTGGCGATAAAGAAACTTGATGCTGGTGAGAAGATGGTGAATGTGGCACACGCGTACAACGTGAACCGTTCGACAATTGGTACGATATATAAACAAAAGGACCGCATTATGGAGCATGTGAAAAGTGCAGCGGGTATGCAATCCACCATCATAAGCAAGAAGAGAGGGAAACTCATGGAAGAGATGGAGAAACTTCTTGGTATTTGGCTCGAAAATCCTCAAGAAAAATAGGAGGTAAATAGGCTACACACACACAGTCTCATACATTCACACACATACACAGGCTCTCTTACTCGCTCGCTCTCTCTCTCAGCTGACTGCGTTTGCCTCTGTGTCCCTCTCTTCTTTTTATCTCATCAGTTTTCCATATTTTTAAAAAACATATTAGTATTATTTAGTGTTATTTATTAGTGTTATTGTGTTATTAGTGATATTAGTGTTATTTAAATGCAGTACAAATCCATATAGATAACTTATACAAGCCTTAAACATGTAATAACAACTTACGGACAAATTCAACTAACAAACGGGTGTCCGGAACGTAACTCGTTCGTAGGTTGAGGAGCATCTGTACTTGTGTTTTTATTGCTATAAAATGCCTTTAAAAAAACATGCACTTTTACTCTGAGCAGACTCGCCAGTCCACAGATCTGACCTGTAATTAGTACCATGTAAGTTTTACCATCTTTATGGAGTCAACTAGGTGGCAAACCCTCCACCAGAAAAGCTCCACAGTACAGCTTTAAATGTATAGTGGAGTGAAAGTGCGATTGTTTTTATTGGCTCTATATGAACGGACAAAGAAGCTAAATCAATAATTTAAGTTAAGTCTTTGGAAGAAGTTTTCTTCTTCCCACTCTCAAAAAAAAACAAATGTATTTGACTGTATATTGGTTACATGTATTTATTTCCTTGTGTTGACCTGCGCGAAATGAATAAATAAATGAAATGAAATGAAAAATGTATGGACTTCATGACACTACACATACTTTAACCAGCTTTAGGGCATAAAAAAATGCGCTGGCTGTTTGTGGTTGAAATAAATTAATATTGTGATCATAAATAATTAAACAAAACATTGCAAAGAAAGAACATGTCTGTGATACACAAGACCACTGCACATAAAGAAAAGTGCAGAAATCCTTGACCGCGCTCAGAATAGCTTCATGAACCAGTCAGAGTGAGTCAGCGGCAGCGCTAACAGGCCATCTGGCTCCCCCTCACACTCCACACTCTCAGCCAAAAAATAAACGCAAAATATGGAAACCAGTGTCAGGCTGCGATGAGTCTGCAGCATCACAAGACTATAGCTCACTCATCATCCCCTACGGCCGCCATCTTGTAGACGAAAGAACAGTGCAATGCAGAAACTGTGTCTCCAGTGCAACCTGTTTGCATGGACTGATTAACGCAAACATAAGCATGAAAGGAAAGCTATTTTACAACATGATTCAGAGCAGCAAACTTACATCGCCTTCTTCACAAGGATAACCATTTTATCTACTGGTACATATTTTTAAATGCAATTAAATTCATTGTTACATTTCAAATTGTACCTACACTCCACATCACAAAATAGGAATATTGCAGAAATATAAAATAATCCATCTCAGCATTTAAGCACTGTTGTGTACAGAATGCAGTCTTGTTCTTGAAACATATTGAAACTGTATGGCAGAAACACGATAAGAATCCAATGTATTTAACTTAAGAAAAAGATTGCAGAATATTACCACCACATTTGGGCTCTACTGTGAATAAAATTTCTGTTCTTTTGGGTTAAAGAGATTACACTGATTTTGTTTGCCACTTCTAATCCATCCCATCCATCCATCCATTTTTCTTCCGCATATCCAGGGCCGGGTCGCGGGGGTAACAGTCTAAGCAGGGACTCCCAGACTTCCTTCACCCTGTACACTTCCTCCAGCTCCTTCAGGAAGGGACACCAAGGTGTTCCCAGGCCAGCCAGGAGAAATAGTCCCTCCAACGTGCCCTGGATCTTCCCCGGGGCTTCCTCCCCCATCTGGAGGAAGCCCCGAACACCTCCCGAGGGAGACGTCCGGGAGGCATCCGGAACAGACGCCCGAGCCACCTCAGCTGCTCCTCTCGACGTGGAGAAGAAGTGGCTCTACTCCGAGCTCCTCCCATGTGACTGAGCTCCTCAACTTATTCCAAAGGAAGCCCCCAGCCACTCTGTGGAGGAAACTCATTTTGGTCGCTTGTATCCATGATCTTGTCCTTTCGGTCATTACCCAGAGCTCATGACCATAGGTGAGGGTAGGAACATAGATTCACCGGTAAACTGAGAGCTTTGCGTTTTGGCTCAGCTCCCTCTTCACCACAACGGTCCGGTACAGCGACCGCATCACTGCCGACGCTGCACTGGTCCGCCTGTCTATCTCATGCTTCAGTCCAATTTTATGTTTGCCACTTCTGTTTCATGGATAGGCCCCAGTACAGATGAATCCTCTCAAATTAGCTACGATATTGAAGAGCAAATTTTATGAGAGAATTCCTAGCTCCCTCCACCTCAGTTTCATACTCTGTGCAAAAAATGATGTCACATGATGCAACCGATAGGGTGACCAAATGTACCTTTTGGTTGTCAAAGCCATTTAGACCCCTGTTATATAAAAAAGTGAGATTTACATGATGATACACAAAAATCATATAGTTATAGTTAGTTATTGCAGTATTACAGTCATTATCTATTATCAGTATAATCATTAGTTTAAAGGTGCACTATGCAACTTTTCAGATAGAGGGACTACCCCCTAATTGTCTCCATGGAGATGTTACTGCTGCGCCTGGAATGTTCCACAGTATGCAATAAAATGTGTCCATCTTACATTTAGTAAATTACAAGTATTATATTTCTCAAAAATACCTTAAACCATGCATTGTCATTGGTAAATGGTTACATCTTTATATAGCGCTTTTCCACCTTCAAGGTACCCAAAGCATTTTACAACAAGGAACCACTCACCCATTCACACACCAGTGTACACAGACACTGGGGGCGAGGTGGGTTAAGTGTCTTGTCCAAGGACACGACACAGCATCATCTGTGGGAGCTGGAATCATACCACCACCAGTCTCCACAGATATGACTCGTAACCTTGTAGCGTCACTTTCATGTTTCTTTGGAAATTGATGCGTTTATTGCCGTGCTGTGGAAAATTCCAGCCAAAGCAAAGACACCTCTGTGGAAACAAGCAGTTGGCGGACCCTCCACCAGAAAATGTACACAGTGCACCTTTAAATTTCCCTCACATGACCTACCACATCTGCAAAATGAGGTGGTCACCCTACGACCTACTGACCACCATAGTTCTATTGCTAAAGTTGTGTCGCCACCATTAAAATCCACATTTCCCGATAGAATTGTGTCTGAGTTTGAGATGTGAGACATAAAGGAGAAATCTATGTGCACGCTGTACAAGCACCTCCCTGTGCTCCGTGCTCATTCATCCCACTACCGACCGTGTTGTCATGGAAACTGTGCCGACGGGAGCCACTTGGAAACGTGACTATCCTGTAAAGACGCCACAATGCCTGCTATTCATATGGATTCCTCGCCACTCACCGGAGCGTGTGAGCAGAATACATATCCCAATACACCTGCGTAGGAAACTTGAATGACATTTTGCATTGAAGCAGCTGGTACCCCCACCTCCCAGCCTGCAAATTCTGTATAACCTTTGGAAAAATAACGCAGATGAAATATTAATCAACTTGAAAAAGAAGGCTATGGTTTTTAATTATGCAAGTGCACAATTAGCATTCGGTTAATTAGAGTCAGTAACATGACTCCATCAATCCTAATAACAACAATGCAACCCCTTTGAAATGCTAAACGCCGGGAAGTGCTTTGTCCTGTACATGAAAGACATTTAGACAGCAAAATAAGACACACACACAATGCTAGCCTCATCAGTATTATGCATTTCTGGTAAATACAGTGCTTAAGAGATGTTTTTGAGACATGAATCACTTAGTGGATGAATCAAGCACGCCCTTTGTGAAAAATCTGTCACCTGTTCCTTGCATTAGCGGTCATTTTGCCGTAATTATTTGTTTTACTTGGCGATGATTGAAAAAACAACATAGCAGCGGTGCCATGTGGTGTTTGCCACATGTTGCTATGGTTCACGGGATTCTTTAATTGGATTTTGTTGTTGCCGGAGAAACAAGGTAAGTCAGCATCCTTGGCTAATTTGCACAGTATGCGTGTGTTAGGAGATGCAGATGATAGAGGGATATTTGACATTCAGGGGAGCAGAAATGTAAGTCAATGAAGTGCCAGGGAGCATGGGATCACGCCCCTGGAGGGAGCAATTTCAATATGCAAGTCAACACCTGTTTATTCAGCCTGGTGTTTTTAAATGGCAGTGCTACCTAATGAAGTATTCAGAGCAAATAATTAAAATGTCACTCACAATTTGAAGCCTTATCTGCCACAGTCTAATATCTAGGAACGGTCACTTTACTTTATGGGCAAGGGCACTCAAAGCACAGTACAATTAACCTATTTAATGCATCAACAATGGAGAAATTTCAATTGACGTAACTGGGTGGGCGAGCATACCTGGAGATTCAGTTTGCATGGTTAAGATGAAGGGGTAAGACAATCTTTATCGTACATCTGATCTCGCAAGCTAAACAGGATTACTCATGGTCACTACTGGCATGGGAGTCAGTCTAAGGGCCTGTTTACACGAGAACGCTTACGGGTAAAAACGACAAAATGTTTTATCGGAACTGCCTTTCGTTTAGACGGTGATGGCGTTTTGGGGGCTTAAAAACGCAAAAAACTGAAACCGCGCTCCAAAGTGGAAAACTTGAATATGCCCCAACATGTATGCTGATGTCGCGTACACGTTTACATCACATCGGTCCATATATCAGTGTACTTTGTTTGGCAGGACTCCCAGTCCACACCTTGTTGCGCCTTCGTTATTTTGTTGTCTAACGTGGTCTGAAGCAATAGTTGAACTTCTTCATCTGACCATACTAAAAAGAAATTTCTGCCGGTAGCCATGTTTTGTTTTGCTTTTTGCGGCGCAGATGAGAAGAAGGAAGATTCTACGCATGAGCATGGACATAGTGATGATGTATCACAGCACCACCTAGCTGCCTGGCATGCATACCCAATCGAATTCCACACACTTTTGCGTCACCATATGCACGCAGATGCCCGAAAACACTTCCATCTAAATGCGGACATTAGGCTACATCTAAATGTAGCCTAAAATTTATCAATCAGCCTGATGGTTGGTGGTACGAACTCCATTCATGACTACTGCATACAGTTGTTGTGTCATTGGGCAAGACACTTCACCTGCCTTTTTTCCATTTTTTCAAGTTCATTGGTGGGTTAAGGGGCCTATGACAGGTTAGACTAGCCAGTTCACTAAAACACTGTGAAGATCATTATATTTAAAATTTTGCTTTTTAAACAAATCCCCCATTTCGCCAGTTTTTAGGCTTTTAGGTGACCTGGCCAGCCAAATGATATCTCTCTGTATTTCCTATACACCGCGATACCATTTGGACACTCTCCATCCACTCTCGCTCCTCCGGTTCCAAACCGACTCCGCGATTCTGATTCGTTCAAAGATGGTGACGTCAGTGCACCCGCCTTTGCCCGCAAAGTCACTCTTAGGCAGCGGAAGTTCCGCCTCAGTTTTGAATCAAGATGGCGCAATCTCTGATTGGTTCACTTAGCTGTCTGTCTACGCACAAACGCAGCGCATTCTGTGGATCAAGCGTTACCAGACTCACTCGCTGGTACAGCGATGAGTCATGGATTCTTCCAGGCAAGCTTTTAGGTACTTTCTGTTTGGAAATTATATCATGCTAGGGAATTCCATAATTGTTAACAAGCAACCATGTAGCAACTAAAGCTCATGTTTAGAATATCCAAAAAATGTGGTTCGTGGGTGTAAATTGTGCCTGAACATTTGGACTGAATTCTCTAAAATAGAACTCTTCTCTACTTCCTTTAATTATACAACATATTTTTCAACTTTGCTTCACAACTTTCTTCCTGAGTGGTGTAAAACTATAATTTATATTTACAACAGGAATGATAGAAACACAGTATGCATGTTGTGCTAGCTGGACTAATGTAAAAGCTATTTTGGGATCGTATGAATGAAAGAACAAAACCAAAACAGGAAGCAAACCCAATCAATCACACTTTACTGTAACTTACTGTGTTACATTGGATGACCTTTGGGGACTCCACTGTTTTCCTTGTGCATGGCTTCCCTGTGTGAAGCCTGTTTTTGCTCAGTGCAGTTGGGATGACTCAGCTGCCATACCCAGTAACCTGCAGTGATGTCCTCTTCCCCGACTGTCTCCTGATGTCGGCAGGGCCTCGCCGGGTGCAGAGGGGACAATCCCAAAATAGAAATGTTTCGTGAAAACATCGGAGCAGTAAGTCATTTCACTGTAAAGGCTGCTTTGGTAATGGCCCCGAGGAGCACGCCTGTCTGTTCCTTTTTGCCCTAATTCACTGGTGCAGCGTGAATGTACTCTCCATGGTTTGTTATGCCAGCCTTTGCTCCTGTCAGGTCAAGTTTGTTACGAAAGAGCAGAGAGAAAGAGAGAGGTTTTCATGTCTGCTAAGTTATAGCTGGTTCTATGTGATGTTATGAGCTAACAACAGAGGTGTGAAGAAAGCCATAGTAAAAATCTTACCCTACACTAGTGCAATTACTGCTAAGAGCAAAGTTACAGGTCAGAACTGTGGAGAGGCAACCCTACTCACAATGCATGATTTTGAAGGATTTTTTAAACTGAATAATTGCTACAGCTCTGGAAAAAAAAAAAAGAGACCACTGCACAAACACAAAGCTGAGCTACTTCAGTTCTTGCACCAGGAGTGGAATAAAGTCACCCAAGAACAATGTGAAAGACTTGTGGAGAGCATGCCAAGACACATGAAAGCTGTGATTAAAAATAAAGGTTATTGCACCAAATATTGAGTTCTGAACTCTTCTTAAGTGTAAACATTAGTATTATCTTTAGTTTGTTGTTGTTGTTTTTTTAACCTTTTATTTATGCTTTTCCAAAAACAAAATATGTGGGGTTCTACAAAAAAAACTAAAACAAAAAAAAAACCCTACATTTCTCTTATTCTTATAGTTGATCCATTTATACCATCTTTTCTCAAATTAACTTGCTTTCAGTAAATAAGTAGTAAGTAATTCTTTCCATCAAATAAATTTCCTCAGTTACTTCCATCCACTGTTTCAGTTCCAATGAGTCACTTTTTAGCCAGTTCCTAGTTACAGCTTTCTTACTGGCCCTCAACATGATTTTAAACAAATAAAGGTCTTCAGTCTGGATGGGTCCTTCTTGCAACAGTCCCAAGTACATGGCTCGTGGGTCATTAGGTATTTTAGCCTAGTATTTCTCCCATTACTGTTACAATATTTTCCCAAAAAGATATAATTTTTGTACATGTCCAAAACACGTGAGAATGATTGGCACTCCATTCGCCACACAGTCTCCAGCACTGTATTATATTATTATTGTTTTAAAATGAATTTCCATTTTGTTTCTTTTGTTTTGTTTCTTTGCATTGTTTGAGGTCTGAAAACATGTATTTTTGTTATTTTGACCATTTGTCATTTTCTGCAAATAAATGCTCTAAACGATAATATTTTTATTTGGAATTTGGGGGAAATGTTGTCAGTAGTTTATAGACTCAAACAAAAATGTTCCTTTCGCCCAAACACATACCTATAAGTAGCAAAATCAGAAAAACTGATAATTTTGCAGTGGTCTCTTATTTCTTTTCCAGAGCTGTAGATACATGGCCTTTAATAGTATTTAATGCCAGTTTCCCCCATAAACCAAAAACATTCACAATAATTCTCCATTTGGGTAATCTTGACCAAATTATAGCACAAGAAATATGATTTTGTAACAATGATACAGAAAAAAAATGTTTTACTGATTTATTTTGTCAAAATCTACTCAAGTAAAAGCAAGTTTGAGGACCTGAATATACCTGAATTTTGTGTCCAAGTTTCAGCATTGGATGATGATGCTAAAAATACATGTATGTAATTCAGTCATCAAAATAAATCAAAATCAGGATACACAAAGCAAAGGCGATGACCACTAAAGTGAGTGATTCATTTTTGTTGTATTCTCACAGATTTTCAGCTGACAGCCCTCCCCAGAGACTCCAGTGTAAATGGGTCTTCAGGACTGAGGGCAGAACAGAGGATGTTTATGTAAGTGCTGGAAATAGATGGAGCATTTTGTCATGTTTAACACCGGTCATGAGTTCACAATAACTCACTTCTGTCTACATCAAGTGACCCCTCAATGTGGCCTAGTTTTCTCAATAAAAACAGCACTTCAGAGACAATGGTTTCCTGCGACACATATTATTGACCTGCTATGACCTCCTACGCACTCACTAAAAATCACTTCAAGGCATGATTGTTTGAGTCAAAGTAAGGCTGTGTTCACACTTACACACATTGGGACTATACATGGACTAAACACTGGGGCTAAACATGGACTAAAGAAGGAAAAGACCAGGACTAAACCAGGACTGATAGAGGACCAAAACTCTTCTACATAACAGCTAAACTGAGGTCAAACCAATATAAAATAAGACAAGAGGTCACTGCACAGCCTCTTTTCTTATTCTTTAAAGGTTTAAATATTACGCAAAATTTACTCTTGTGAGCTTTAAGCCATTTTAGAATGTTGTTATCTCATCAATAACACCCTGAGATTGGTTTTGTTTCATTCACACGTTTGAGCAATCCTTGATTATTATACAGTATACATCTCCAAAGCACAAAATGCTCCATTCCAACTCGTGATGTCATGAAAACAGCTACCTTTTATGTTTTGTTTTGTTTTGTTTTTCAGTGGAAATGGGCAAATCTAGGGCTGAAATTACCCAAAAGGTTCTAGTGAAGGTGTATGGAGTTTAAAAAATGGAGCATTTTGTTTTGATGAGGAAAAAAATATATAATTATAATATTGATCAGAAAATCGTGTAAGATGGGCACTTTAAACTGCTACGTTTTTACTTTGCAGAGCACCTTAACATCTTAAATCTAGCAGTATATAATGTTGTTTTACATTGGGATATGTTTTTGTCTTTATGGTTTGTACTACAAAAAGCAACATATTGATTATACAAATACATTTTATGAAATTTCCTGCTGTTGGTGCCACTTCTGTTACAACATACATCGTCCACACTTGCACATTCACCACCTCAAATTTGGGACTAAACCAAGATAAAACTTGAAATTTAATCTGGACTAGATCGGGATTTAACAAGGACTAAAACAGGACCAAACCAAGTCGACATCAAACTAAACTGGTTTTAGTTCAGGACTAGACAAAGACATGACCCCTTATACTACTACAGCTACAACTACCTGTATATAATGCTGCTTTTTAAAATTACTATCTTTCAAAGTGCTTAATTGCAGTGGCTCATTTAAGTTTCCGTTTTACATTTTCTGTCTTAAACTCTGGCCATAAACTTACATAGTCTATTACCCTCCACCCGTCACCACTGACAGAATCTCCACTGATTTGCAACCATGGACTCAGGGCTGTTAATCAGAAAGAAGCTCCACGACTAAAGGGGCAAGCAGGAACAATGGCGGCGCTAACATTTTACGGTCTATTGAGTCGATAAGTCTTGTCACATACAAATACCTAATACCAAAGCTAGGCTAATCCTTATAGAAGATTGCATGGCTTCTTTTGAAAACCTCCATGCCATTTCCAGGTAAAAAGAAAAGGTCCAATACCCAATCTGAACCCGTCTTCTTCACCATTTGGCCACCAGCTGATTCTCAAGCCAAATCAATGCCTATTCCGATCAATGGGCTTATTAAGGGCGCAGTGGAGTGGGGAACAAAGCCGATTAGCCAAGTCAGAGTAGGTTGAACTGAACACCAGAAAGGTCACCAGTCACAAGGTCACAGAGTCCCGTGGAGCTGCCGTGGACGCCCCCTGCTCCTCTCAGAACGAACAGTAATGCAATTAGATGATGGGAATAAATGATCAGGGCATCCTACGTGCACTTTGATACACACAGGAATATTATTGATTTATTATAATGTTTAGAGGCCAATCAGAACAAAGCTAATGCAAACATTTGAAGGGGATGTGTGAATGTGGTTCAACATTCTTAAAGGGCCATACAACAATATTTTCAGATTTCTGTTATTGTAAAGGTTGCAAGCAATTGTTTATCATTATTTTATGTGCAAATATTATTTTGACATTAATATTGATTCTATGGTTCTATATTTTGGATTATATTGGGAAGCAAAGCGTACTTTTATTTTGAAACACGTGACCGGGTTGAAACATGTGATATATGTGCCTAACTTATGCAAAACGCTAGATGGCTGGCAGGCTGCAGAAAGCACGCAATCACTCAAGTTTACATTAAGACAGTTAATGAGCGTATTAAGTTTTACTTCACGAACAGAACTGAAGATAAGAAGCCTAACTTTCCTTTTTTACGCACGCAGCCAACGAGGTAAAGTTTCATTTGAAGTCCTTTTGTCTGTTCATTTTGTATGCATTATTTCGTCATGTTTCCTCATGTTTAACACGCAAACTCTGCATATTTACTTCTTCTCTGAAACCGAAAACACTCTCCTTCACCATCTTGTGATGCCATGTGGTAATACAGGAAGTGCGCCACTTTGTTTTTAAACTTCATATACCTTCACTAGAATGATTTGGATACAAACGGCAAAAGATAGGTGTTAACATGAAAACTGCTCCAAATAATGCAGTACAGTGGTACCTCACCTTACGAAAGACGCTACATACGAAAAATCCAAGTTACGAAATGCCTTCACGTTAAATTTTGGTCTCTAGATACGAAAGAAAATTCAAGTTACGAAACGCGAAATCTCAAAAATTTGAATAATGCGTGCTCAGATGCACGCCCCGCTGTTATCCCCGCTCAAAAATCACCTTTCTCTGCCTCTTAGCTCTAGCGCCGAACACGCAAGATTTTCAACAAAATGTATTAAATAGTGTAGCGTGGGGGGAGACACGACTCCGGAAGAAGCGTGAAGACATGAACGCACCGCGCGAGGAGCACGCACCGGCGAGGAGCGAGGAGCACGGCACCGCACGAGGAGCACAGCACCGCGCGAGGAGCACAGCACCGCGCGAGGAGCACGCACCGGCGAGGAGCGAGGAGCACGGCACCGGCGAGGAGCGAGGAGCACGGCACCGCGCGAGGAGCACCCACCGTGCGAGGAGCACGCACCGCGCGAGGAGCACCCCTAGTCCTGGTCTACACGACCGGCACCGGGACTGCGAGCACGAGATAGAACCGCGGCACCCGGACCGCGTCCTCTGGAGTCCGAGCCACAAACCAGCAGCACGAAACCAGCAAAGAGCAGCACGTGGTAGTTTAATCCTGGTTTAGTCCAGGTCTAGACCTGGTCCAGTCCTGGTTTAGTCCAGGTCCAGTCCAGGTTTAGACCTGGTCTAGGCCTGGTTTAGTTCTGGTCTAGACCTGGTTTTGTCCACGTTTAGTCCTGGTCTAGTCTTTTAGCCAATCAGGACGCAGAACCAATGTTACACTGTAAAAAAAAGTGTTACACTAAAAAAAAAAAACTATAAAAACTATACTATAAAACTAAACTATAAAAAAAAAAACTTGGAATGGATCAGGCCTTTTCCATTGAAATAGCTACTCAACTTACGAAAAATTCACGTTACGAAACCACTTCTGGAACAAATTAATTTCGTAAGGTGAGGTACCACTGTATTACTCAAACAAATTACAATTAAAGTATGTTTTTGATGAGGTAATAGCATGGCTTAAAGGTTCACACGTTTTATTTGGTTGTATTAATATGCTACTACAATAAAATGCTGAATCAAATATATGCCTTTATGTGTTTTGCACCATGTAACCTTTCTGGTAGATGGCCCACACCTGCCACCTTTTAAATGTCCCAAAAGACGTTCATCATGATCAAAATTATCCTTTAATATTCCTTCAGAATCTCTGACATAACTTAATGCTCTCCATCTGTTAGCTTAGACTTCGCTTGTTAACTTTAGAGCCATGTCACCCCTCTCCCAAAAGACACCCATTACTTTGTGTCCTGCTCCTTTAGGTGGTCCCAGACTGCAAATGTGTGGCCAATGAAAAGACGCATTCATTTCACTGTAAGGTCAGCTCTCGATCATGGGAACGGGAGGTCCATAAATCTTCCCAATCATATGCGGCTTCAGGGGCTAGTGCTGCCCTTAATGACTGTTTATACTGCGTTATTTCTGTGTTTGTTTTCTTATATTGATAGGGTTAAGTCGGGTTTGCGCAGAGCAGAACAAAGCTGCTCTCTACAGCAAGGGATACTCTGAGAACATGTGAAAACATCATTAGAAAAACATAGTGGATTTGGTGTTTCATTATGACATCACTGAGACTTTAAAAAGAAAAAAGGGCCCACCTCCCATCTATTAACAGTGCGTGTACTATTTAGCCTTACTTTAACTAGTGAATTTGCTCACAATAAACAAATCTGACCCCAAATTCCCAGTGTTAAAGCTATTAATAGTTTCTGAAATATAGCCACTACCAATACTGTCAGCAAACCGTAGGAAGTGTATTTTTACTCACAAATACAGCTCTGGGAAAAAAAATAAGAGACCACTGCAAAATTATCAGTTTTTCTGATTTTACTACTTATAGGTATGTATTTGGGCAAAAGGAACATTTTAGAGTCTATAAACTACTGACGACATTTCCCCCAAATTCCAAATAAAAATATTATTGTTTAAAGCATTTATTTGCAGAAAATGACAAAAAGATGCTGATTTCAGGAAGAAAAAAAATGCAGTGGTCTCTTTTTTTTAATTAACAGTGACATAAGCCCAAAACCCAAAGATGTCGACTAAAGGAGTGTGACGTCCCCCATAGTGTTTGGTTCCAGTCAAATGAAGCTCACAAGGCTAGCAGTTATATGAGTGAATTTGGAGTTTGAAGTTCCATATTAGGAGTAAGACCAGCAACTAACAGGTTTGCTATGTCCATTTATACAGCTCTGGAAAAAAATAAGAGACCACTGCATTTTTTTCTGAAATCAGCATCTCTACATGTATTACAGCCATTCCATTCCAGCGTCTGTTGAATTCCAACACAAACACAAAGCTGAGCTACTTCAGTTCTTGCACCAGGAGTGGAATAAAGTCACCCAAGAACAATGTGAAAGACTTGTGGAGAGCATGCCAAGACGCATGAAAGCTGTGATTAAAAATAAGGGTTATTGCACCAAATATTGATTGCTGAACTCTTCTTAAGTGTAAACATTAGTATTATGTTGTTTTAAAATGAATTTGATCTTGTTTCTTTGCATTGTTTGAGGTCTGAAAACATGTATATTTTTTTATTATTTTGACCATTTGTCATTTTCTGCAAATAAATCCTCTAAACGATAATATTTTTTATTTGGAATATGGGGGAAATGTTGTCAGTAGTTTATAGACTCAAAGAAAAATGTTTCTTTTGCCCAAATACATACCTATAAGTAGTAAAATCAGAAAAACTGATCATTTTGCAGTGGTCTTTTTTCCAGAGCTGTACAGTCTATGGTGGTTATACAATCTTACCAAGACTGAGTATGGTGTGAATGAATAAAGACTACAGTGCTTTGAGAGCCTGTAAAGTGGAATTTGTAAAGTGTAAGGCATTATTATTATTATTAATTATACTTTCCCCATTTGTTTATTGCAGCTAATATTACCTGAGTGCATTTATGTATACAGATTTATTGCACATTTTCCATCATCATCATCATCTAGCTATCTAATGCAATGTTTCTGAATCATTTGCTCTTCTAACTGCTCCAGATATAGAAAGCTATACTTTTCCACGTCTCTGTGAATGGAGGGTTCTCTGTTACAGCATATTGAAAATGGGTAATGGAAACTCAAGTGTGTGTGTGGTACCGTCCTGAGCCCTATTCCCAGCTCTGACCCCCTCACAAAAGGCATCTGTGATCGACCGGGCCTGCAATGAGTGCTTAGGGGGGAGGATAAAAAAAAAGGGGGAGTAAGAATAGAGGGGAGAGGAGGGGGGAGAGAGAGGCCATGGGGGAATATGTGATGACTAAGAGGCTGTGAACGCCACTGTACATGTCTGTTTGATTAATGAGTGCGGCATCATCACAAACTGGCCCCTGCCCAGCTCTGCTCTGAGATCACCAGCTCCACAAGGGGAAGAGGAACCAGCAAGACTGATCCAAATAAGGAAACTTAAACCCTAACCGTATGGATTAAAGAATGCTGGGAGAGTACAGTTTACAAGACCAGGACGTTAGGGCAGCAAGCAGAAAATGAATGGTGAAATAAAATAAAAACTTTGAGGTTTTTAGTTCCGAACAAAGGATATAAACACTTTTTCCAATAAAGGTGTTATAAATAATAGCCTATTGCTGAAGAAATACCAACTAACTACATGAACGAATGGATAATTTTTAAAGAAGCTACTATATTACACAAAACTGAGTCATCTACCTGCTCAAAATCATACCGGGAGTTGTATTTTGTTTCGTTCACACATGTTTGCGCAATCTTGCTGCTGTTTCCCCTTGTGATGTCATGTAGTGGTAGTTTTCAAGTTAACAGCTACCTTTTACCATTAGATCAGTAGAGACCGGCAATTCTAGGGCTGAAATGATGAAAATAAAATATTCTAGTGGAGACGCATGGAGTTTTAGAAGGCAGTGGAGCACTTCCTACCACATGACATCACAAGGTGGAGCACAGAGTTTGAGAGAGGAACTGTTTAATATGCTGGATTTGTATGTTAAATGTGAGTGGATGAAACAAAACACAACTCTGGGTATGTTGGGGTATGTTTTTGATGAGGAAATACTATAACATAGATCTGAAAATAGCGTGATAAGGGCCCTTTAATAAATTAGCGTAGAATATTTTCACAATTTGTTAATACTTCTCATATTCCTCCATTTGTTAGATCAACTATCTTTCATTTGCCTATAGGGTTTTGAGTTGTACTAGTGCAGTCTGGAACTTTATCGATTATTGCGGGCCCTTTATATCGCGGTGCTGGCTCAGACCTTATTTGCAGCTGCATTTACTGGAAATGGATCCCTGGTTTCAGCTGATCCAATTAAACTGTGTGAATAATTGATCTGACAGTGAAACCCAGCCCGCTCATATGGGACAGCAGTGACATCATCATTGTCAGGGGGCAGAGGGGTAGAAACTGTACCCCTCTGAGCAGCTGGAGTGCCCCGGGACAGCTCCACAATCACACCACTGTATCTGATTACAGCCGTGAAGGACAGAGCAGGGCCACGAGGACAGACGAAGAGGTAACGCCGGCCCCTGATGGAAGCTCATGAGACCATCACATGCTGCAAATTAGATAGACATCAATGCATTTGAGGGGGAAAAGTATGATTTTATCTAGTAATGATGATGATGAAGTTAGTCTTAAATAAAACATCGTGGTACTTTTTAATGGTGATTTGGCAATAAGTGATTGTTGGGGTGATATCAAAGTGAATTTTCATTTCAGATAATTTCAAAAGGCACGCTTTATACAACCACTGAAACCGATTTCTGATAGCAAAAAGAAAATTATGTTTTTTTTTAAGGGGCATTGCATAACTTTTCTGATGCAGGGTCTGACATCTGCTTGTCTCTTTAGTGATATTATTTTGTCTGGGATGTTCCACAGTATGGTATTAAACAAATATATCTAGCATTTATTCAATTACTGGAGTTTTTGTTTCTCAAAACTACCACAAAAACATGCATTATTACTATGAGTGGGCACATTTCTCGACAGATCTGTCCTGAAACTTGGCCTGGTGATGATGCTGCTTGGCTCCTTGGAGATTTTAAATTAAATGCTGTACTGTCGAACATTCCAGGAACAATAACATTTCCATGGAGTCAAGCAGGAGGCGAACCCGCTACCAGAAATGTTACATGGTGCACTTTTAACATATATATACAGCTCTGGAAAAAAATAAGAGACCACTGCAAAATTACAAAATCAGTTTTTCTGATTTTACTACTTATAGGTATGTGTTTGGGCAAAAGGAACATTTTTGTTTGAGTCTATAAACTACTGACAACATTTCCCCCATATTCCAAATAAAAATATTATCGTTTAGAGCATTTATTTGCAGAAAATGACAAATGGTCAAAATAACAAAAAAGATACATGTTTTCAGACCTCAAACAATGCAAAGACACGATTCATTTTAAAACAACATAATACTAATGTTTACACTTAAGAAGAGTTCAGAAATCAATATTTGGTGCAATAACCCTTATTTTTAATCACACCTTTCATGCGTCTTGGTATGCTCTCCACAAGTCTTTCACATTGTTCTTGGGTGGCTTTATACCACTCCTGGTGCAAGAACTGAAGTAGCTCAGCTTTGTGTTTGTGTTGGAATTCAACAGACGCTGGAATGAAATGGCTGTAATACATGTAGAGATGCTGATTTCAGCAAAAAATACAGTGGTCTCTTATTTTTTTCCAGAGCTGTATATATATTATCTTTCAAATTTATTATAATGGCAAAATGAACAAACAAACAAACAAATGTAATGAAAATGTCTAAAGAAATCACAGACCTAAATGAAGTTAAGGTTAATGACGTGTATGGATTGAAATTAAGTAAACTAATGTAGGTCATACCACCATCAGAGTTCCCAATCCACTAAGCAACGTTAGGCCTGGTTAGTATTGAAATGGGAGACCAATGGGAATACCAGGTGCCATAATGGGACAGTAGAGGTTTTAGTGAAAACTGTTGCTGTGTCCTCCTTAGGCAAGACACATCACCCATCCTGCCTAGTATGAATGTGGTGTGTGAGAGAGTTTTTAGTGATGGTCAGAAGGGCCAATGGTACAGATTGGCAGAGTCACTTCCGTTAAGCTACCTAAGGGCAGCTGTGGTTACTACCAGGAATTTGTAAACCAACTTCAGCATCTGGAAAAGCACTGTATTAGATGAATGCATTGTCATTATAAATAAATGTTTCTGTCTATTGTCTTACACCATGGGGGAAATGTTTAATGGCATTTTAATGTATTTACGTATTTGAAACATTTGTTCTTCTTGGCACTAGTTTAAAGAAGTTAACAAATAAAGTTGTTTCAGTTTACAACACAATCTGTAACACATTCCAAAGAGAACTCACAGCAGATGTTGATGAACAAGTTAACCATCCTCCAGCACTTTGCAAACTTGTTTTTTCTCGGTGATAACCACATGGAACGAGACTGGATTTGTTCAATGAAATCCTGCTGTTTTGTCTAGACCCTCTTTGTGATAAATTCTTTTCTACCCCGTGAATCAATGAATCAACTCACTGCAGTGGATCTGACAGTGTATTGGAGTAGTTTTGAGTTTAAGTTGGCAGAGATACCTGCAAATAAGGACTGAGAGGCCAATGCTGTTTTTTTAAAGATGCAAATAAATAGGTTAAAGGTCCTATATTACATAAAATTGACGCTTGTTATTACCTCCCCTAAAACATACTTGGAGTTGTGTTTTGTTTCATTCACACAAGATTGCATAATCCTGCACTATTAATAAGCTGTCTCCATACTTTTGTTCAGTAGAGATTGGTAATTCTGGGGCTGAAATCATCCAAATGATTCTAGTGAAGGCTTAAGGAGTTTAAAAACATAGTGGAGCACTACTTGTATCACCGCATGACATTACAAGGTGGAACAGAGTGTCTTCTGTTTAAGAGAAGTACTAAATAAACATGGTTTGTGTGTTTGAATGAAACAAAAGATAACTCCAAGTATGTCCAAGTATGGGCCCTTTAAAGGGAATTCTTTATTTGTGCCAGAATTGTTTTGCAGTGAGATCAAATTCCACTTCCTATTAATATCGAACAATATGCACCAAAATGGAATTGAATAAATAAGGTTCCATATTTTAATTATTTTAGACAGTGAATGTGCAGATGAACCTCTACTGACATGACCCGTACTGTTCTTAAGTGAAAACAAATTGCCTTTTGTTCCCTTTCTCACAGTGAAGGTTTTCTTCTCATTTCTGGGCGGTGCAGGCGCATACTACAAAGGCCGTCCCAAAACAAGACCTCCATGTGAACCAGATGGGCTCGGTGTGGGCCTGCTTATCTTCCTGGCCATGAAATAAGGTGTAAATAGGAGCCATCTTTGACCCTGGCCTTGGAGGAAGCTCACATTCTATTATCCAAAGAAGGCCCTTCGCAGTGGTCTCTTCCTGCCGATAGCACTTTTTTCACTTTGGATCCGAAACAGAGGCCGAAAGTCCAACAGCTTGTCTCAATTAGTCTTAAACCCATTTGAGGAGTAAGTGATGGGGGGAGGTTAGTGCTGCCTTTGTAAGTTTATATTCACTCGAGTACTAATAGTGTCCAGTAGAGGTAGCAGCACTAGTACTAGTATTTATGCAATTTAACATAGTGGTAGTAGCAGTAGCAGCAGTAGTGGTAGTAATAGTAACCATTCAGTAACTTTGTCACTCATTTTCTCTAATTGTGCCATGGTTGCAGATTGCCCTATAATTTAAGATCTCATCAACTCTTGATATAATAACTTATACAAGGACTTACACAACTTATACAAAGATAATAGGACAATAGGACTCCTGATTAAGCCCCTACCCCAGATCTGGAGATGTGAAACTTAGCTAGGCTATACTGGTCAAATGTATAGGAATATTGATTATCTTATCCTGAAACCTTTACTGGGTGGTCAGTGATTTACTCCATGTTGTATTGTTCATTGTTCATTATGGGTGTTTACTCAGACTAAGTGCTTCCTGTGTCATTCTTCTTCCAACTTGTCAAGAATGTCTTACGCAATTTCCTTTTGATTCAGTTCCACATCAAAAAGGCAAGATAGTCCATCAACTGCAGCCTCCCACATCTTGTTTGAATTACACACAAACCCGCGGGGCATCGCCGGCTGAGGTTTTGCCTTTCTCCCTGATAGGAAAGAGAACAGAGGGTGTGGGGTCCTTTCTTTCAGCTGATGCTCAAACACTTTGCTGTGTCGGCACTTCTGACCCGCTCATAATGAACTCATATGAGATGAAATCACCAGTGAGGCTCTCCCATCCGCTGCACAGTCATCATGCATCACAATGTAATGGCTTTCCATGGAGACATTATACTGGTCTATCTAAACGGTTCAGACTAATGCAGACAGGAGCTATAGGCGCGCACTTTATGACTTCATTCTTCCAGGCAGGAGAACATCATATTAAGACAGTTCATAGTATCTAAATGGCTATTAGTTACAATGGTGATAAACAGTGTGAACAAAATTTTTTTATGCTTTAGTTTTTCACCAAAGTTTTATTCAACTTCAACTGTCAAGACTTAAATAATATCACATTGCATACATTCAAATGTGACCAACCATGGAAAAAACAGTCACAAGTCGTCCTGGAGGCTTTTTGAGTTATTCACAGATTCTGAAAGTGTAGATTCTAAGCTTTCCAATGATGTCTTACATATGGAAATCTGAGAACATTTGAAGAATTTGTGGCCATTTGAAAGCAGCACATCTCGAAAGACAAAGCTGCGAAAAGCCACGTTGAAGATCTGCTTGTGGAGCAGAAAGGAACTTATTTGCATGACATTAAGCTAAGCCCTCCCCCATCACTGACATTACTGTGGTGTGGTGTTTCAGGGCAGGGCAGAATTAGAAGGTACTTTGTTAAAATGGAAATGCTTTTATAATCATTCAATAATTCAATAATAAACAGGATAATATGTCAAAATCACCTGTATTGTCAATTTAGTACAATACAATATGAAATGTATTATACTGGTTTAGTTTGATTAAATACTGGTTTAGTTCTGGTTTAGTCCTGTTTTAGTCCTGGTTTGGTCCTGGTTTAGTCATATTTTAGTCCTGGTTTAGCCCTGGTTTGGTCCTGGTTTAGTCCTGTTTTAGTCCTGGTTTATTCCTGTTTTTGTCATGGTTTAGTCCTGTTTTAGTCCTGTTTTGGTCCTGCTTTAGTCCTGTTTTAGTCCTTGGTTTAGTCCTGGTTTTGTCCTGGCTTAGTCCTGTACACACACGTACACACACACTCTGGATGTTTTCTGTTCACGTTAATCACTTCTACTAGCCGGTACTATTTTGGACGCCATAAAGCGTTTTACATTTCCATATTCATCTACACCACTTTGATGGTAAGCTAATATTGTGTAGCCTCAGCTGCCCTGGGGTAGGCTGACAGAAGCAACACTGCCAGTCTGCACCATCAGCATTAACTACCTCCAATCTCTCATGCAGCGTTTTCATATAGGGCAGCAATACTATTCAGTAGTTTGAGCAGGAACTGATCTTTTGACCTTTGAGTTGGTGGATGAGTGCTTAAACCAGAGGCACTACACAATCGAGGCAATGTTATTTCTATTTAACCATTCAAATGTAAACAGTAGGATAACTGGTTACTACTAAAAATACAAAGTCCCATCTGCCAACTATTTTTGAACATTTTTACAAAGTTTCAGACATTTCTTTGACGCTTAAAATTGTCAATTCGCATTCCTGTCACAGCCAAACAAAACACCTCCTTTTGCCAGTCCCTCAAGTGAAGATAAGTTTGATTCAGGCTTATTTTTCCAATGTGTGCTGCAAAGTTGGCATGAGCTCCAGTGTTTGTGCGCCCACTCATTTCTGTGTGAATTGAGTCATTGGGACCTCATGCAGAAAGAGACGACCTGTCAGTTAATTGGACAGGCGCTGACGGCTCCATCTATCACCGAGTGTTTCTTTCACCTCAACTTGGAGTCCAGTTGGGCCCATTCCCTCATCCGTCAAACCACAACTGCAAAGAAGACCACCAGTGTTTGCAGCACCAGGCCTTAAAAGGGAAGACTGAACAAGACTCACTCTGACATGAGCTCGACCTCTCGCCAAAGGTCATGTGGCGTTTCCTTGGCAACATGAACACCAACGGTTTGTTAAAAAGGTAGCACCGGGAGAGGTCAGAGCTGAATCTAAGGTTGCACAGTTGAGTGGGAGGATGTATGTTTGCTGAATTTTAAGGAGATACTTCAGAAAGGGGTCACGATATTATTGTGAAACATTCCCTGTAGATGGATGGCAACAGCAGAAACAAAATGCAGAGATCCTCACTAGCCTAGTTTTCTTCTTTCAGTAAAAAGCGTCTCCTTGATCAAATAAATGTTGCCTTTTAGGGAAATCTTACTTTCATGTTCCCTGAGAATGCTGAGGTGTCTGTTGCCCTCTGTTGGTGACAGAGGGAAATGAAACATGTTGAAATAGATAATTAGCAGCACAGTTAATAGCAACAAAACATTAACAGATAGATACATTGTAGTGAAGGCATTTTAAGTGGTGAAAAGTCCAAAATGTCCACATGCGGTCACTCGGATATAGCGTATGCTGTGTGCAAAATGTTTGTTTTTATGGTGATAGCAACATTATGGTTCAAACAAAGCATTTCTGACGAAGACTATAAGGCTGAAACACAATTAAATAATATTATAAGCATCTGTAAGTAGCAACATCTGTACCTCAGATGCTGTGTTTGCTGTGTATTACTCCTGTTCCCCATAACAACAACTATTTAACATAACAGGGACATGTTAAACATATTGTGCCGTTATAGTTAGTGCAGCCTCTATCCATTACATGACTGTGATGTCCCTTAACCGTTAACATCTGTTGGAGCCCATACCACACATCTGAGGAGAGTATTTTTAGACATGTTCTCATTAGCACGGAGAGATCGTTTGTAATGACAGATCAGGGGGAGGCGGAGGACAGAAACATACTCAAATACTGTGTTATAGCGGTGGGTTAGTGTGAGGGGCAGGCCAATCAAAGCTCTGAAGGGGATTCACGCAATAAAGCGGTCAAGGCAAGGTCAGTGGAATTATACAACACATTAACATGCACATCTCTACACCAGAGTCCACCTCTTAAATAAAGACACACTGAATGTAATATTAAACGCAGAGGTGGGCACTGTTGAGAGATTACTCATTCTGATGGTACAGAGTCAATTTTGAGAAGGTTGTAATTTATAGTAGCCTAAATCATTTTTAGTTTTCTTTTTGTCATGGTGTAGTTGGGATAATACCTGAAGTGTATTGATTTGTCCTGGTTTTAGCAAAGTGTTGTTTAATTTTTACTAAAGGAGCAATATGCAACTGGATTTTCTGCCATCTGCTTGTCTCCAAGGAGATGCTATTGCTTTGCCGTGTTGTTCCACTGTATGGCATCAAATTTACCTCTTTTCAAGCGAAGCAGATGTTACAGGACAGATCTGTGGAGAGGTGACCCTGCTATCAATTACAATACATGGTTTTCAATGTATTTTTGTACTGTGGAACATCTGAGACCTTGTAGCAGTAAGTCGTGATTTGGTCCTGGTTTGCTTTGGAAATCCTGATTCAAACTTCTCTTCCTCATGCTTCATTTGTGATCCTTAACTATTTAGCTATTTAGTTATTAGTAATTTTATTTCTGTTTTGTGGAAAGACAATATTTTCTGATTATTCAATAGTTACAGTTCACAACGAAGGCAGGCGGATACATTGTTCTCACTGAATTTACTGTCTAATTTTGCTATAATTTTAATTCTCTTGTCAGGTCTATTAACATTGGAGCTATCATTCAAAATTATGATGTGTATTGATTCACAGGAAGCTTTCAATGATCAGAAATATTGTGCATGCAGCAGCCATATTTCTTGTTTTGGTCACACAACACCACTTTCAAATTGTGTTATCTGCTTTTCAGTAATGGGATTTTAGTTCAATTATCTGCACAACGTAAAGCAATGCAGACCATTCCATTACTGTGTGTAAATAAAGGTTAGATTTGACAAAAAATAAGATGCTATTGTCCAGGAAGTGAACACAAACAGATTGGACAATGGACTGTGGAAGACCCATGTTTTGAGCTCACACAATTGCAGCCTGATACAACAGTGCCCCCTGAAGGATATGGCGTTAAATAGCAGCTTAACATACACAACCAGGTGTTTCCTTCAATAAAGCAGAACAAGAATGTGATAAAAGACATTTTAGAATATTACATACTAAACATAATATAAGTATAATAATGAATGTATTGAATTATATCTGATACTATTACTGTTACAAGACTATTTGCTAATAAATCTGCAACTCTATGATTAAGAGTTACAGCTGCTATAAACTTGCCTCTCATTGAACCCACGAACAGCGGCTTCACTCTTCACTGTGAGGCCAAATGTGCAGCCATTTTGTGTGAGTGAATTTGGCCAGTGCCTTTGATGATGCCAGCTCAGTCTTTGTCCTGTCGGAGAGTCAGCAGATGGGACAACACTCAGGCCAGGAAACACCAAACAAAGATAGATGGGTTTATTTGAGGATATAGCTGTGGGTTTCACATATTTCACATATTCAATTGAACGTATTGCCTGTACAAGGTGCGTGAAATAGTTCAAATATTTTTCTTGTGTATATACACTGAATGTAGACAACTGTTATAACACAATAGAAATGTCACCGGCTTGTCAAAGCCTGATCTTGTCAGATTTCAGAACCTACGGCTGAGCCTGGTTAGTACTTGGATGAGAGACTGGGAATTCCATGTGCCACAGTGGGGCACCAGTGGCAAAACTGTCATTGTGTCTTTAGGCAAGGCACTTCACCCACATTGCCAAGTATTACTGAGGTATGAGTGTTGGTGGTCATTGGAGTGGTTAATGTTGCAAATTTGCAGCCTCTCTTAGACTTAGACTTAGACATAGACATACTTTATTGATCCACAAGGGAAATTTGTCTCTTCCCTCAGTCTGCCTCAGGTCAGGTGTTGCGACTGTAGCTTACCACCACCAAGTGTGGAATGAATAAATAATGCACTGCAATGTGCCTTAGAGTGTTTTAAAAAGTGTCATATAAATCTTTGAAAAATAAAAAGAGAAAATAAAAAGACACACTTAAATACTATGTAGGACAGTTTATGTAAAACAAAATTAAGAGATTGATTTGTTTTTTTGTTTTGTTTCATTTCTTGTGTTCAGTGGTTTATTCGTTCACTATACCTTTTGTTGTTTTGTTTTGTGTTGTTTTGTTGTGAAACTATACATAAAATCTTACTAATACTGATATACTCTGAATATGCTCTAACTTATGCTATGCTTGTTTTATTTTGAACAATGGAGTCATAAAATCCCTGGAGATAGCATAGCGCTGACATGCTGAGAAGCCTTAGATGTACTGTCTACAGAAATATTTCTCTTAAATGGACATGAGCTCAGAAATCAATATTACAACATTGCTCACACCATCTCCAGGCCATCAACTGTTACTTAGTCTCGCCATGACAGGAATTGTCTACTGGACTCAAGTCTACTTTAACAATATAATACAATACTTTCTGGTTACATTACAGAAAATAAAGTTAATATTTATTTTTTAGTGAATGAATTTTCTTCTACAGTGATAATGTGCTATATGCAGAAACTCATCAGGAGGCGAGGGCGCCACAGTGCAATGCCCGAGAACATCTCTCCGTCATCTTGCTAGCCTTGGTCAGAACGACTTTAGCTCAATGACTGTACACATGGTGCATGTTTTGGGTGGATGGGGAGAAATGGAGTGCCCAGAGGAAACCCACCCAAACTTGGGGAGAAATGTGTAAACTCCACACAGAAAAGACCAGGCGACCAGGGAATAGAACCTGGAACCATCTTGCTCTAAAGCAGTGCTTCTCAATTATTTTCTGTGACGCCCCCCCTAGGAAGAAGAAAACATTTCACGCCCCCCTTCATGCGCGCGACTATAAATAGTATTATTTGTCTAGAAAATTGTTATTAGAACACCATTGTATCCTTTTATTAACATTATAAACAAAAAAAAAGAAAGAAACTTACAACAAAGACTGCACTGAGGACTCAAATATTAATGTGTTTTTAATGCAGCTTTGCGCACATTTGTTTACTTTTTACAGAAATGAAACTTAAAACCACCTCATTTGCATAAGCTAAAAGCACTGAAAAAAACCGCTCTCTCCTTGTGCCACTGATGCGTCAGCTTCTGCCGGACTAAAGGACACTACTCAGTGGAATATACGTGTTTTTTCTGTGACTTTTTTCTGGATGTTCTGTTAATGGTGAGGCTGTGCGTAAATCGCATGTGAGAACGCCACTGCCAACTACCGTTGTTGATGTGCAATAACACTTAGTTCAGTAAGTACAGTACAGCAAAAAAACATGTTTCCCAGGGTCATACGCGCCCCCCCCTGGCATCACGCCACGCCCCCCCAGGGGGGCCCGCCCCACTATTTGAGAAGCACTGCTCTAAAGTAAGAGCGCTAGCCACTCAGCCACCGTGCCGCCAAGAACAGACTGTGTCATACCTAAATGGGTGCTGCATTTGGGGCAAAAAAGAAAAAAGGCCTGGGACAGTGGGACTATGAAGACAGATGGCCACACACTCCCTCTGACCCATCACACACAAGAAATCCATTTATGAGATGGCTCTGAGTACACTGCCTTAATTTGAGTATGATGAAGAACACAGCGCTCAGGATGTCCAGCAGGGCTCTAAAAGGGTTTGGGAGGGCCCAGGTGTGCTCCATCAGATTGGATACAAGTCAGGTTCTCCCCATGGAGCGCTCTGAACGGTGGACTTATCGGGTTAGGGACAAAACAGAAAAGACATTACACAGAACATTTGGGAACAGCATGGTGCTTAGACATAACAGATTACAGAAGAAGAATATGACCAGTTTGGAGAGCAAGATGAGTAGGCATCCCTTTGTGTAATGGTGATTTATTTTTAAATTACAACATACTAAATTGAAACTATGTCAGCAGAACCTGAATAAAACCTTTCTGTAGCCCCAACAGACTTATTTTGGGGTGTAATTGTTCATCTTTTAGGCTCTGAAGGTCAGGTGGGGTAAATTAATATTTTGAAACCTGGTTAAGTGTGTGTTTGTTTCAAATGTTTCAAATTCAGGGCAGTGCCATTGTTACAAAATTATTAAAGGCAAATTAACGTTTTTTTACAATCTGAGCCTTCTTTTGGCAATAAAACAAGTAGTTTTACTCACCCATAGCATTTTTCTGTCAATTGGAGCAGTATCGCAGAACTTATGTTGAGCCGTTCTGTTCTAGTAATGATCCCGTATCCGTTAACATGGTGCTGTATCATATGCTCGGGGCATTACTTTGCGGTGTCCAAATAACACAAACTTTAGCACTTTTCAAATCATAGAAGCCCGATGTCTTAATGTAAGATTTTGTTTGAAGCAAAAGTGGCCTGTAATCCGAGATTTAGCCATAGTTTCGAGTAGATGAGGACGCCAGTGCGCATGCGCGGACTGCTCCCGGGACCCAAACATTAAACGCAAAGCTGAAAACTATGGATAAATCTCGGATTACAGGCCACTTTTGCTTCAAACGAAATCTTACATTAAGACATCGGGCTTCTATGATTTGAAAAGTGCTAAAGTTTGTGTTATTTGGACACCGCAAAGTAATGCCCCGAATACAAATGCTAACGGATATGCTACAACATAACTTTCTTCAAACAGCTCCAAATGACACGAACGTGATATGGGTGAGTCAAACGACTTGTTTTATTACCGAAAGAAGGCTCAGATTGTAAAATAACGTTACTTTTCCTTTAATTACCCATGACATGGTACTTCTTGATGCTTTTATATGGTGCCTTACTGTACTGTAAATACTGTAAATGAATCCTTCTTCAAAATCAACATTCAGTGCATGAGAAAGACCCATTTACACAGATATGGTCACAAATTCACTCTCTGAATAACTCATTCTGGGCCTTCTTGCTTGAATGCAAATGAGAAGGACACAGATTGGCTTAGCGGAGCGGGTGCCCCCCCCGCACCCGCTCCTCTAAGCCGCTGGAGCGCTGCGCTGTGGCTGTCTCCCAACTTCCGCGTTTGAAGCACGAAGACAGAAAGGAGAGCCATTTCAGTGAAAAAAACACATTTCCACAGAAAATAAAATTAAACCACTGCTGTTTCAGAGGTCCAGAGGGTCGGGTAAAGGACTTCCGAGCCTAGAAACACTCGCACGTGCCTCCAGGCAAATAAAAAAACACATTTCGCATTGCGTAGCTCCTCCGCAGTCCAAACTCTCTGGGCGTGATTTCCAGAGACAGGGGGTGGAGATCCAGACGATGGTGGAACTGCATTTGCATTTCTTTTTTCGATCTGAGGTCAATAAGGTGCCTTGTCCAGAATTGCCCATTTGAGCTGTGTTTTTTTCAAACGCAGAAAAGGATCGCAAATGCTCAGTTTAGACATTTCGCAACTTTTAGCCATGGGGATGGGGGGGCTAAACGGGGTAGGGGAGCTCACATTAACGTTCAAAAACCTCAGAAAGTGAAAATTTCATGCCATGGGACCTTTAAATATAATATAATAGATGTGTTACTTTACTTTTAGATACTTTTCCACATGTTAGCATTTTTATAATAATACAGTCTTTTTCATTCAGTTAACCAATCACCATTCATCAGTCAAAAACTACATATTGTGAGACAAGGATGTGGTAAGTGTATAAATAGCATGTGACATTCCAACCAACAACCCTTTGGATGGTGGGTAAACACTTTACTCACTGTGCCATCGTTTGTGCCACAAATTGAGCTACACAAATACAAGATCCTGTTTGAGTCTGCTGGAAGCCATTGCAATATTGGGACAATGCCTTGGAAGAGGTCTGCACTCTTCAGTTTATTTATTACAAAGTTGTTATTTGACTTTTAAAATACACAAGTGTTGTCTCCAAACTGGACACAATTGATGTGGAGCAGTGTGTGCAAAGGGATGGGTGGGCATGTGGGTAGGTGGGGAGAGGCAGAGCAGATAAAACAGATCCTAAAAAGCTCCTGGCATCTGCAGACCTAAAGGCTGTCTGTCATGGCACGGTCTTCTCTCTCTTCTCTTTGTTCATGTCCTGGTTTGTCAAACGCTTTCATCTTTGCCTTGGCTGTGTCTCTCCGAGGTGTAGACGAAATTGCATCTGACACAAAGAAGCACAGGCAAAGCACAGATACACAAACATTACAGAAGCAATTAATTCACGCCATCTTTTTGTTCATCTTCCATTTGGATCGGATCACATTTCCAAGGTAATTTTCTCTTGACCTTCAGATGAATTAGGATGAATCTAAAGACACAGTTAATCAGAACTGACTACAGCCGAAATGAGCAGCTCTTTGTATAATTTCCTCAATAGCCTCACCTTGTTTCAACCTGCGAGATGGTGGCTATTGACCAATCAGGAACCAGATTTTAATTTAAAAAAAAAAAAGAATGGCAATTTTTACAATTTAAATTAAATTGTATTTCAGCAGCTTGTAAGTTAAAGGGGCCATTGTAATATAGGAAGCGTTCCACTATGTTTTTAAACTGCATGCACCTTCATTAGAATCATTTCAGCCTGAGAATTATCTTGAAAACTACTGCCTCATGACATCACAAGGTGTGTGAGTATTTTGAGCTTTGGAGATGTAGATAATAAGAGAAGAAGAAGTGACTTTATTGATCTCACACTGGAGAAATTCTTCTCTGCATTTTAACCCATCCTATATATACATATATATTAGGAGCACATTAGGGCGCCCGGGGACCATCTCCATGATCTTCTTGCTTCGGCTTGGTCAGGACCTAAGCTGGAGGTACCTAAGGTGCATGTTTTGGGTTGGTGGGGGAAACCGGAGTGCCCGGAGGAAACCCACCCAGACACGGGGAGAACATGCAAACTCCACACAGAAAGGCTCGGGCGACCCGGGGATCGAACCCAGACCATGCATGCAAACTCCACACAGAACACATACAGAAAGGCCTGGGCTGTGAAGCAAGAGCGCTAACCACTCAGCTACCGTGCCGCCTAATAAAGGGTTACTCAGAAAAACATGCTCCAGGTATGTTTTTGAAGAGGTAACAACATTCTAGTATGGCTAAAAGCTCATGAGAATCAATTTTGCATAATCTTAGACCTTCAGTGTATTCTTTGACAACGCCATGGTGGTGATAATTACATACAGCTCTGGAAAAAAAATAAGAGACCACTGCAAAATTATCAGTTTTTCTGATTTTACTACTTATAGGTATGTGTTTGGGCAATATTTTTGTTTGAGTCTATAAATTACTGACAACATTTCCCCCAAATTCCAAACAAAAATATTATCGTTTAGAGCATTTATTTGCAGAAAATGACAAATGGTCAAAATAAGAAAAAAGATACATATTTTCAGACCTCAAACAAAGAACCCTTATTTTTAATCACAGCTTTCATGCATCTTGGCATGCTCTCCACAAGTCTTTCACATTGTTCTTGGGTGACTTTATTCCACTCCTGGTGCAAGAACTGAAGTAGCTCAGCTTTGTGTTTGTGTTGGAATTCAACAGACGCTGGAATGGAATGGCTGTAATACATGTAGAGATGCTGATTTCAGAAAAAATTGCAGTGGTCTCTTATTTTTTTTCCAGAGCTGTATGTGCAATGCCCTGAAATACTTCCACAAACCATCAGCCAAGTCTATATTGACCATATTGACCCAAAATTGTCTGAAATGAAGAGATGTCCGCAATGTGCATAGACACAACAACAATTTCAGCCACCACTACTCTATCTGGCATTCTTTGGCTTTCAGCAGTCTCCCATCCATGCAGTGCGGGCCCAACCCTGCTTAGCTTCTGAAAATTCGGACTATAGATTATTTTGAGGCAGGTATGGCCGATTGTATGTGCAGATTTTTGGTGTGGTAAAGAGAGGTAATGGGCCCAAACACTAATATGAAATGATTTAGTATGAAGTTACAGTACATTCATTATAAAGGACTGCAATTTGAAAACAACTGACCTTTACCATTGTGAGCTAAACATTTTTAACGAAGGTTTTTATTGCCTATTTGTTTGTATACTGCTTTCCTCAGCCAGCTGCAGGTTTAGACTATTTATAATTGAATTTTTTTTCTGTTATCAAATAATGTAAACTGCCGTACTAGCCACATGTGGTTAATAGCAGACCACAGATTGCTTCACTGTCTTCATGCAGGTGCCTTCTCAATCATTCAAAGAGGAAACTCAAACTTCAGCTTCCTTAGAGCTGCCTATTGCTGGTACATTTCTGACAGATCCGTGGGGGCGTGCTAAAAGGATCTGTCTAGCCGCATTAGTGTTGGTGGTTGCAGAGGGAAAACCTGCCAGAGCACCCCGTTTGACACCTGGGTGCGTTTTTATGCTCAGATTGGCGTTCAAAGCTGGCATATTCTTGGCACCTGACTCCTCGGTCTATCCATGTGCGCTCTTGAGAAACATGTCTTACATCATCATTGCATCACTTCACGTGCCTCTTTCCCGAGCAGGAACTGGAGTGACAGCTGGGCCTGATGAAAAATGTCAAAGAGAGAAAGGACAAGCCAGAGGGCAGTGATGAGAAATTTACTTAAAGATACACTGTGGGCCTTTTCTGGTGGGAGTCTGCGAATAACTGTCAATAACAGTATGGCATTAAACACATCTAACTTACATTTTTTCAGTTACACATGTTTTATAGCTGTAGCTCCACAGACCTGCCTATAACTTTGCCTGGTAGGTCACATGCTTGAGTTATTCTGTGTCAATGCCATAGTGTGGAACATTGTGGCAAATTACAATAACTCATGGAGACAAGCAGGTAGAAAAGTTACATAGTGCACCTTTAAGAAACTATTTTTACACAATACTTATTTTTTCATTTTATTTTGATAATTATTATTTTAAGTATAATTCTTTTGTTGTTGAAAACGGTCTGCATGATGTTCAGTAAAAAAGCAAATGAGCTGCAGCAGTCCAATGTCTTTCTGGACGGGGTGGAACTCAGCCTCGTCAAAGATAAAGTTTAAATACCTGGGACTGACGTTGGACCCGACATTGACATTTAAGAAACACATTAAGCACCTCACAAAAACCGTTAATTTTAACTTAGGGAATTTTAAACAAGTAAGACCCTTCATGACTCTATATGCGGCACGAATGTTTTTACACTCCATGATTCTGTCTCATATAGAGTACTGCATTACCACATGGTCACTTGCTGCTGGCACAACACTCAAACCAGTTGAATCACTTTTTTAAAAAAGCTGTGAAAATACTAGACAAGAAACCATTCTCAGTTCACCACTGCACAATTTTAGACAAGTATAACTTACTCAATTTTAATAATTTTGTTCATTTTAAATATGGTTGTTTTATATATAAAGTTTTACATAAACTTGCTCCTCCTCCGCTGCAGGATTTTATTAAAACAAAGACTGTCAGTGGGATGGGAACAAGGGCCACGGCCCAGGGGAACTCTGAGGTCCCGCACAGACGCACTACATTTGGACAAACTGTGCTCTCAGTCAGAGGCTCTAAGTTCTGGAACACACTCCCATTATCATTAAGAGAGATTCCAAAACTGGCCACTTTTAAATCATACTTGAAACAGTGGCTAAAGGAAAACCAGACTTGTGGACATTTTTAATGTTTTAATGTTTTAATGCTTAATGTTTTAATGTTGGTGTTATTGTCAGTTGTCATTGTTTTTATTGCTTTTGCTGTGGTGTCACCTGCCTAGGGACTACAGATGGAAATTAGCATTCTTGCTATAATCTGGCATATTTACACTGCAATGCTGCAGATGTTCATTAATATGCACTGTCCCTATTAAATAAAGAATAAATAAATACATTTTGAACTATAATATTTGTCGCTTTAACCCAATATGGCTCAGTGTAAACGCCCCATTACTGGAAGGGGAAGGGGGCTGGGGCAGGATCAGCATTCAACAAAACATGGAGCTGCTGCATGAAAATAAGAAAGCACATTTATTTGACAGCATTTTAATTCCTGCATGATATAATTTTTTGGAATATTATTCTTAGTTACACTTGGGGAATTGGAGGGTGGATGGTTGAACTCCACTGGACCTGCAGAGACACTTTATTAAAGATTTAGAGGCTCAGTGTGCCATTGTGCCCTTGACCTTCACAGCAGCAGCAGAGAAAAAGGATCAGTGCTGGTGAGGAGACAGGAAGCTGAAAAACGTCTTCCTGCAGCACAGAGTTGGCACGCGGTCAAGAAAGAATCTGCAATATCGTTTGGAGTAAATTATTGTGCTGCGCTTGTGACATGAGACAGTGTAAGTCATAAAGTTTGACAACTCCTTCAGAGGCACTCGTCATCGAAGAAGTGCATCAATAGACTGATCAAGCAAAACATTATGACCACTGAAATGTAAGAAAGGACCACCAGTTCTATTTTGTGTGTGCTCCGCCCACCTACAGCCTCTGCTATTGGTTAGCTCTCAGAAAGACCAAAGCCTACGGTATGCCTTGAATTACAAATATTTGTCTTCCTTAAAAATACATTGGAAAAAAAAGATGCTTTTTTACTGTGAGTGGGGTCACTCCACATATCTCCATATGTCTCATGGAGATAGATACGTTTAAAGCCATACTATTGAAAGGTATCCTACTCACAGAAAGAATAAGGGTATTTTTGAATAATAAAAACACCTGTAATTTAATAAATAAATAAAAAAACACACCATCTGACCACTCATTGTGCACCCCCCTAGTTTAGCCTTGGAAATAGTCTTTGATTAATGAATTTGTAATAAAAAACACATCCTCATAACAAAATAAACTTTAGTGATCCATTTATATACAGAGTAATCTTTACCTTCCACCCCTGGGACCTCAGACAGGGACTGGTGACTCCTTTAGCCCTGCTGTAGAACTGCAGAGTTCAGGCTATGGTCAGCTCTGCTCCAGTGCTCTCGCGGCTCTCAGAGGAAGTGACCTCAATCCATCCAATAACCTGGTTCACACAAGCGTGACTGCCTCACAAAATTGAACACAAAATCACCTTTCTTATTGTTGCCTTAGATGAATTCTGTTTTAACTGCAAAGAGGAATTAAGAGTAGTTACTCTATGTTGAATTGTTTGAGGAATCCTGTATTGTCCTGCAAATTTGTGTTTTCACCTACCCCCTATCTCTACCAACTGCTCTGTACTGTACTCTGTGGCCAAACCTCCTTGTCAAAGCCTGATCCCATCAGATCTCAAAAGTTAAGGACTGGGCCTGGTTAGTACTTGGATGGGAGACCGCAGGGAAAATCAGGTGCCATAGTGGGGCGCCAGCCGCAAAAAAAATGTTGTGTCCTTAGGCAAGGCACTTCACCCACATTGCCTAGTATGAAAGTGGTGTGAGAGTGAGTGATGGTGGTTGTTGGAGGGGCCAATGGCGCAGATCGACAGCCTCATTTCTGTCAATCTGCCCCAGGGCAGCTGGGGCCACAATTGTATCTTACCACCACCAAGTGTGGAGTGAATGAACAATGCATCAAACTGTAAAGTGAGCGTTGTAGCATTTGTAGTTCTCAGTTTTGTCAGTTCTGCAGTTTTGAACAAGAAGTTAGTGGATCAGTTTCTAATATTAAAAGTAGTTTTAGATCAGAATTGTGGTTTACAATGAATAATATTTAAAGTAATATTGTATATATGTTACAGTAATACTAAAGAGCATAATGTTTTCTTTAAGGCCATAATACTGTGGAACATTCGATGGAAATCAATATTGTCCCCCCCAGAAAAGTTACATATTGCACCTCCAGTACAAACAACTGCGACAAAATAAATCAGGTGATATGGATAATTTTAAGCCTTTGTGTGAGGGTTTGCATCAGTTGTCTGTTCTGTGTTCAGGTTCTGTAGTTTCCCACATGCATCTAATTTATTATATTACAGCACAATATGGATAATGCTCAAACCTTAAAGGGACAGTTTGAAATTGAAGATACCCATTCAAAAATACAGTGTTTTCCAAGCCTTTTCACTTCCATCATGAAATCAAAGTATTCTGTTGGACTTAGATATAGTCGCATAAAAGGGGGATCTTCCCCATATAGAGGCAGCCATTTTGATTACGAGAGCCGCAGAAGGACATTTGGGCTCCGCCTTCGCCGTTTTTCTTTATACGGTAGTTGTCGGCAAGGGCTCGTGGTTTTCACACGAGATGGTACGCGTTTGGATAAACAACGACAAGCATGTTGCTGGATCACACTTACTCCGCACATACATCGCAGGAGCAAGCACCTTCATCTAAGAGGAAAAGAAGAAGGACATAGTACCTACCGCGGCTGGGGCTTTGTTGCAGCGCAGGCCCGCACCCCGGGTTCAGACCGCCCTCCGCCCTCCGCGGTCCGGTTCCCGATTCCCTCCACCCGCGCACAGCGCCAGGTGCGCTTCACACGTGCGTGCGATTCGTGAGTGGCTGCCGGTGAACCCACCTCCGGGTAGCCGAGCTGTACGCGTTACGGCGCGCCCGGGTGACCCTCGAGGTCTGCCATAGCTAGAACAGGAATTGCAATACCCACCATCCACCAATGCGCCACCATCCTACACAGTGTACCTGTAAGAAACAGTTACGTGAAGAGAGCAGTGTCCTGGTTTTATATATTTTTGTCACATCTTCAGATGTGCTGCCACCTTGAAACTACAAAATGTCCTACTTTGGACACCTTAAATCTGTATGAGCCATCTTTTGTTGTAGTTGAGTCTATAAATCAAAAAACAGTTGACATGGCAGCCTATATCATTATAAGTTCTGTAATATAAACTTGATTGTATTTTCCACTGAAAGTGTGTGGTTCAGATGTTTATTTTCTTTTTCAGAGATGCTCTCATGCAGGACATGGTGGGATATGGTTCCTTTGCTTTCCAAATCTCATCATAAAGTTCCACCAGAAAGAGTCACAGCTCCCTCTCCAGGCCATAGTGAAACAAAGCATGTAACTGCAATCGGTAATTATATTTCAGTTATGGACATATTTTTTATGTAAACCATTTATATTAAATATACTTTTATTGAATTTCCACAAAAAAAGCTAAAATAAGTGTGCATAAGTGTGTGCTTTTGATCAGCAGCACCACATCAAGCATATTAACAGCACAAAATCAGTGACAATTGTGGCTTCCTTGATTTATTTAACAGCCATAATGTTACTATGAATTATGTCATATCTGTATTGAATGTACAGTATGAAATATAAATGTGAGACATACCTTTGCTGTATTTTTTTATTGATGTTTCACACCAAATTGCATCATTGTATGTAGCCAACACAGTATTCCAGTTCAATTCATGATGTTGACAAAAAAGGCTTTGTAGACATAAAAAAAAAAAAAAAACATAAAAAGGCATGCGTGAAAAGTCCCTCAGTCGTCCAGGTAGAATCCATGATAACAGGAGAAGTTCAATTTGTCAACTGGACCAAGTTTGTTTGGTTGAAAACGTTTCGCCGCTCATCCGAGAGGCTTCGTCAGCTCTAATAAGAATACTGGTAAGACACTTGCTTATATCTTGCTGTAGGGAGGAGCTACCTAGCTAACTACTTTCCGGAACTATCTCATTGGTTTCGGTCTTTTGTTTCTCTGGCGTCTAGCTTAACGATCCCTATTCATCCCTACACGCCTGCTTTTTCACACCTCTGGCCCTGACCTGGCTAACCCTATTGTTTCCCTGTTTGTTTGATCTAGGCTTAATAATGGAATAATGGAACCAAGCAGCCACTTCACAAGAGGATGTACCAACACAGACGGGCGTGCCAGAGTGGACCGTCTTCTGCCGTATATCTTCACCTAGAAGCCACGGGACATTCTTTTGAGGACAGTGAGGTTCAGATCTTAGCCAGGGAAAAGAATTGGTTTGAGAGGGGAGTTAAGGAGGCTATTTTTGTCAAAAAGAGAATCCTTCTCTGAACAGAAATGGTGGCGTAAGATATAATTTGCATCCCATCTACAATTCCATTATTAAGCCTAGATCAAACAAACAGGGAAACAATAGGGTTAGCCAGGTCAGGGCCAGAGGTGTGAAAAAGCAGGCGTGTAGGGATGAATAGGGATCGTTAAGCTAGACGCCAGAGAAACAAAAGACCGAAACCAATGAGATAGTTCCGGAAAGTAGTTAGCTAGGTAGCTCCTCCCTACAGCAAGATATAAGCAAGTGTCTTACCAGTATTCTTATTAGAGCTGACGAAGCCTCTCGGATGAGCGGCGAAACGTTTTCAACCAAACAAACTTGGTCCAGTTGACAAATTGAACTTCTCCTGTTATCATAAAAAGGCATGTTATCATAATAATTAAACTGAGTGCTGGTTTTTATTTGCGATGGCCTTTGCACATTGTTCCAGTTCCACCATCACTTCACTGGCTGCTGGTCGAGCCTGTGGCTCATCAGAGAGCATGGACTTTATTATCAGGCTCTGTGCAGAGGAAAAACAAAAACGTTCAAACGACTAACCATGCCATACTTACTTTGTTTTTGTAAATAATAACTGGTTATCCAAGATCTCAAATTGAAATTGGAAAGAAAATATATGTACATAAATAGAGGTCATATGAAATAATAATAATAATAATAATAATAATAATAATAATAATAATAATAATAATAATAATAATAATAATAATAATAATAATAATAACTTCAGATATGATAGGTGTAAGTGAACTCTGTGAGTATGTTTGCAAAAACTTAATTTAAAATAGAATCTTTACCTCATGTAGAAAATAGCGAGTAAAGCCTTCAGGAAGTTTCTGGACCCTGAGTTCCTCCCAAATCTGAATATAGCACAAAATATCACATAATAAGGTCTGTTTGCAAATACTGTAGTGATATACACCAATGCATGTTAAAGGAATAGTAATGTTTGTACAATCATTATTCACTGACCGCTTGGCGTTCATGGCTTGTTACAAGCTTCCAAAGGAGTTCAACATATATCAGTCCCAAAGCAAAAATATCCACTTTCTGATCATAGTTTGTACACGTCTTCTATTATTTATGACAAAAGACAGTATGATTTAAATATTATTTAAAAATGAGCTCAAAACAAGGTTGATCAGCAGATGATAGATTCTTACCTGTTCAGGTGCCATATATGGCGACGTCCCTTTATAATATGTTCTTTTTATTACATTTTTTTTATCATGGCTCTCTGCAGTGACCAGGCCGAAGTCTCCAATCTTCACCTTTCTGTCACGCCCAAACAAGATATTCACAGGCTAAATAATGAGATAGAGCATAACAATAATTAAAAACAAATAATATACCTGATATTTAAGCATATACTCTTAAGAAATAGATCTAGTTTAGTTTCATTTCAATCCTATTTCAGAATTAGTCATGATTCACCACTGGTCTTGACACTATATTTATAATAGTATATAATTAATCATATTTATCAGTGCCTTTCATGAGACTCAATGACATTTGACAAAGGATTAAAAGTAATGCATTTGGAAACTTACACAATGCTGCAGCAAACAAACAAATATATATATACTGTTCAACACTGTATTCAGGGGAGACCGTAACCTTATTAAGACCCTTTGGAACCCTGCTGCTCTATCTGATTTTAAAGATATTTATGAATACTGAGGTTGGTAGAGCAACAATACTTGGGATAAGCCTCATTTTTTTGTATCGGTCGATCAAACTGTTTCTGGAATATAAATGTTTTTTTTACAGAAAATACTTGCTCATGTATTGCAGAGCAAGACTGAGTGAACTCATGACTTCAGATAAAAGAATATATATACAATTTAGCACTACAATTCTACAATTCTGCACTACAGCAGACAGAACACATAAATATGTTTAGAAGAGTTATACCCTTGTCTCACCTTCAGATCTCTGTGGATTAGTGCCTGTAAGTGGATGTACTCCACTCCACTGACCAGCTGCTGAGCGATCTTCAGACTCTCCTTTCGTCTCCGGGGCTTTTCTTCTTTCGGGGATTTCTTCTCATTTTGAAGGTTTTTCTCCTCAATCCAGTCTTTTAGTGTTGCAGTGTCACATAACTCCATCACAATGTACAAGTACCTTTCAGATGTTCTGAAAAATACAAATACTATTAATATGATTAATGCACAATACAAAAGGCATTATTATTAGGCCCAATAATAATAATAATAATAGATAAAAGGAGAAATTCAATTTGTCAACTGGACAAAGTTTGTTTGGTTGAAAACGTTTTGTCGCTCATCCAAGAGGCTTCGTCAGTTCTGGTTCTAGTGCTGGTTCGAGACTGCTTATATCTAGCTGCAGGGAGGAGCTCACTACACTGAAATAGTTCTGAAGCTATCTCAACTAATTTGTTTCTTTAGTTTTTCGAATTTCTCTGGCGTCTAGTTTAGCATACCTATTCACCCTAACGACCGTCTCCACACCTCTGGCCCTGACTTGTCTGCCCTAATGTTTCTTTTGTCTGTTTTGACTGGGTTTGAGAATCGAATTATAAATGGGAGACAAGTTATGTCTAACTCCCCCATTTCTGTTCAGAGAAGGATTCTCTTTTTTGACAAAAATAGCCTCTTTAACTCCCCTCTCAAACCAATTCTTTTCCCTGGCTAAGATCTGAACCTCACTGTCCTCAAAAGAATGGCCCGTGGCTTCTAGGTGAAGAGGTACGGCAAATGACGGTCCACTTTGGCACGCCCGCCTGTGTTGGTACATCCTCTTGTGAAGTGGCTGTTTTGTTTCTCCAATATAGCGCTCACTGCAGTCTTCACTACACTGAATGGAGTAGACCACATTGCTTTGTTTGTGGCTCGGTGTTTTGTCCTTTGGGTGGACGAGTTTTTGTCTTAAAGTGTTTGTGGGTTTGAAATAAACTGGGATTTCATATTGTCTGAAAATCCTCTGTAGTTTTTCCGAAACGCCGGTCGGGTAAGGAATCGCTACCCCTTTCCTCCTGGGTTCGGATTCTCTGTTGTCTTGTTTCTTGCCCTTGTCTCTCTTGGTTTTGTTGACAGCCCATTTAGGATATCCACAAACAGAGAGGGCTTCCTGCACATGTTGTTCTTCTTTCTCCTTACCCTCTGTGCTTGTGGGAACCACTTGGGCCCTGTGTTGTAATGTCCGACTAACCCCCAGTTTGTGCTGCAGTGGGTGGTGTGAATCAAAAAGCAGGTATTGGTCTGTGTGAGTGGGCTTCCTGAAGACTTCTACTTGGAGTCGCCGGTCTCCTCCTATCGTTACTGCACAATCTAAGAACGCCAATGTGTTATCCTTGGCATCTTTACGGATGAATTTGATGTTCGGATCTACAGAATTGATATGTGCAGTAAAAGGTTCCAAATCTTGAATTTTGATTTTTGAAAAATTATCATCAACATAACGATACCAGTGTGTGGGAGGAGTGCCTGGATATGAAGCTAAGGCACTCAAATTGTATAAATTGTATAAATTAGCCATGATAGGGGAGACCGGTGAGCCCATCGCACAGCCATGCCTGTAGACAAATTTCCACCAGTTGGCAGATTTGGTCAGGTGAAAGTTTGGTTCTCTCTTCAAGCTTGGAATCCTGTAGTAATCTCCTTCTCGCTGCTTCGACCACTACAGCTGTGGGGATACAAGTGAAAAGAGAGGTTACATCAAAGGAAAACATTGTCTCATCCCGACCAAACTGGAGAAACTTAACTTTGTTTACAAATTTGGCTGTGTTCTCAATGTGGTGCTCCGTGTTACCCACCAATGGAGCCAAGATGGTTTTTAGGTGGCCAAATTATATGTGATAGAGTCAACACTACACACAATGGGTCTGAGTGGTACTCCTTGTTTGTGAATCTTCGGGAGGCCATAGATGCACTGGATAGCGTCACCAGGGTACAATCTGTAATACAGCTGTCGATCAATGACTTCTTCTTTCCTCAACTTCTGCAAGCAATCAATGATCTTCTTTTTGTACCCATTGGTGGGGTCCCGTTTCAGTACTTCGTATGTTGTCGTGTCACTGAGAAGGCTGTTCACCAAGATCACCGTGCATCTCCCTTTGTCCGCAGGCAGGATGTTGATGCTCTGGTCCCTCTCTAGAGCAATGATGGCCTTCCTTTCCTCTGGTGTTACGTTTGAGGGTGGAAGTTTAGCATTGCTCAGTGCAGCTGTTAATTTCAGTCTAAGGTCTCCAGCTTCTGTCTCTGTGAGCTTGTTGTTTCTAATGGCTGTGCGATGTGCTCACCGGTCTCCCATATCATGGCTAATTTATACATGGAACAATTTGAACAGAGTGCCTTAGCTTCATATCCTGGCACTCCGCCCACACACTGGTATCGTTATGTTGATGATAATTTTTCAAAAATCAAAATTCAAGATTTGGAACCTTTTACTGCACATATCAATTCTGTAGATCCGAACATCAAATTCACCCGTGAAGATGCCAAGGATAACACATTGGCGTTCTTAGATTGTGCAGTAACGATAGGAGGAGACCGGCAACTCCAAGTAGAAGTCTTCAGGAAGCCCACACACACAGACCAATACCTGCTTTTTGATTCACACCACCCACTGCAGCACAAACTGGGGGTTATTCGGACATTACAACACAGGGCCCAAGTGGTTCCCATAAGCACAGAGTGTAAGGAGAAAGAAGAACAACATGTGCAGGAAGCCCTCTCTGTTTGTGGGGTCCTCGGTTTACGACGTTTCATGGTTACGAACGCGCCCCCATTAAAAAATATATATATATATATTACGCGTCATTCCGTCTTACGCGGTTTAGCGTGGTAAGAGATGTAAACAAACGCGAACGGCGCGCGGCGCACGGCGGAAGAATACGCTTTGTTGTGGTTGTAGGGAGAAGAAGACAGCCTCGTGTGCGTGCCCAATGTGGGCGGAAGTACCTGGGCTCTGTGGGCTCTGTGGGCTCTGATCTGCTCCTATGAAAGCGGCAGTGATAACCAAGCAGTGTAGTGGTCTAATTATTGAGATGGAAAGGTTATTGGTGCTTTGGTTGGAAGATCAAAGTCAAAATCCGACTTACGACGAAATTCGGGTTACGACGCATCTTAAGAACGGATCAACGTCGTAACCCGAGGACCCCCTGTATCCTAAATGGGCTGTCAACAAAACCAAGAGAGACAAGGGCAAGAAACAAGACAACAGAGAATCCGAACCCAGGAGGAAAGGGGTAGCGATTCCTTACCCGACCGGCGTTTCGGAAAAACTACAGAGGATGAAATCCCAGTTTATTTCAAACCCACAAACACTTTAAGACAAAAACTCGTCCACCCAAAGGACAAAACACCGAGCCACAAACAAAGCAATGTGGTCTACTCCATTCAGTGTAGTGAAGACTGCAGTGAGCGCTACATTGGAGAAACAAAACAGCCACTTCACAAGAGGATGTACCAACACAGGCGGACGTGCCAGAGTGGACCGTCATCTGCTGTACATCTTCATCTAGAAGCCACGGGCCATTCTTTTGAGGACAGTGAAGTTCAGATCTTAGCCAGGGAAAAGAACTGGTTTGAGAGGGGAGTTAAAGAGGCTATTTTTGTCAAAAAAGAGAATCCTTCGTTAAACAGAAATGGGGGAGTTAGGCATAACTTGTCTCCCATTTATAATTCGATTCTCAAACCAAGTCAAAACAGACAAATGAAACATTACGGCAGACAAGTCAGGGCCAGAGGTGTGGAGACGGTCGTTAGGGTGAATAGGTATGCTAAACTAGGCACCAGAGAAATTCGAAAAACAAAAGAAACAAATTAGTTGAGATAGTTTCAGAACTATTTCAGTGTAGTGAGGTCCTCCCTGCAGCTAGATATAAGCAGTCTCGAATCAGCACTAGAACCAGAAGCCTCTCGGATGAGCGGCGAAACGTTTTCGACCAAACAAACTTTGTCCAGTTGACAAATTAAATTTCTCCTTTTATCATGGATTCTACCTGGACGACTGAGGGACTCTTCACGCAATAATAATCATCATCATCATCATCATCATAAAAGGAGGCCATAAAGCTTTTATTACACTTACAGTATATGGGGGATTCACTGTTAACAAATAACATTTAGATCACCATGTTACCATTTACTGTTTTGAAAAATCTGTGTTCCAGAAAACAACATATTAAAATGTTTAATAGATTTTTTTCACCAACAGCCATAATCAATACTAATTAATACTAATTCTAAAGCTATGGTTTTCAATCTTTTCACACAAAGTATCAACTAAGAAAGTATATGGCTTCCCAAGTAACACCAGATCTAAACCGGAGTATCAGACTGAAATTAGGGCAAAACATACAAAAGGTCATGAATAAATCATGAATACAATATTTCTAAAAACCCTTAGAAGAACAAAAACAAATGAAATGTAATAAATTAAGCAAATACTCAAACTGAAGAGGGCCCTGCATCCCAGCAGTGGTATATGCACCTAATTTTGAGAAACGCCGTTCCAAAGCACAGACTTACTGAGATGAGCTGTCAGAAGAATCAGGTGTCGCACAGGAGTCGCACTGGTACGCTGTATCCTCCGTCCAACAGGTGTAATATCTCACAACATTAACATGGTTTAGGGTTGATAAAGCCTTCACCTCACGAAGAGCGTTCCTAAAATGTGTACAAACAAGTCACAATGACAAAATGCATCATATAAAACTGTTATGTACAGTCATTATTTCTTAATTAATGCCTGGATCAAGCCAACACAAATTTAACTTACTCTTGTTACGGACAAGCGTTTTGTTTATTTTATTTTATTTGTTGTATTTTAGTTGGTATATGTGAATGTGTTGTGTTACATGAGCCATTTCTCTGTGTTTTTCTATGGGTGCCGCCATTTTGTAAGGTCCATGTATGTGGGCGGGACACTTCTTGTCCCGCCTTCAGGTTCAGAGAATGCTTTCTGATTGGATGACTTTGATCTAGCTTTATTCTTTGTTCTTTGTTCTTTTATCTGTGGTCTTACCGGCTATAAATTCAGACCTTAGGGGGTCACTGACAGAGAGAGGACAGACACCACTGAAGACACACCGGAAGGTCCAGGACCCAAGCAAGAAGAAGCTCGGTACGGACGGCAGGTGGCGGTGCCGTGAGCTTGTATTTGTGTTGTGGGTGCTGCTCCAGCGCCTTGGATTACACGTTTTCTGCGGACTCTCTGCCTCGAGGGTGCCACTGGAGAGGATTCCGTGCATTCCATGGACTTCTGGAGACTACGGGCAGTTGGACTGGTGGGAGGACGGCCGCACACGGAGTGCGCACACCAGTGGTGCAGGACTGTAGGATACCTGTGTAAACTTTATTCTGTTGTTTTGTTTCTTTTTTTTTGTGTGCGTGTGTAGTTTTGTATCCCAGATAAACGGAGACTGTTTTTATAACTTTGTGTGGGGCATTGGCTAACTGCACACGTAACATAATTGGGGGCTCGTCCGGGATGAACGCCATGCGTTAGTGAGTCGTTTGTAGCCTGTTAGCATTCGTGAAAGCCAACTTTAGCATCAAGACTCTTCTGTTTTTTTTTGTTTTTTTTTGCTTCATCATGGCGAAAGCAGCGCTTGACTTTCTGGAAAATCCAACTGTTAAAGGTCTGCAGGATTTGAGAAAAACTGAATTGCTAGAGGTCACTAGGTCTCTAAACCTGCCTGGTATAAACGCAAAGTGCCCAAAAGCTAAAATGGCTCAGGCTGCTGCCCGGCATTATCATCGTGAAGGCATTTTTAGCATTGCCGATTTAGCTCAGTTTGAGGAGCCTGACTCCCCAGCTGGACCTAGCACAGATAGTGGGAAAGACTTCTCTTTCCAACTGCAGTTACTTCGGGTGAGACAGGGAAAGAGAACGAGAAAAGGAGAGACTTTTCGAGTTGGAGAAGTTAGACAGGGAAAGAGAGAAAGAACAGGCAGAAGAAAGAGAAAAGGAGAGACTTTTCGAGTTGGAGAAGTTAGGCCTGACATCGTTCCCTGTAGATTGTCAAATTCTGAAATTCTGCAGAGCCTTGACCTAAAATTGTCTCACGTAGAGCCTGCGCAGAGAGACCAAATGACTGCCTTGATACTTAAGTACCAGGATTTGTTTCCCGATGTGCCAAAGAGAACTCATGTGGCCATTCATGATGTTGATGTGGGTGACGCTCCACCCATCAAGCAACATCCTTATAGAATGAGTCCTGTGAAATGTAAACTGGCTGAAGGTGAGGTGCTGTACATGTTGGAGCACGACATTATTCGGCCATCGCATTCTGATTGGAGCTCGCCATGTGTGTTGGTGCCAAAGTCCGATGGTACTCCACGATTTTGTACTGACTATAGGAAAGTAAATGCTGTTAGCAAAACGGATGCTTTTCCAATCCCAAGAGTGGATGACTGTATTGACAAAGTTGGACAAGCAAAGTTTCTCACGAAGATTGACCTGTTGAAAGGGTATTGGTGTGTTCCGCTAACTGATAGAGCTAGGGAAATATCTGCATTTGTCACCCCGTCAGGGTTGTATGAGTACAATGTACTCCCATTTGGAATGAAGAACTCACCCGCTACATTTCAGAGAATGATTCACTCCGTGGTTAAGGGCTTACCCAACACCAGTGCCTACATTGATGATTTGGTTACAGGGAGTGACACCTGGGAAGGTCATATCGCTGATGTTGGAAAACTGTTACAGAAACTGGCAGAGGCCAATCTTACGGTTAATCTAGCAAAAAGTGAATTTGGCTGTGCCAGTGTTACCTACCTGGGGCATGTGATTGGCCAAGGCAAGGTGGCTCCCGTTGAGGCTAAGATCCAGACTATAGTGGCCTACCCTGTTCCCACCAGTAAGAAAGCTTTGCGGCGATTCTTAGGCATGGTAGGATACTACCGCAAGTTCTGCAAGAACTTTGCCGATGTAGCCCTGCCATTGACAGATTTGCTCAAGAAACGTGAGGAGTTCGTGTGGACTGACGCCTGCCAAAAGGCATTTGACAGACTAAAGTTTGTGTTGTGTCACTTCCCTGTTCTCCGTTCACCTGATTTTGGCAAACCGTTTGCCCTAGCTGTAGACGCTAGCGAGGATGCAGCAGGTGCCGTGTTATTACAACAAGATACGAATGACTGTGTGGAGCACCCCATAGCTTACTTTTCCAAAAAGCTAAACCGACATCAAAGAAACTATTCCACTATTGAAAAGGAGCTTTTAGCCCTGATTCTGGCCCTCCAGCACTTTGATGTGTATGTTTGCACCAGCCAGAAACCCATGATTGTATATACAGATCATAACCCCTTAGTGTTCTTGGCTAAGATGAAAAACAAGAATAGGAGATTGCTAAACTGGAGTTTAATTCTTCAGGAATATGACATTGTGATCAAGCACATCAAGGGTAAAGATAATGTGATTGCTGATTGTCTATCCCGGTGTTGAACCCACCATGGGTTGAGTGAGGGACGTGAGTGAAAATTTTGATCGTTGAAATCAAACTTTTCACTTTAAGGGGGAGGGTGTTACGGACAAGCGTTTTGTTTATTTTATTTTATTTGTTGTATTTTAGTTGGTATATGTGAATGTGTTGTGTTACATGAGCCATTTCTCTGTGTTTTTCTATGGGTGCCGCCATTTTGTAAGGTCCATGTATGTGGGCGGGACACTTCTTGTCCCGCCTTCAGGTTCAGAGAATGCTTTCTGATTGGATGACTTTGATCTAGCTTTATTCTTTGTTCTTTGTTCTTTTATCTGTGGTCTTACCGGCTATAAATTCAGACCTTAGGGGGTCACTGACAGAGAGAGGACAGACACCACTGAAGACACACCGGAAGGTCCAGGACCCAAGCAAGAAGAAGCTCGGTACGGACGGCAGGTGGCGGTGCCGTGAGCTTGTATTTGTGTTGTGGGTGCTGCTCCAGCGCCTTGGATTACACGTTTTCTGCGGACTCTCTGCCTCGAGGGTGCCACTGGAGAGGATTCCGTGCATTCCATGGACTTCTGGAGACTACGGGCAGTTGGACTGGTGGGAGGACGGCCGCACACGGAGTGCGCACACCAGTGGTGCAGGACTGTAGGATACCTGTGTAAACTTTATTCTGTTGTTTTGTTTCTTTTTTTTTGTGTGCGTGTGTAGTTTTGTATCCCAGATAAACGGAGACTGTTTTTATAACTTTGTGTGGGGCATTGGCTAACTGCACACGTAACACTCTTCATAGCAAATTATCTTTATGGCAAAAAAGTTGTCATCCAGTTTTTGTCTTGCCTTGAAGACACTTCCAAAGCTTCCTTTGCCAATAAGGTTAATTGAGTCATATTCTGACTCAAATCTGAAGAAAAACAAGCAATCTGCCAGACTATAAATTTGAAAAACATATTTTACTTTGAAATATAACTGTTACCTTGTGATTGACTTTGATGATTGGTTATTCCTCTGAAATATGACATATATTAACAGTGCGAAAAATTTGTGAAATTCATATTTACATCCTTTCTACTTTAGTAATGTGCATTAACAGTATATTTCTCAAATATTTAAAGAAACAGATAAAAAGGGTGTACCTCTGAAAATCCTTCATCATCATCATCAAAGGTGATGCTCATGCTAGGTGTGCTTTTACAGGAAAACAAACAAAATGAGTAAATAAATAAAATAAAGCACAAAAAGTGTTAATATTGCTTATATGATGTGTGCATTGTTGAGCTGCACAATATATTTTTTCTCAATACTCACTCAGTATTGACAGAATCATCGGTGAGTTCATTTAGCTCAACTTGCATGTTATCAGTTGTCTTAAAGAAAAAGTTATATTTTACAAACAAAGTGTACAAGCAAATGTATTTATAGTACATTTTCAACAATACTAATACCTCCTGTGTTTTGCTGCCACCTGTTTTGTTTTGCATGTCATGATAAATAAGTTGGGCTGCTTCTTCTTTGGCTTTTTTCTTTGTTGTTCCATAAGCTGCTGGGTCCTCCTTAACAGTCACTATAAATGTACCACAACTGGGAAAACAAAAACATAATCAACAAATCAACAGCAGTACAGGTCAACAAATATTCAAATGTAGCACCGTACTCAGCTGGTTCTCCTTTAGTCGACTCTGCAGATTCGACTGGGACCTTAAAGAGTAAAATAACATCAAAATATATAAGACTTAGACTTTGACAAACTTCATTGATCCACAAGGGAAATTATTTGGATACAGTAGCTTACTCATCACAATATAATATAATAACAGAGGGCAACAAAAATAGATGGTATAGCAAAAAAGATAGCAAGAGACAGGTGCCATAGACATAATTATAAAAATAAATGTATATACAAGTCAAAATAAAATTAAAAACGACAAAAATGCCCAAACACAGTGAGTGTTTTATTGGATGGATAAAATTTTGCAAGTGCAAACAAGAGTAACTTAAAAAGGTAGTGGTTTTCAGGAAAACCCTCAGGAGCTACTGTACCCAGCTGCCACTCTCTCAGGTGCTCAGGGTGGGATATAAGTGATATAAATAAGTATTAAGACACAACTGAGTAATATTTACTGATTCAGGTGCTGGGTCATTGAGGACTCCTTCCAGGGCATTTTTAGCAGCCATTTGTTTAGCCTCCATCTTGTGCTTCCCCATTCCACTGGCATAGGCTTTGCCATCCAGCACCACCCTTACTGTAAACCTATAGGTAAAACAAAGTTAAAGATCATGCTACAATGTCACAGCATTTTAATGCCTACATTAAAGAGTATAAGATACCATAAATCTGCAATCTGGTTATCAGTATTATTACTAAGTGTTCAGTGTTAGTACTAAATTAATTAATGAACTAATTAACATTAGGCTAGCATACAGTATATTCAAACATATATAGGTCTGTTTGTTGCACAATCCAAAGTGCTGTCCATTGATTGACTCATAAGATTTTGCATGTGAAACTCACGTTTTGATGTGATCGGACCCTTCAGAACCGATATCTTCAAAATTCAGCTCATACCCGTATTTTTTCACCAATTCAATCAATTCTTCGATGTGGTTTGTTGCGTTCATTATCACTACTGTCTATTGGCATTAAAATCATTAAATCTTACTTAGGTTACACATCAATAAATACATTAAAACTCTTCCTCCGTTCTTTACTTTCGATTTTGCCAGTCTCAAGCGCGAATCTCTCAAAAGTACACGTATACGTCATATATGGTGACGTATTTTGAGCCATTTAAGGTTTGAGCATCCTAGCTCTTTAAATGTTAGCAGCCAATGGCTGCAAACTATATCAAACTCATGCTACAACTGTACTTGATAGAAAACAATACATTTGATTGGTGTATGGTTGGTATGTTGGGCGGGACAATGCCACACTTAAATACTGCTGAGGAGAACTGTGCGATAAGTGGGCTGGCAGACAATTCTTTCTTGAAACTTATAAGGTTGATAAATCGTAAAAAAAAATCGATCTACACCTATAAAAAGGCTAGGCTCATGCATGTCGTGTCAGCCTTCATCAGATATGATGCTGAATTTTTGCTTAGCTATTTAAACTATTTTTCATGAAATAGTATTTTTTGGTGGTGGCTCAGTTTACCTTAATGTACTGAGGTAAATTGAGCCATGCATTTCAATTTGAGTATTTAAAAATTATTTAGTGTTTTTTTTTATTTTTTTATTATGCTTATCATTGATAAAAAAAAAATAAGAGACCACTGCATTGTTTTCTGAAATCAGCATCTCTACATGTATTACAGCCATTCCATTCCAGCGTCTGTTGAATTCCAACACAAACACAAAGCTGAGCTACTTCAGTTCTTGCACCAGGAGTGGAATAAAGTCACCCAAGAACAATGTAAAAGACTTGTGGAGAGCATGCCAAGACGCATGAAAGCTGTGATTAAAAATAAGGGTTATTGCACCAAATATTGATTTTTAACTCTTCTTCAGTGTAAACATTAGTATTATGTTGTTTTAAAATTAATTTGATCTTGTTTCTTTGCATTGTTTAAGGTCTGAAAACATGTATCTTTGTCATTTGTCATTTTCTGCAAATAAATGCTCTAAACGATATTTTTATTTGAAATATGGGGCCAGTAGATATTCTCCAGAACAGCTCAAACAAGATCAAGCCCAAAGCCCCAATATCCCCTTTTCTGTCATATTTTGCACCAAACTGTTTAACAAAATAAATGTGGTTTGAATGTATCATCAATCTAAATCTTTTATTTTTGCCTGAGATCTAAAAAATGCAGTCTTGAAATAGCAAACACATGGGCCATTTCTTCATTTGTGATTTGTGGGTCTCTCCATTACATCATCATTATTGTCTTGAGGAACCAAACTAAAATCCCCAATCCTTATTTTTCCATCATGTCCTTAAATGATGTTTTCAGGCTAAAGCATAGACAGTAAATGCATCATTACAAATACTGTCACTAAACAGCGAATAATAAATTTGACCTTACCTTTAAATCTTGTGGATGAGTTTCTTGCTGTGAATATAGCCTACTCTACACCTCTTTAAATCTGTCCAGTGAGATCTAGACTTTACTTTTGCTGTGGGTTTTCCTTAGGCTCACTGTTCTGCCTATGAATCCAGAGGGCATGACTGAAACTAAAATATTGCTGCTGGCCCTCTGAGTATGAGTGAGTAGATAAAGTAAAACTAAATACGATTTGACACTCTCAGACAGAATCGAGAAGAGTCACAGCTCTATCTACCGGCCCTTCTGTAACAGGTGCAAAATTGTTAAGTCTATACAGTACCATGTGCAAAGCGGCTCAACATGAAATAATGGTCCATAATAGTCCAAAGTATGAAATAAAAGCCAGAAAATGTATTATGGATGTTTAATTAAAATGTGTAATATTGTGGTCATGATCAATACAGTGTCCAGCTCAGTTCATTTGAGAATTCATCATCATTTTCATAGCACATGATTTAAAAAAAAGATTAAAATTACGAATGTACCAGTAATAGTGAATATTTAACACGGTAAAAGCGATCATTCCATTACTTTCCCATCATTTTAGGTACAAGTATATGACACAAGTAGAGCATTATTAGACAACCTCCCCTTTGAATTGTTATATGAATGTGAATGAATCAGTTATATGAATGCAATCTATTGGCTGTAAAAATCAGACAGTTTTTTGGTTAATGTCCTCCACCAATGCCCGGGTCCACTTGTCTAACTCAGATTTCACTGTGCTGGCTTCTGGTCTGTCTCCAGGTTTCTCACTCAGCATAGTCTTAATAATGCGGCTCTAGAAAAACAAAAAAAAGCATACATAATTGATCACATATGCTTAGTACAATAAGAAGAAGGAAGTCAATATAGCATAAGTAGTTTTTGTAGAAATACAGTGGTGTTCAAAATAATAGAAGACCAATGTGACTAAGCAGATTAATCCATGTTTTTAGTATTATTTTTATTGCTACATGGCAAACAAGTTACCAGTAGGTGCAGTAGATTCTCAGGAAACAAACAAGACCCAGCATTCATGATATGCAGCTCTTAAGGCTGTGCAATTGGGCAATTAGTTGAAAGGGGTGTGGTAAAAGGAGAAATTCAATTTGTCAACTGGACAAAGTTTTGGTCGAAGACGTTTTGCAGCTCATCCAGGCTACTTCGTCAGTTCTGGCTAGAATGCTGATGGACACTGCTTATATCTAGCTGCAGGGAGGAGCTAACTACAATGAAATTACTCTGAAACTATTCCACCTCTTTATTTTCAGTTTCTGTCTTGTTTAGCATACCCGTTCAGCACCATAATAGAATAGAATAGAATAGAATAGAATGCCTTTTATTGTCACTATTCATATGTACAATTTACATCATACATACTCACAATGAGATTGAAAGCATCTCACTTCACTGCAGACATTTAAGTACGATATATACAACACAACACATAATGGGTCTTTTCACACCTCTGGACCTGTCCAGGCTAGTCCTATTGTTTTTTTGTTTTTTTTTTTCATTTAGGTTTGAGAATGGAATTATACATGGGAGACAAATAGAAATTGAAAGATTATTATATTGACAAATAATAATTGAAAGGGGTGTGTTTAAAAAAAAAATAGCAGTATCTGACATTGACTTTACAAACTCTAACTATTTTGTACAAACGTCTTTGTTTCTAGGATATAGCATGGAACCAAGATTTTGCTAGTTTACTGGTGTGTTTGGGGTCATTGTAACCTCTTCTGCACATGCCTTTTTTTAACAGAGGGACTTTGCGGGGGATTCTTGTAAATAGATTAGCTTCACACAGATGTCTTCTAACTGTCACAGTGCTTACAGGTAACTCCAGACTGTCTTTGATCATCCTGGAGCTGATCATTGGCTGAGCCTTTGCCATTCTGGTATTTTGCCATTCTTCGATCTATTTTGATGGTTGTCTTCCGTTTTCTGCCATGTCTCTCTGGTTTAGCTCTCCATTTTAAGGCATTGGAGATCATTTTAGCTGAACAGCTTATAATTTTTTGCACCTCTTTATAAGTTTTCCCCTCTCCAATCAACTTTTTAATCAAAGTACCCTGTTCTTCTGAACAATGTCCTGAACGACCCATTTTCCTCAGGCTTTCAAAGAGAAATGCATGTTCAACAAGTGCTGGCTTCATCCTTAAATTGGTCCCACCTGATTCACACCCATTTTGTCACAAAATTGATGACCTTACTGATTGAATGCCACACTGCTATTTATTTGAAAACACCCCTTTCAACTAATTGTCCAGTTGCACAGCCTTAAAGGGATATGCCACCCCCAGGTCAAATTTGGGCATCTCCCCACAGTCCAGAGACTAAAATAAGTGGTGGAAAGCGTTTTCCTGCTCACCCAGCCATTGTCCGAGTCTGTCGCCACTGACCGCCGCGGTATCTGGTGCTCCTCCGCCTTAGACTGGAGTCTAACGTCGCCAGAGAAAGATTTCGGCCAAAAGGAATTAATTTGCTCGATGCGTTTCCCAATTACTTTGTGTGTAGTGCGCATTCATATCGAGTGCAAATAAATGTGCAAATCAACACGGAGAGCTTGCCTTGGTCATTTTGGGTGGGAACTATTTTCCAGTGCGTAAGAATACAGCCGTATCACGCAGCACGCTACCAGGGGAATCCCAGTTACGCACCGGGAAGGGAGTTCCCCTGTTGCACAACGTGGTGCGTGATACGACTGTATTCTTACGCACTGGAAAATAGTTCCCACCCAAAATGACCAAGGCAAGCTCTCCGTGTTGATTTGCACATTTATTTGCACTCGATATGAATGCGCACTACACACAAAGTAATTGGGAAACGCATCGAGCAAATTAATTCCTTTTGGCCGAAATCTTTCTCTGGCTACGTTAGACTCCAGTCTAAGGCGGAGGAGCACCAGTTACCGCGGCGGTCAGTGGCGACAGACTCGGACAATGGCTGGGTGAGCAGGAAAACGCTTTCCACCACTTATTTTAGTCTCTGGACTGTGGGGAGATGCCCAAATTTGACCTGGGGGTGGCATATCCCTTTAAGAGCTGCATATCATGAACTTAGCCGTGTCTCAATTCTCAGAGTGCACAGTTCGGAGCGTGGTTTTAAGGGCATGTACGTCACATCCGGTGCGACGACTGCTGTCCCATTTCTTTGTCCCATGTGCAGTTAACACGTGGTCTGAAGACCACAGTCGTTTCCATGGAAATCGGGGCGTGGACCAACTGCGTGAAAAAGCACACTTCGCGCACTCATATATCCCAGCATGCACTGCGCGCTACTTCTTCTACGGGAGAAAATGGAGTCGGCGGCTGCTTCCCGTAGTTGCGAGACCTGTCGCATTTCGCCGAAGCTCATGCGGTCCGCGGACTGTATTCAGGGCTGAGCAAGTATGCACAGTCTTGACTGCAGTCTTAGCCCCCTTAAAACCACGCTCCAAACTGTGGACTCTGAGAAATGAGACACGGCTCTTGTTTTCTGAGGAACTACTGCACCTACTGGTAACTTGTTTGCCATGTACCAATAAAAATATACTAAAAACGTGGATTAATCTAGTTAGTCACATTGGACTGCTATTATTTTGAACACCACTGTAGCTAGCATTTGCAAGGTCATTAGCTATAACAAAAATACAAAAAAATATATCTTGTTTAATATCTTGTTGTTTTGCCTTGTTTAATAGTCATAGTACACTGGTACCAACACAAGGACAAATGTTTTGATACTAGTTTTGATATAATGGATTGACTGAACAGAAGTAGCAGTAGTTCTTAGTAGTGTAGGCCTTTCTATTAACTTTGGGAGGCAATTACAGCATTATCACTCCAAATATGAACTCTGTACCTCTATTGGATATGTCTGGGAAAACTCTTTTGGCAAGTCCTGATTTCGGACACCTCTCCAGATCTGCAGAGGAGGAAGATCAAATAGAAACATGTTAGAAAAAGAAGACTTAAAGCAATTAATCTTATCACTTATACAAGTTTATGAAGCACCTTGAGGACTCACAGAATGAAATTATAAATATTTTAATAATGCCAGAATAGTGTCAGGTTCACTTCTGATCTCTGGAGGCACTGCAGGAACTGTTTATATGGACTATATACTTATTTGTCTTCTGTCTATTTTTAAATGTTTTATATGGACCCACTGGAGTCTGAAATACAGTTTGATTGATTGATGGATTGACTTATATATTTAGAAGTACTACAGTGTACAAAAAACACATACCTTCGCTCTTTCATGGCCCGTAGGTAATCTCCAGTAGAGCTCACACAAGATCAAGCCCAAAGCCCAAATGTCCACTTTTCGGTCATATTTTACACCAAACTGTTTAACAAAAATAAAAGTGGCTTGAATGTATAATAAACAATAATTTATTTTAGTCTGTAAATAATGCAATCTTAAAATAGCAAACATGGGCCATTCCCTCACTTGTTCAGGAGCCATGTAGCTGTGGGTTCCTCGCTCCTCAGTTCTCTCCACTATTTCATCATCATTATTGTCTTGAGTGACCAAACCAAAATCCCCAATCCTTACTTTTCCATCATGTCCAAAAAACATGTTTTCAGGCTAAAACATAAATACAATAAATACCTCATTACAAAGAATGTCATCATTAAACAGTAAATAATAAATTTCACTTTACCTTTAAGTCTCGGTGGATGAGTTTCTGGCTGTGAATATACACAACACCACTTATAATCTGCCCAGCGAGATCAAGACTCTCCTTTTGCCTTGAGTTTTCCTCAGGCTCTCTGTTCTTCTTATGTATCCAGCGCCGGAGTGTTCCCCCATCACACAACTCCATTTCAATAAAGAGGAATTTTACATTTGGCCTAGCTTGACTAAAGATGAATAAATTTAACAGTAACTATTGTGTTTAAATGAAACTGTTATGACAAATATTTGCCAGTGTCATACTTACCATCTGTATCCTGTGTCCTCAAACCAACATGAGAAATATCGCACAATATTTTCATGGAGCAGCTCTGACAGTACCTTCACCTCCTGAAGAGACTTCCTGAAACAATGCATGTCTTAGTAATCATAGAGAAGGTTTATACACAGTAGTATTCTGTAATTCCTTTTTTTATTGCACAGACTTACTGTATGTCTTTAGACTGTATTTCTTTTATAGCACGGTATTTCTCCAGCACTCGGTGTTTTGCTTTGTAAACACAACCATAAGCCCCATTTCCAAGAGGCTCAATACAATCATAGTCTGAAGTAAACCTGTTAAGATCACATCATCATTCTATCTATATTATTATTATCATTATTTTCAGCAAAATTAAAAGAACATACCTTAAAGGTTTGGTAGTCAGGCCATTTTTAGTTTTTTTCCCCAGGCCAGTTTCCTTGGGTAGAGTTAAGTGTAGTTATTGCAATTGTTGAGTTACAAAGATCTTGTTATATTTTAAAATAAAAAATACCTGACCACTGGAGTTCTCTTGTACCAGGGAAGTTTCGGATGATTGTTTGAATTGTATCCAGCTACATCCACTACTGGACTGTGCGCTTTGACGAGAAAAGTCAGGCTCCCTGGATGAATATAATGATATAGATGACTGCAGAGCATTTATTGTTTCAAGTCTTTAGTTCATACTCTGTCTTACAGAAGATTTGATCCTGTAGCTGATGTTAAAGACATTTCTGATTCTTCACCTTGAGACACTGTCGATCCCACTGACACCTAAAATGTTCAAACATATATAACAGCTCTCATGTTGCTCTTGGATTATCTATTTGTGTAAATGTGGTTAGGTTTGAGTAATTGTGCTATACCTTACTGTCCCAGTCTGACTGCTTCTGTAGAGCAGACCAGGCCAGCTGAGCTGCCATTTGTTTAGCCTCTCGTTTGTTCATTCCTGTACCCACTGGGTAGTGCTGTTGGTTAATCTCTATTCTATAAGCAAATCTGGTGGTGGATTGGATAAAAAGTAAGTAAAAATATGTAATTTATACTGAAGCATTCTCATAACGCTGCTTGACTTACAACTTTTGTGACTGGGCCTCAGGGGTTTCTTCAATGTAATTAACGTCGCGGCGCTTTGTTTTCTGGCAGTAAATGTTGACCATTGACACAAAGTCTGCTTTATTAGTTGAACTGGTGTTCTGTTTGCTTACATTTAGGTCAATTGTTTTCTCACTGTAAATAAGTAAAACACAATTAACAACAGAAGAATACTACATTTTTGAAGTATGCATTCCTCACCGAAGTTCATCGACATCCCCTGTTCCCCTTGATGGATCATTGACATCTCGGCCTGAAGTCTTTAAATAATAAAATATGAAGGTAAGTATGGAAATATTAAGAGCATTGGCCATAGGTGCTAGAACTGTTACTGCACCAATACTGGGTAAGTCTGATCTAGAAAAATTCCATGTAGGGTAGTTACAGGTTCTGGATAATGATATTTGCACTTCAGTTTACTTCATACCACGCTGCAGAGTGACAAATACGTTAAACTTACCTCTACAGTTTTGGAGGCAAAAGCTGGCTCCTTTTGTTGTCCCATCAAGATTTCATATGCATTTTTGGCTGCATTGTGTTTGGCAATTTTTTTAGTAATTCCCAAAGCGTCGGGGAAGGTTTTGCCTTCTAAACATACTCTCTGTGTGAAACTGTTGAACGAAAAACAAAAAAACGTGTATACAAAATCAAAGACATTTCTTAATAAACAGATTTTTTATGTGTGCTTTCAGATCCTTCATGCCATGATTTCAACCTGTAGTCTGTATTAACTTGTATGATTCAGATTCTTTTTATTTGGGCCTAATTTCTGGGGCCTTTCTGTGTGGAGTTTGCATGTTCTTCCCGTGCTTGTGTAGGTTTCCTCCTGGTTACCACTAAAAACAGGTACAAAAGGGTCACCTGTAGGGCCAGGGCTCCCCTGAAAAAAGGGATTCTTAATCTCAGCGGGACTATCCTGGTTAAATAAAGAAATAATTGATTTATTCTTTATTTAATCTACAACATTGCAGTGTAAATATGACAGATTATAGCAAAAATGCTAATTTCAATCTGTAGTCCCTGGGCAGGTCACACCACAGCAAAAAACAACAAAAACAATGACAAGTGACAATAACAGCAGTTAAACATTAAAATTGTCTACAACTCTGGTTATTCTTTAGCCGCTGTTTCAAGTGTGATTAAAAGTGTCCAGTGTTGGAGTCTCTCTTATTGATGATGGGAGAATGTTCCAGAACTTAGTGCCTCTGACTGAGAGACAGCCCTACTGTGCAGTCTCAGCAAGCTATATGGTAAATTATCTTAAACATACGATAAACAATACGTTATCTACTATTCAGTAACACATTAGGTAGCAACATCAGCATGCTGTCAAATTTTACTTACATTTTCATATGATCCGGTCCACTGGAGCCCAGGTCCTCGTATACAGGCGGTTTAATTCGCATTTTCTGTGTGTACTCATTGAGTTTACTCACATACTGGCTTCCACTGTCCATGTACGGGCTTCCACCGTCCATTTCACTGCTGTGATTAAGTTAAACTTAAGAAACGATCCTTTCTGCTCTGTGTTATGCTGCGTCTGTGGTCATCTCCACTTGGGAGTTTCGTGTTGCACTTTTTGCTGAACCGAAACTGAAAGTGAATGTTTGCGCATGCGCGTCATTTTGGCACCACGTCGAGCATAAACATTTAGCAAGTTCCGTTCATTGAGATTTGTTATTTGTATTGAATGATTCATATCCAAGAATGAGAACTTCGCACTTAAATCTTTTCTCCTCGTATTGAATGACTGAACCATTTGTATATTTGCCTGTAACAGTGCCAAAATAACTGGCACACGTTCTTGATAGACTTTAATTAGTGTACTATTTAGTCTCCTTTAAATTCATTTTTGTGTTCTTGGACCACACCTGGAACAAAGAGGGATTACATTGACTATTTTAAGTCTAGTTTCATTTATTGATGTTTCATACAAATTTGCATTATCATTATATGTACCAACAGCAGAGTTAAAAGAAATTAAAATAAAACATAGATATATAGTAACCGTCAAGATTATATTAAATTCATAAGTCAATTCATATTGTCACGGCAGCGTTCAAGTAGATGAAATGTGCAGTCTGCATTGATTGACTTTGACATGATGTGGGAAAATGGTCTCACACAGTACGCATGTTTTTAAACATTGTGAGTAACTGAGCACATTCTTCCAGCTCCTGCTTCACCTTAGTTGCTTCTGGTCGATCTTGCGGCTGATAAGAAAGCATGGACTTTATGATCTGGCCCTATGAGGAGAAAAAACAGTAGCATCAAACAGTTATATAAAATTTCACACAATTGGGAGAAACTATTCTTTACCTATGGCTATGACAGCTCTTCCTATTGTTATGATTACTCTTACAAAATATCTCAATCTAAAATGAATTAATATTAAAATAGCAAAACCAGCAAGTTTTTTTTCCAAACATAAAATTTAAAATAGCATCTTTACCTCTTGTTGAAAATAGCCAGTAAAGCCTTCTGGAAGTTTCTGGACCCTGAGTTCATCCCAAATCTGAATAGAGTACAAAAAAAACATAAGTCCTGTCCTGTCTGTCCACAAATAGTGATATAAAAATACATTTTAAAGATTACTGACTGACCGCTTGGCGTTCTTGTCCAGTTACAATGTTCCAAAGGAGTTCAAAATATATCAGTCCCAAAGCAAAAATATCCACTTTGCGGTCATAGGTTTTCCTGTTTATCTGTTATTTACCACAAAACAATTCAATGTGATTTGAACACTTGTTTAAAATATATATTATCAGTGAAGATGCGTGAAAAGTCCCTCAGTCGTCCAGGTAGAATCCATGATAAAAGGAGAAGTTCAATTTGTCAACTGGACAAAGTATGTTTGGTTGAAAACGTTTCGCCGCTCATCCGAGAGGCTTCGTCAGCTCTAATTAGAATGCTGGTAAGACACTTGCTTATATCTTGCTGCAGGGAGGAGCTAACTAGCTAACTACTTTCCGAAACTATCTCATTGGTTTCCGTCTTTTGTTTCTCTGGCGTCTAGATAACGATAATAGAGAATCCAAACCCAGGAGGAAAGGGGTAGCGATTCCTTACCTGGCCGGCGTGTCGGAAAAACTACAGAGGATTTTCAGATAATATGAAATCCCAGTTTATTTCAAACCCACAAACACTTTAAGACAAAAACTCGTCCACCCAAAGGACAAAACACCGAGCCACAAACAAAGCAATGTGGTCTACTCCATTCAGTGTAGTGAAGACTGCAGTGAGCGCTATATTGGAGAAACCAAGCAGCCACTTCACAAGAGGATGTACCAACACAGGCGGGCGTGCCAGAGTGGACCGTCATCTGCCGTACATCTTCACCTAGAAGCCACGGGCCATTCTTTTGAGGACAGTGAGGTTCAGATCTTAGCCAGGGAAAATAATTGGTTTGAGAGGGGAGTAAAAGAGGCTATTATTGTCAAAAAAGAGAATCTTTCTCTGAACAGAAATGGTGGAGTCAGACATAATTTGTCTCCCATCTATAATTCCATTCTTAAGCCTAGATCAAGCAAACAGGGGGCTAGCCAGGTCAGGGCCAGAGGTGTGAAAAACAGTCGTAGGGATGAATAGGGATCGTTATCTAGACGCCAGAGAAACAAAAGACTGAAACCAATGAGATAGTTTCGGAAAGTAGTTAGCTAGTTAGCTCCTCCCTGCAGCAAGATATAAGCAAGTGTCTTACCAGCATTCTAATTAGAGCTGACGAAGCCTCTCGGATGAGCGGCGAAACGTTTTCAACCAAACATACTTTGTCCAGTTGACAAATTGAACTTCTCCTTTTATTATCAGTAATTAATTAATAATTAATTAATTGCATTTATATAGCGCCTTTCATGACACCCAAAGCGCTTTACAGTTCATTGTTCATTCCCTCCACACTTTGGTGGTGGTAAGCTACTTTCTGTGGCCACAGCTGCCCTGGGGCAGACTGACGGAAAGCGAGGCTGCCAATCTGCGCCATCAGCCCATCCGACCACCTCCAACACTCACACACACTCCACTTTCATCCTAGGCAATGTGGTGAAGATAACTTACTTGTTCAGGGGCCATATACGACGGTGTCCCTTTGTAAAATGTTCTTTCTATTATATTTTCTTCATCATGACTCTCTGCAGTGACTAGACCGAAGTCTCCAATCTTTACATTTTCATCACGCCCAAACAAGATATTTGCAGGCTAAAAAAATGAAATGACATTTTTTAAATAAATAATATGGATACAAATGTATAGTGTAACATAAATTATTCATCTTATCTAATGGTTTCATACTAGTCTACACTACCTTCCTAGTCCATGTTTACAAGTGGATTAGAGTTGAGTCTAGTCCAGGCATGGGCAAACTACGGCCCGGGGGCCATACGCGGCCCGTTAAGCTTTTTAATCCGGCCCACCGAACTTGAAGAAATTATATTAGTAAACCTTGTTAATGTTTTAAAGTTTTTATTTCCCTGCAGTTCTGGCGTTTTCCAGTAGCTGGCACACTAGATACATTGACCTTTGTTGAGGTGTGGTGTTTTGCTCCACGTTTGTGCTTTACTCTTTGACCCCTCAGCCCTCCTATAAAGATGAGCGGAGCTAAGAAAAGAAAAGTGGACAGAGAATGTCGAGTGTTTAAAAAGGAGTGGACAAGTAAATATTTTTTCACCGAATACTTATCAGCTGCTGTATGCCTGATATGCCAAGAGACTGTAGCGGTTTTTAAAGAATATAATACTTTGCCACAAAACATGCTAACTATGCTAGCAAGCTGTCAATGAAAGAAGGAAAGAACCTGAAGGAGAACAGAACTTTCAGTGCTTTAAAATCGTGACTTTTAGAAATAAAAAAGCTGTATTTTATTAACTAAATTTTATGTGTTTTAAGAGTCATTTCAATAAATAGCTAAATACCGTGGAACTTGAAAGATGGACATTTTGTTGTAATGCTTTTGTTAATTTTAAATTGAAATAAAGCACATGTTTTCTACATATCCCATGTTATTTTTTGCTCTTATGAGGTGGATTACCAAAGCACTAAATCCACCTGGTCCGGCCCTTCTGTCAAATTTTGGAACCCTTTGTGGCCCACGAGTCAAAAAGTTTGCCCACCCCTGGTTTAGTCTGTGTATAGTCCTGGTTTAGAACTGATTTAGTCAGTACTGAATTTTTGCATGTTTAGACTTTGTTTGGGGACTTTTTAATGTTTTAATCTACAGTTCTACAGTTCATTAAAAATATGATAAGTTTGTGAGATACTGCTGTGTTGATGCATGGTAAGAGAACCTGGTGGGGGGTACTATATTTTGGATAAATGCACCATAAATATAATTGGAAAGTAAAATCAGGTTCAACATTTGATGCCCTTTCCCTCAGGTATTTGCAGGACTTTGAGATGAATCTTCAGTTTGACCACTAGAGGTCACACAAAGTACACCACAGCTCTGCGACAATGATAACGCAGTCTCACCTTCAGATCTCTGTGGATTAGTGTTTGTGAATGGATGTACTCCACTCCAGTGACCAGCTGCTGAGCGATCTTCAGACTCTCCTCTCGTCTCCGTGGATCACGCCGGGATTTCTTCACATTTTGAGTGTTTTTCTCATCGATCCAGACGCGGAGGGTTTTAGTGTCACATAACTCCATCTCAATGTACAGGTACTTTTCAGATTTGTTACCTGTAGATCTGAAAAAAGTCATAAATTAACATTTCTCATGTCTTCTCTGGATACTCCAGTTTCCCCCATCAAACTAAGTCACACAAAATAGGGGTAATATCGGGTGTTATATTATGACAACGTCAGGACAAAACTTTTCCTTACTAACCAAATCATTGGGTGCCAACAAATAAGACGAGTGTAGCACCACAGATTGAGAAGCACAGACTTACTGAGATGAGCTGTAACTGTCAATAGAGGAGTCCCACTGGTACGCTGTATCCTCCATCCAACAGGTGTAATATCTCACAATATTAACATGGCTTAGGTCTGACAAAGCCTTCACCTCACGTAGAGCTTTCCTAAAACATTCAATGAAAGTTTAAAGTGGTGTTACATCACATACAGTGTGCAACACTCACACAAAGAATTACTATTGTGCCTATCATTATTCCTGAATTTACAATATACTCTAAACTTACTCTTTGCAGCGAATTATCTTTATGGCCAGATATTTATCAAGCAGTATTTGTCTCGCTTTTAAGACAGTTCCAAAAGCACCTTTTCCAAGAGGTTCAATGGAGTCATAATCTGACAAAAATCTGAAAAATAAAAAATAGTATGTCAGACTATACAAAACACATATTCAAAGCATAATTACATTATTTGATTACCTTGAATTAACTGGTTGTGGTGGTGTTTTCTCATCAGGTACAAGATCTTTCTTAATAGCTAAATCTGGCATTAAATCCTTTGAACAAAATGAAGAAAATCACATAGATGAAATACTAAAATAAAATATTTCTTATTATCTTAGTTAGGGTACCTCTTTACTTTTATCTTTCCTTTCATTAACATTAGGAAAATTTGCTGCAAGTCTAAGGACAAAATAGTTATTAAATGAAAACTTGCATATTTTAACTTAACAACAGCTACTACTTCACCAATCCCCTGTTACAAAACTCACTTTATTTTGGGCTTTACGTCAGGACTTGCAGCCTATGGGGAGAAATACAGATGAAAACTGTACAAATCTGGTTGTTTTGTGAAATGTCATAGCATAACATAGCTTACTTACTTGACGTTGAGGAGGGCTAATGGCACCTGATGGTATTACTGTAGAGATTGCTCTTACATTTTTGTTGGCATCTTGAGCAGCAGTGCTAAAAATAAAACCAATAAAAACATTGTCAAAATTGTTTTAATTTGTACAGATTTGTTTACCTACTTTGAAACTGCAGGGATTGGGAGCTGAGCAGGTGAGTCTTCAGAGGATCGGATAGACACCTGATAAAGCCACAGGGCAGTCATTTAGAGAAATGTAGGTCTATTTATTATATTTAAAGAGGGAGGATTTTACTTCTAAAACTGCTAACACATAACATATTTAGATCATGTTACCTTTTATTGTTTTGATAAAGCTATATTTGACGAAAATAAAATATTAAGAGGTTTTTAGAAGTTACAGTTACTCAAGTCACTCCCCCTTCAAAGTGCTAACACAACCAGCATGCATTCCACTCATAAAACTACTGCACATTGTATCAGGTTTGTCAAGTTATAGTGTACAATTTGGAACATGCTTTTGTATATTTATGGAGAACTGTTGTGTGGGAAAGGAGGATGAAGGCTCGTGGGCTGAGCATTACACAGAATCTTACAGCGAATAATAAAGATAGTTTGAATAATGCCCGAGAGATCGCAAGATTACTCAAACATGCATGGATGACATCTATAACTTCTTTAACCCCCCCCCTCTATAATAACAGTACTGTGTATATATTAAACTGATGAATTTTCCAGTGTGTACCTTGCTGTCCCAGTCTGACTGCTCCTGCAGAGTTGACCAGGCCATTTGAGCTGCTTTCTGCTTAGCCTGTTTAATGTTCTTTCCTTCAGCCAAAGGATACTCAATTTGATCAATAACCACCTTGTAAAAAAATCTGCAAAGGAGAAAAAAAGTAATGTTTAAAATCTATATTTGACTTGATTATTTAAATGTATAAGTTGAGACTGACTGAGGGTCGTGGGGTGGCCCAATCCGCTTCTCAAATACAAAATCATGGAGGAGATTTTTCTTTTGGCAGTAGTGATTGAGAATTCCAATAAAATTAGTATCTGCAAATCCTTCATCTTCAGTGGTGATGCTCAGTGTGCTTTTTTTAAAAACAGTAAAACAGGCCAACAAATGTCATTATGACTGATGTATTACAGTTTTTTCAATTGCTCTGTCACATTTACCCACTGAAAATAGACATTTGCAAACAGCTCACACAAAATCCTAAACAGGAAGTTAGTTTTCCCTAAGCAAAATTTTTATCTCAACAAAATGCATTTTTCCCCATTCAAAAATGATCCCGCATCACCTAAAGGTTTTACCATCAAAATTCATATTTTGATCATGTGTTTCTATGTGCGCTCATTCATTTGACAAAGCAGCTCAGAAGTTTTAGTCCTTCTCTCAGTGACCACAGAGAATCACTAGTTTAGTGCAGTGTGACTATGGGGTTCACACTTTACACATAAGAATTTAGGACTGGAAAAGCTGTGCTTTTTGTCTAAAACCTGTCTGTATTGTATTATGTAAAATACATACAATACAATATAAAAAAGTACATTACTAATTGCAAAGTAGATTCTGCAGTATTTTATCCAAAATACGAGTATTTATGCTATGTTAAGATGTTGGAATAGCAAATACATCAGCACTACTTTTATTACTACTGTAATATGTAATCTGTGTTCTTGACAATGAAACAAGAACTGTATGTCTCTGAAAGTCTGTATGTAGCCTATACATGTACTCAATGCTAGATTTTTGGTGCTCACAAATTGTGTTTTTATACTGAGAGTGACAGAGTTTGGGCCAAAGTCCTTTAGCACGTGAGAACAGACCTGTAGTGTTGACAAAAACAAGCTGAAATTATGTCTGTTTGAATCAAAAGATAACACTAAGAGTTCCAAAAAATGTGCTAAAACAATTGAGAAAAACTGTAATATATATACAATAAAAATACATAAATAAGATTTCTGAGACACTTGCTTGTGGTCTTCCTTTGACTGATCCGGTATGCTTACAGCAGGCTTAAACACAAGATAAGAGTCATGTTACAAATATGTACAAAATCTAAAATCTTTACTATCTCAGCATTATTAATATCCTAAACACCTGAGGTGAGCACGTGTACTTAAGCTGGGTTATGCCTGTTGGTTGCACTGGTGAAGGGGGTACATTGGTGATGTTGGATGATGCAGCTTCTGTCTGATAAAAGAGTAAAAAACAGATCAGCAGAATATTCTAAAACAATAAATTAAACCACAACTAAGGAATCTTTACTGATTCAGGTGCTGGGTCATTGAGGACTCCTTCCAGGGCATTTTTAGCAGCCACTTGTCTAGCCTCCTTCTTGTTCTTCCCCACACCACTGGCATAGGCTTTGCCATCCAGCACTGCCCTTACAGTAAACCTATAGGTAAAACAAAGGTCAAAACGAACATGTTAAACTGGTAGGCCTATCCATGAGATGTCATATGTCTTATAGCCAGAAATGATAATAGGCTAGTTTTAAGACGTTTGACACCCATTATCACAAACAAATGAGCCTCGTGTTCATCAATTGACAATGCGTAACAGAGTAATACAATCCGATGATAACAAGGCAACATTTAGTTCAAACTCACGTTTTTATGTGATCCGGCCCCACAGAACCAACATCTTCAAACTTCAATTCGCAGCGGGTTTTTTGGGCCAGTTCATTTAATTTCGCGATATAGTTTATTGCATCCATGATTCATTACAGTTTCTTTGCATAAAAACATCAAATCACACTTACAGATCAATAAACAAGTCAATGCGCATTCATCTGTACCAAGCCTCTCCCTCTTCCACTGTTTCTTACTTTCGTTTCTGCTTCACTCTGTAGTTTCGTTAAGCATACGTCATGACGTACTTCCACTATCACGCAAAACATCGCAATAGTCCATTACATAGACTGTAGCGATACACTGCGTTCCAAAGTATATTTTTCTCTGATTTTGACAAATTGTCAATATAAATGACAGTCATATAAATGACATAATTTTCAAGTCATCAACCTTTAGAGTACAAGTCGAATGTTATTGAACAAACCTCCCAATGACAATATCTTTTACACTTAAAATGCACCAAATTATTATGAACAACAGAGTTTCAAACCATGTAATTGTTGTAAAGAACTGAAAATGGTAATTTGTTTATTTTTTAATTAGAAGTATTAGCATATTACTGAAATCAAAATCTATTTCAATCAAAACACCTTAACAGGTCAAGTTACATTTGAACATAGGGCCCCTTATTTGACAGGAGCTTCACGATACTTGCATCCATTGAACTTGTGAGTTTGTGGAGTTTCAGCTTGAATTTCTTTGCAGGATGTCAGAATAGCCTCCCAGAGCTGCTGTTTGGATGTGAACTGCCTTGAGGTTCTCAATAGGGTTGAGGTCAGGGGAGGATGAGAGCCACACCATGAGTTTTTCTTCTTTTATGCCCATAGCAGCCAGTGATGCAGAGGTATTCCTTGCAGCTTGAGATGGAGCTTTGTCATGCATGAAGTTGATTTTTCTCCGGAAAGCATGGTTCTTCTTTTTGTACCAAGGAAGAAAGTGGTCTGTCAGAAACTCCACATACTTTAGAGGATGGCCGAATAGAAGGTTTATGCACAACTGCAAGCCTCTGGAGGATCCTACACCTTGATGTTTGTGGGACTCCAGAGGCACCAGCAGCTTTAATACCTATTTGCTGTTTGTAATGGCATTTTAGCAGCTGCTGTCTTAATCCAATGTATTTGTCTGGCAGAAACCTTCCATCATTGTGCCTCATTGGCAAAGGTGTGTGAGATTGATTTCACTGAGACACAAGACCATCCACGAGTTTCACTGGAAAATTAAACATTTGACCTTTATGACACTTAAACACAATTTTAATAATAATAATTTGGAACGCAGTGTACAGGTTATGATCCATATAAACGAATGTCAAATAACCGATGGACATGTACACATAATTTGTTATATTTGTTGGCTCTCGCAGTGATGCGTTCCTTTCAGCATCGCATCTAAAGTGCAAAGCATTATGGGGCTGTAGTCATTCAAACTACTGTACTGCAATACACAATAATAAAGCAATTTTCCCTATATTATATTTGTACAAAAAGAGAATAGTTTATTTGATTAAAACAAGCTATTTGGGCCTAAACAAAACATCAACAACTTATTTTTCCAACAAAAGGATATATAAAACATAAAAACACCCTCACATTATAAACAACATTGAGCAATATGTTCAAAGAACAATGAACTTCCACTGTACATTCATTACTACCAAAATAACAAGTATCTTTTCGTTATTTATTCATGGTCTGCTGCAGTATCTCCTGGGCAATTTGAGCAAAGGTCGTCTTCATCTGTATAAAAACATGGAAGTTATTGGAAAGTACGTTAACAGAATTTCAACAATCAGACTCAACTGAAACCACCTGCCTCTGGTTCCACTAGACATGCCTTTCATTTTGTCTCTTGACTTAGAAGCTGTAATAACTCTTCCTTTTAAAAATCCTTACAACTCTTGGTATTATACTATTTAGTAACAGTGAGAAAATGTCTTGTCCTGAGTTACCGAATAGTCTGTATAAACCTACATAATCCGTAAAAAAAAGTATTTCTTTCACTGGTATTATTATGCAAGTAAGAAAATGGGATGTAATAAGGATATTACATCTGGCAATCAGCAGTGAGCAGTTACTGAGATCCATTTACTATTGTGTGTACTCTGTACTCTCACCATTGTAGGTTGTCCCACACCAGAGGCAGTAAAAGTGTCTCCCTCTTAAGTATGATGTCAAAATGTGCAGTTTATCAAATGACTGTAAGAGAAACACAAATCCAGTGACCAATGAGTTGTGGAATATTGCATCATAATTGAAAATATACAACAGAATCAACATGATACTAACAGTTAATTCAACTGCCTCATCTTCCTCATCATCTTGGTTAGTACCATCTTCTTCATCCACCTCTTCTTCAACATTAGTTTTTGGCCAGTACCACTCCTCCCTGGGAGCAGTGATGCCCTAAGGCAAAGAATATATTGGATTATATAAAATACTTTTAATTTACAGCATACTGTTATTCAACATGAACACTCACAATTTGATTATTATCAGATTTCTGGAGTTATAAAATGATACGTAAAAAGAAAATCACCTAATTTCTTTCTGATCACAGCCCCTCTGAGTACTCATATCAGATTTAGCTTTTTGCATGTAATTTGAATAATCTTTATGGTCCAGAAGTCAGAAATTAATTAGATTATGGTGTGCATGTAAACATAGACATTGTTAAACCAACTTTTTGACTGTCAAGCTGCTCACAGGAACGCTGACTTCTTCTTAGATCTGCTTCAATCTTACGCTCCTCTCTTTCTGTTCTTACCCTTGATCTGAACAGTCAAATTAAGGCATGTAAATTTAGTAAAATATGTGTTAATAGATGGTAGTAAGTATCCAATAATTAGTTCACTGTGTATACTTACCTAAAATGTTCCATTGATTTAGTCTCATTCTGTTGTTTAGCTCGTACTTTCTGTCTGTAATGTTCAAGCTCCTCTTCAGCTTTACGTTTCTTCAGCTCCTCCATCCCAATGCCACTTCTGTCTGTCATCATACAAATAAGGGTGACATAAATCTGAAGATGTATAATGCATAGACGCACTGTTTAATCTTTTTCTTTTCCCTTATTTCACAAACAGAAGCACCATCAGGTAGCATGCCATCCCTCCAGCCTGAATGAGTGATTTGGATGACAATGGCAGGCAACAAGCAGAGCTGTGACTGGAATAATATAAACACTTGCTTCTGACCCCATGTGGAAATTAGACTGAGACAAACTTTATTTATCCACAAGGGAAATTATTTGGGAATAGCGTAAAATTTGACACCATTCAATGTAATCGTAATAGATAAAGATTTTAAGATTCAGAATATTGTGCATGAGTCCACACAAGAATATTATAGCGTTGTTAGAAGTGGTCCCTGATATAAATGTGATGTAAGATGTTGTGAATGTTTTACTGCAAGAAACATTAAACAAAAGCAGATAGGGACAAATAACTTACCAGTTTTTATACTTAAGGGAATAGGATCAACTCTTCCTGCTCCTATAGAAATAATACGATTGTTATAAGGCAAGTAAGTCTTAAATCCAAATATGTGCACTAAGTAACTTGCCCTCTTTTCCCAGTCCTTGGCCAGTTTTGTAACCCATTTTCTGTAGCAGGGCAAATCCTTTGTTTTCATTGCTGATGCTGCTCTGTAATGCCGCCTCACGACTTTCTTTCTCTTGTTCTTTGAAAGACTTTTGTCGATTTTTAATATTTGTCTCCTTTATTTGAACCTCTTTCTTCATGGATTCTCTGACTCTTCTCACCATGTTGATGCCAGGTTTCACATCCTCACTGAGAAGACACACAAAAATGCAGAATTACACTTAAATGTTGAGTACACACATAATATCATCCAAGCCATTCTTATCTGATGATCCCTACTAAGTAAAATCCGCTAAACTAAAGCTTTATTGAGGAAGTTTCAAGATATCACGTCATTTTTTTTACTTACAGTTTAGTGAGAAATGCGTCAGACATATAATCTTCCTCATCATCAGACATTTTCCGAAATGTAAAATAAAAAATAAGAGCCTTTTGCGTTGATTTAAATATTTTAGCTTAGAGCATTTGCAGCATCTGTTTGCGTGTATCCCACTATCTATTCCGGGTAGCAACATTGTCTTAGATTTGTTCCTTCACATCATTGTACTTTTTAACAGTTTAAACAAACGGAGCGTTGTTTTTCAGAGAGACATGTAGTAATTAAATGTAAAAAAAATGTACGTACTGAGCCAAGAAACAAAATATTCGAGGTTTGTTTTGTTGGTTGGTTTATGTAATTTACTTTTAAGTTTCATTCCGGTGACATTTTGGCGTGACACTTGTGTTGCTCAACATCATTCATCCTAGCTCACCGAAACGCAGGTAAAACGGGCACCTTCACACGCTTAATTTCTAATTTTTCTGCAGTATTAACGGCAAGTTGTTGACATAACCAAATGGCCAATACGTCACGTGTGTTGGAGACTTGAAATAATGCGAATTTTACTTGGATTTAACAGGAACCAGCCTCGCCCTCTGCTAACGCCATCAGCAACTGTCAACACAAACAGCAAATTCATTTTAGATTTGTTGCATGCCCATAATATTATTCCTAGACAGTGTATTCAAGTCCTAAATACACACTGGCGATTTATTAATGTCCTGTATGTATTGACCACATAAGTAAGCGTAACGTTATGTCAAAAGTAAGATTACAGAGTCGTGACATCTCTATATAAACTGATGATCTGATGTTTACAGTTTTAGAAAAGACGAGTAGAGGCAGAGGTTTTAGGCCCTCGTCATGGAGCTGGCTCACAGTCTGCTGCTGAATGAGGAAGCTTTGGCCCAGATCACTGAAGCCAAAAGGCCTGTCTTTATATTCGAGTGGCTCCGTTTCCTGGATAAAGTCCTTGTAGCTGCAAATAAGGTCAGATTTGGATACTGTTAAAAGCTACGCCACTATGATACTGATATTCATATGTGTTTATTTTATTCTGCCAGGTTGATGTAAAGGAGAAACAGAAGAAATTGGTGGAGCAGCTTACTGGACTTATAAGCAGTGCACCTGGCCCTCCAACCAGAAAACTACTAGCCAAAAATTTAGCAACCCTTTACAGTATTGGGGACACCTTCACTGTATTTCAGACTTTGGATAAATGCAACGAGATTATAAAAAGCAAGGATGACACACCTGCATACCTCCCAACAAAACTGTAAGAGCTTTTTTGTTTTTACATTGCTGTTAAATATAGTTGACACTATTGAGTATCTTGGGTCTGATTTCTTTAATAATAATGTGAAATGGCATCACGAGCGTCCGTAGTTAATCTGACTGCTAATCTGCGGAATGAGGTTTCATTTCTAAAAGGGGATTAAGTACACATGACCAGATTCTGTATTATACTTGGACTGTAACGGACATTGATGGAGCTTAAAATCAATTCAAAGCATCTGTTAGTGTTATGGCTTTGACTTGCCCAAAATACAAAAAATTATTTACGTGAACTGATCATGATTTGTCATAATATGTTAATTGTTTTTGTAGTGCTGCTGTGGCATGTGTTGGCGCTTTTTATGAAAAAATGGGTCGGATGCTTGGGAGTTCTTTTCCTGATACAATCAATAATCTTTTAAAGGCTTTAAAGAGTGCAGAGGTATGCTTTATCTGAAAATGTAACACATACTTCAATGCTTTTGCTTTTAGTATTTTCTTTACAGTTCTCTTTCTTTCACGCTAGTCCCAAGGCAGAGGGGAGATCCTACTCAGTTTGCAGAAGGTGTTAAGTGGACTGGGTGGTGCAGCAGCTTCATGTCACAGAGATATCTACAAAAACGCACGCTCCCTTTTAACAGACAGGTCCATGGCTGTCCGCTGTGCTGTAGCAAAGGTTGGTATCTCCACTTTGATCTGTGATAGAAAACTAATTAAAAAGGTGATGTCACAAACTTAATTTCCTTGGGAGAATATTGTTTTTGTTTTTTACAGCTTCCATTATATGTCACAATCTCAACCAATTTTCAAAAGTTTTAATTGTCATTGTAAGTGAAATGTTTCTTAAACTAGAAATAGGTCTTTGTTGTTAGGTAATGGTACAAATATGAAACGTACAGTACAAATACTTGCATGTAAAATATTACAGCTGCATTCTGTTGTCCTCCTAAATGATAAAATTAACTTAAATTGATGTCTAATAATATTTCTTCCCCTGTTGTGTGCTTAGTGCATGTTGGAGCTACAGAATGAGGCAGTGTTCATGTGGACAACAGAGCTTGAGAGCTTGGCCACACTATGTTTCAAAGCACTGGAAGGATCCAACTATGGAGTCCGGGTAGCTGTAGCTAAACTCCTAGGAACAGTTATGGCCACTGCTCTGATGCCCAAACAAGCAGCAGGTAATGTTAATTCTCTGGAGTTCCTCCTGTCTACTAATTACTTTTACTGAAGAGTTTAATTGAGACATTTCTGTCCTAGTTATGCGGCAAAATGTGAAGCGTGCCACTCTGGATGAGGTGCTTGAACTCATGTCCACCGGCTTTTTGCGCGGAGGTTCTGGCTTCTTGAAGAGTGGTGGCGAGATGCTAAAGGGGGCCTCAGTTAGCCGGGAAGTGCGTGTTGGCGTCACGCAGGTGAGGGTCCCTCTCATATTAAACAATATATAAGGTTTCAGTCAGTGTTTAAACACTGCTGAACCCAATAAAAACCCCACAAAGGGAAAACCATGCATTTAACTTGACCGGCACCAAATTTGAGCATAGATTATTAAATCTGTGTATTTTTTTTTTTTTTTTTAGCTATGGTTAAGGTATGCTTGGAAATTCATGCTGTGCATTTGACCCATCCTTGTACCAGTACTGCTGGGGAAACCTGTCAGGAGCAGTGAGCTACTGCCATCTCCAGATCTTGAACGTGTCTTGGTCAGGATTATTTTAGCTGTAGGATTTTACCTACTATCAGATGACTTGAAACTAATATGAAAGTCTGCTTCAAAGATTTCACCAAGGTTTTGTCATTTATGGATCACTACAGATATTACCCTTTTAACAGTGTGTAGAATCCCTCAGTCGTCCAGGTAGAATCCATGGCAAAAGGAGAAATCCAATTTGTCAATTGGACAAAAGTTTATTTGGTCGAAGAAGAAATTCAATTTGTCAACTGGACAGAAGTTTATTTGGTCGAAGAGAAATCCAATTTGTCAACTGGACAAAAGTTTTTGACCAAATAAACTTTTGCCCAGTTGACAAATTGAATTTCTCCTTTTGCCATTACCCTTTAAACAATAGTAACTGACGAGATGTAGGTGTTAATTACTATTATAAATTTGTAAGAAAAAACGCTATTCTATCCAAAAAGTCATCACAGTATAAAAAATGTAGAAATTTATGTTTTCATGTGTTCCTCCACAGGCCTATGTTGTCTTCGTGACCACACTTGGCGGTCAATGGCTGGAGCGAAACTTTGCCACGTTCCTGTCCCATGTTTTAGACCTGGTCTCTCATCCTCGCGCCACACAAACTCACGTTGAGGCTGTGTACTCACGCCGCTGTGTGTCCTTTATGCTGCGGGCCACTCTGGGCGGCCTGCTTGGAGAAAAAGCCCAAATCGCTGCAGGCAAAGAAATATGCCAAGCCATCAGCAAGCAGATGAGGGCTGTGGGTAAGGAGGATGGGGGGGAAATATCACGGTTCAGAGCATTACAGAGTAAGTATTCATCCATTATCATTTACATTTGAAAAATCAACCTCCTTCAAAATTGCATGGTGTGCGCTTCTTCTGGCTTTGGGTTTCTGCTCCAGTGTGCAGTGTCAATGTGCTTTTTTCGATTTTATCTTTCCTTCTCCCCCCTTTTTTTAATCCATTGTCAGTATATTTATAGCAGCTATGTAAGGCTAGGTGTAGACACATAAATGCACATCTACTTTGGCTAGACAAACTTGAGCAAGCTTAACCATCTTAACAAAGATAATCCAAAATACATGCGTCATTGATTTGCATAGAGACAAGTAGTTAATATAATTGCTTACTCTTTGAAAGCTACTAGCAATTGATAATTTTCATCACTCACATGCAAAATGGTGAATCTTACTCTGATTTGCTTGGCAACCACAGAATGTTTTTATTATCAGTTTATTTTAATTGAAAGGTTAAAATTGTCTGGACTTTAAAACAGATGTACTAAAGAAGTTAATATTGATATGTAGTTGCTGTATTTAAAAATCTACCTCTTGAGTGTTCCTTATTTCTAAAGAATCTCTCATTCAGAGCTTTGGAAATATTACTTTGATGACCTCCTATTTTAAAATCTCTATATTTCTTGGAGCTCTGGATCTGTAGCTAACATTTTTGGAATCAGACTGAAAACTCACAGCAATAAGAGATCAATGTGGCTTATTGTCAAAGTACAGATGCTTCCTAATTGATAAAGTAATTTCAGTGTTATAAAATGCATTTCTCTGTTCAGGCCACCTTGTCTATTAATGCTGTAGTTGTCAAAATAAATTCAAAATTCATCTTTTAAAATGGCAATTTTATAACTAACAATACTTATCGAATTCCGTCTTGTGTTTTGCAGAAGCAGTAGTGAATGATTTGACTGGAGAGAACAAAGTAGGGGCGGCTGATGTATCTGCCAGTCAACATGTGATGGTGTGTGCTCTGAAGGAGCTGGGCAGCCTGGTCCAGAGCCTGAGTGCTACAGCCTCTCCACTCATACAAGAACCTTCTATAGGTGAGACAACCTCTGAGTGAAAACAGGGTAAACCGGATTTGCATATTATTTTGTTATTGTTTTAATTTATAGGACACTATTTGTACTGGAATTGTTACCTTAATCACAACCCCAGTGATGGGAATAACAACATTAAAATAAATGTTGGTACTAACAGTGTTACTTTTTTCAATAATGAGTAATCTAAATAATTACTTTTTCTGTCATTACAACAGTGTTACATGCCATTACTGCGCGTTACTGAAGCTACTCATTGAAGCTGTCATCCAACTTGGCTTAAACCATGGCTCACACAGACACAGCGCAGCACAGTTGCTCATGTACGCACAGCCACGACTCCACTATACAAGCCCTGTTTGTGCGCTAATTTCACTCATACGAGGAAAACGGTGAATAAACTCCATTCCAAAACATACGGCAAATCCGCGCTTACCTTCAGTAAGGACTATGGTGGTGACAGAAGTTTTGCAGCCTTGTCTTCAGCTGTCCTGACACCTCCGTGCTGTTTTTATATCCATAAACTCACGGAGAAGCGCTTAGAGCAGGAATCCTGTCTGTCTCACTATTTAATAGATATTTCATGTTGTTGGACTTATTTCTTGGCTAAAATCTGCTCGACAAACACAGTGCTGCTCAACAAACAAACAGCACTGTGTGATGACATCATCGGGCCGTGGCCCGGTTCGGTTGTGCAGGTGTTAGTGCGACCACAGAACCCTATGCAGTCGTGCTTGAACACGGCACGGTTTTAAAATCCTAGTGTGAGTGCACCCTTTAAAAACTAGTTACTTTTATTGTGGAGTAACTCAGTTACTAACTCTTTTTGGGAGAAGTAACTAGTAACTGTACTTAGTTTTTCAAAGTAACGTGCCCAGCACTAATCACAACACAATTTTAGTTTGTTTAAAGTCAATTACTTTGTGCACAGATTTGGCTCTACAAATAATCTTACCTCGAGCTAAATGTACAGGAAAGTCTGAAATGCAAAGTTTAAACTGAATCACAATCATTGTTCATGAAACAATATTTGTTTAAACTGAACACTAAAATGAAATGTCTGTACAGAATACATACAGCAACAGCGAGTGAATTTAAATGGAGAAATAGAAAAAAGTCTCACAGTTGAAATATTGTATTAATTAGGATTATTAGGTTATAATGTTCAGTGTTCATGTGCTCCAACAAGTCAACAATGTATTTTTTTCTCTCAGGAGAAAATGGCTTTATAGTCTGTATAACTTATTTGCTGTTGCGATCAGCAGCCCTATACAAAATAATGCAACGATAATGGTGGTGTCTATAGCAACCTCTGAAAAAGGTCCGTAGAGAATAACTCTCCAAATGTTGTTTCAATATTTCCTCAGGTCTGCTGGAGACTGTGACTTCAGTGCTGCTCCACCCCAGCATGGCGGCGCGTCTGGCCGCAGCATGGTGTCTGCGTTGTGTTGCTGTGGCACTGCCCTATCAGCTGACCCCTCTGCTGGACCGCTGTGCAGAGAGGATCAACAACCTGAAGAGCTCCCCTGAGGCTGTGAGTGGCTACAGCTTTGCTATGGCTGCACTTCTCGGAGGAGTGCACCAGTGTCCACTAGGCATCCCCCACTCCAAGGGCAAGGTGTGTAAAAATGCCATACAGTTCAAGTTATGTTTTTTCATAGTATAAACCCAAAACCTTTTTTACTGCAACCTACCCAAAATGCAAAAGAAATAGAAAACCTAGGCCATATGAAGCCAGAAAATAACAAGTAAACTATAGGGCTTATTAACTATAGTTTATGAAGTTATAATAAAATGGCAAGTATGGAAGAAAATTAAGGAAAAGCTCTTCCATTGAGAGAGTATGAATGCTTTTAAAACACATTTGTCAAACTACTGTATACTATATTGTAAAATGTCAAATTAAAATACATTTTGGGAAAAAAAGAACAATTTATATATTTTTTTTACTTGTTTATTTGCTTCTGGTCATATAGATGGATGTCATTGCCTTTCATGTATTTCCTTTCCTCCAGTTGGTGGTGAGCATTGCAGAGGACCTCCTGCGCTCTGCTGCTCAGAACAGCCGCCTGTCGCTGCAGCGCACTCAGGCCGGGTGGCTGCTGCTCGGAGCCCTCATGACCCTTGGTGGGTTTGAGACATTTTGTACTCCAGTGAAGTGTTTTTTTTTTTCTTAAACCAAGCTCAAACAAATGTCTGTATTAGGAAGCAACCAAATCTCACATGGTGTGGTGATGACAGTGTGGAACTAACATTTAAATATTTGTATACATGTATTTTTATTATATTTTTAAAACATTTATCATGGGGAAGTTCACATTACTATAAAAATGCCTACAAAAACCTGATGAGCACAGTTCCTTGGTGGTATACAATAATTGTAAAAACTAAAATGAGTGAACAGAAATGAACAACATAACCTTTGTAATGGTTGCCTGCCTCTGCTCTACATTCCTCTGTGCGTTTGCTCAGGTCCAGCACTTGTGCGCTATCACCTTCCCAAGATGCTGCTTCTGTGGAGAAACGTTTTCCCTCGTTCTCAGAAAGAGCTGGAGGCTGAGAAGGCCAGAGGAGACTCCTTCACCTGGCAGGTCACTCTAGAGGGCCGCGCTGGAGCTCTGTGTGGTGAGAAGCATTATGTCAATAACAAATGCTCCACTTAAATTTGTTATGAATTACAATGTGTATGTGTCTTAAAGTAATTGTTCAGCATTATTAGGGGATTACAAAGTTTATTTTTGTTTGATTCACCAAGAATGTATGAATATTAAATAATACAGTGCATAAATAGCACATCAATTGGTGCACACGAGGAGGCTCTTGTAGTCATTCCAAAAAAGGAAAGTTTAAAAAATGTTATCTCACTCATCATGTAAATAGTGTAATTGTCCATAAAACCTGAACCCCTTCATCTTTGTTCATTATCTAATTTTTTGTTTATTCCAGCAATGCGAAGTTTTGTGGCTCACTGCCCTGAGCTGCTGACGGAGGATGTGATTCGCCGGCTAATGACTCCCATTGAATGTGCAATGACCATGATGTCCCAGTGAGTGTGATTTATTCAACTATTCAGTTCTTCTTATATTTCTTATCTTATCATAAACACATTTTTTGCATTATCAGCATCCCTTCAATCATCAAGGTTCATGGAGCACATCTTAAAGCCAGTGCTGCAATGGTGAGGCTCAGACTGTATGACATCCTGGCTCTGCTGCCTCCTAAAACATACGAAGGTAAGAGTTTAATGATTATATTAGATATAAGATACCAGGAACATTTCCAAATCCACAAATGAAGAAAATAGTTGAGCATAGAATCAACCATTAAAATATTATTGTATTTTTAAATAAAAGTGGTGACAAAACAATAAAATTACATTAATTAATATACAGTTTAGTCTGTACATTTTTCTAGGAGGTAATAATAATGAGAATATGGTGATTTTACGATATCAAGAGAGTCTCTGATCTCTTGTTCTTGTTTTTCTAAATGTTATTCTCTATGTCTAAAACACATTTCTTGTTACTGGGCAATGAGAGGAAAGCAGAGGGAACTACAGAGAAATATAATATCATATACACTCTTTTTTTAAATGTGTCAATACCGGTTGCACTAAATGCTTATCAGAGCATCAGGCAAAATAAGTGCAATTTGAATGCCATAATCTACTCTACTGAATATTATATAAAATAATTGTATACACAGTACACAGTTCCGGTATAAATGCAGATAGGATGCATTGAGTATGGTACAGTAATGAGATGTAACTGTGGCCATTTCTGTGTGTAGGCAGCTTCAACGCTCTGCTCCGGGAGCTGGTGGCAGAGTTCACACTGACTGACAATTCGGCAAACACCACCACCTCTCTGCTGCGCTCGCTCTGTCACTATGACGACAGCGTGCTCATGGGCTCTTGGCTGCAAGAGACCGATCACAAGTCCATAGAGGACCAGGTATAAACAGCTTCTGGGAGGGATGGTGTACTTGAAAAATGTAGGGGAGAATCCTGGAAATTTACATGGCTGTAGTAATTTTGACATTTAGTTAGTTATTAATCTGTTGATTTTAATGCGTTCACTTAAAAATGTATGATTATAATTACCATGTCTAATGAGTAGGATGTAATTTTATTTATACAAGTTACTACTACACCATTACTTGTACTTAAATCAACGCTGCATAACTTTCTGGACGTGGCATGTCTCCTTCATGTTACCATGGATATTGAAAGCATTGTCCATGGAGTTAGATTACTTTTATGACTGTGAAATATTATAGCCAAAGGAACATTTCCATGGCCACAGCCAGGTCAGTGCACATGTTTTTCAGTGTTTACATTTTAGCAATCTGTAGTTTTGGCCATGGTTAAGATTTAATTTTACCACTACATTGACTGTGACTCCTGTGTGATCTCCAGCTGCAGCCCAACAGTGCGTCTGGCAGTGGAGCTCTGGAGCACGATCCCTCCTCGATCTACCTGCGGGTCCCGGTTGGAGAAGCCATCCCAGGACCTCTGCCTCTCGGTGTCTCTGTCATCGATGCTTCAGTCGCTCTGTTTGGAGTGGTCTTCCCCCATGTGTCTTTCAAACACAGGTGAGGGAATCAAATATATATTTTTTTAGTAATAGTGAAAAAGGTATTAATTAAAAACCACATTTGTTAAGTGCAATGTAACGCACTAACAATTTGTAGTCGAGTACAAGAATAATGTTTTTGTAATCCATGGGTATAATCCGTTGCCATTAACGTTGACTTTTGAAATGGTAATATGTACATACTAAGCTACATTTGTTACTGAAAGTTTATAATTGTCTTTGCATACCTATGTCTGTAACTACATCTTTGTAACTCATCCTTCTAAGACTAAAAGATGAATAAAGGAATGAACTAAATGTATAATTTGTGTTCTTTAGGCTGCAAATGCTGGATCACTTTGCTGAGTGCATTAAGCAAGCGAAAGGAGTCAGACAACAGGCAGTTCAACTCAACATCTTTACTGCTGTCCTCAGTGCTTTAAAGGTGCTTCCACATCCTTAGTATTATCGCTTACTTGGCACTTCCTGCTTAATGTATTACCGTATTTGTTTGGTCTAATTTAAGGGCTTGGCTGAGAACAAGAGCACCCTAGGCCCAGAGGAGGTCCGTAAATCAGCTCTGGCTCTGGTCATGGGGGCCTTGGACAACCCCAACCCCATCCTGCGCTGTGCAGCTGGGGAGGCCCTGGGCAGGATGGCGCAGGTGGTCGGAGAGGCAACCTTCATCGCTAGAATGGCACAGACCAGTTTTGACAAGTAAGTTCTATGGACCACAAACTAATGTGTATATTGATATTCTTAAGTTAAAAATCTGTTGAAACTTACTGGCAGACAGGCGTTTAGCACAAATTGGTATTGCACTTAAAATGGCAAAATAACCTATTTTGTGTAGCTGGTATGTAAATATGGTGATCATCATATTCAGAATAAAAAAACAAATTATTCCAAATGATTTAATTTGGAATAACCTGAAAAAACGCTAGATGTTATTGGTACCACTTTGCAGGGATGAAAAGCTTTTTTTTTTTTCAGCTGTGGGGTCTTTTTTTTTTTTTTTTTTTTTTAAATATCTGCAAATTCGAAAGATTTTGGGTGTATATATATATATAGTTGTGTTTAGGGTTGCCAACCATCCCTTGAAAAATGGAATCGTCCCATATTCAGAACAAAAGTACATGTCTCATATTAAACTTCTACCGTTGTGCGGGCCACGCAAGCCCGGACATCGCACGTCACCGAGTGAGTGCGTGCAGCTCTTTCGCAATACCGTGTACCTTTGCGTCCCAGCGTCTATCACAGGGCAGGTTAAACTTTATAAAACATCCTACCTGCCCATGCCTCACTTAACGCGTCGCTCCTCGCCTTTTCACGCTCTCTCTCCGGCGGTGCGGCCGTGACTTTCCGCTTTTTTCATGATTGGGCACTTTCATCCCTGACTTTGTTATAACTACATCTTAATTAGCCTTAATGAAGCATTTGCAAAAACTGAATTCATAATGAACAAATACGTGAAAAGTCCCTCAGTCGTCCAGGTAGAATCCATGATCAAAGGAGAAGTTCAGTTTGTCAACTGGACAAAGTTTGTTTGGTTGAAAACGTTTCGCCGCTCATCCGAGAGGCTTCGTCAGCTCTGGCCCTCATGCTGTTTCGACCCTGTTTATATCTAGCTGCAAAGGAGGAGCTATCTACCCTGAACAAAGCTCTGACCCCTCCCCGCTACTCGTGAATAGGGAATTGGACGCCAGAGAAATTTGAAATACAAAGAGACAGATTAGCTGATGGGTTCAGAGTGGTTTCAGTGTAGTGAGGGCAGCCTAGGGCCGATAGATATGCTAATACAAGACGCCAGAGGAATTCGTAAAACAAAAGAGAGTAGCGGGGAGGGGTCAGAGCTTTGTTCAGGGTAGATAGCTCCTCCTTTGCAGCTAGATATAAACAGGGTCGAAACAGCATGAGGGCCAGAGCTGACGAAGCCTCTCGGATGAGCGGCGAAACGTTTTCAACCAAACAAACTTTGTCCAGTTGACAAACTGAACTTCTCCTTTGATAATGAACAAATAGTTTATTAAGAATTATTCAGGCTTAGAAACTTACTTAAGGGGTTAGGAGTTAGGGTGATGATTACCAGTGTTTATAGTCCACTAATTTGCATTTCTCACTAATGATTCGCACAAATTTGCACTCATTTGCATTTCTCACATGTCTACTCTATGCATACATTTTCAGATACATTTTCTTTTTCCCTGCTTCCAGGCTCAAATCAGCCCGTGACGTTGTATCCAGGACGGGTCACTCTCTGGCTCTGGGCTGTCTGCATCGGTACGTCGGAGGAATTGGTTCAGGGCAGCACCTAAAGACCAGTGTCAGCATCCTCCTGGCCCTGGCACAGGACGGCTCCTCGCATGAGGTTCAGGTGAGGTGAATTTCAGTTGCTTTAATGGTTCTTGCTTTGTTCAGCAAAAATGCATTTCTGCACACTAAGCATTATGCGTGTCACAATTTAGTGTACATAAAAACATGTAGGCTAATCCTCTTGAACAAAATCCTCCCTTAAGATTGAGAGGAGGGTTCCCAGGAGCTGCATGTAGTAGTTGCTGTACTCTTCAATTGCGTCAGACAGTCTGTAAAGTGGGCTAAAGGATGTGTCAAATGCAAAGGACAAATTACCCAACAGATAGGACTGTGCAATTAATAACATGTAGTTTCAAGGTTCAAACATTTCTAATGGTCAGTGATTGGTTTGGGCCTTTTTAATGGAGGGGTCTATAGCCTATCCCATCCAGAGTTCGGAAAATGAAGGAGGAACATGACTATTTTGTGTTAAATATTGATGATTTAAAGGTTGTTTTTTATGTTCAAAAAATGAATATTACCAGCCATTTTTATTTGTTTTCAATATGGTAATTTTTTTTTTTTTATAAAATATCACCCAGCTCTACTTACAGAGAAAATGAGCAGTGCCTTAACTTCAAAATATGCAACAGTGGATATTTTTTAGATACATGACAATTAAGTGTACCTTTCTACTTTTGTCTTTTTTTTCAGACTTGGGCGCTGCACTCGTTGGCCCTCATCGTAGACTCTAGTGGTCCCATGTACAGAGGCTACGTGGAGCCCACCCTCTCCCTCGTACTCACACTGCTCCTGACTGTGCCCCCATCCCACACAGAGGTGCACCAGTGTTTGGGACGCTGCCTGGGAGCCCTCATCACCACTGTGGGACCAGAGCTACAGGGTACAGTTTCAGAGATGAACAATGTTAAAAAAGATATATCATTATAATGTTGTTATACTACTTAAACGAAATATGAACTAAACATGGACTGAAACCAGGACCTAAGCAGGAACTGGACTAAGACACATAACCAAGGATTGTAATAGGACTAAACAAAGGCTGAAACGGGGTCTGAGCATAGCATGAACCAATGACTGAATCTGAACTGAGCAGGGGGTTAAACTAGGGCTAAACCAGGGTTAAACCACGACTGGACCATTGATCGGACTATTCACCCTGTCTTAAATGGTGAGACTGAAGCAGGACAAAATTTCAGTTTGGATGAAGTCTTTTTTTAAGAAACAATTATTAGAGGCTCCTGTTACAATATCTAACCTGTATTTCTGTTATTTTAAGGCAATGGTGTCACTATCTCGACCATTCGCTCCTCATGCCTGGTGGGCTGTGCTATAATGCAGGACCACTCCGACTCTCTAGTTCAGGCAGCAGCCATCTCCTGTCTGCAGCAGCTTCATATGTTCGCTCCACGTCATGTGAACCTCTCCAGCCTGGTGCCCTGTCTGTGTGTAAGTCAAAGCTCTATAGTTTTCAAGAGATTGTTGTTAAACTAACTAAACAAAAATAGGAATTGTAGCAAAATGTACCTACAATAATAATATGCAGGTGGTCATCATAAGATTAAAAGATAAGAGAGAACCTTTATCTGTATTGCAACAGAGAGTATAAAACAGCAGGAGAATAGAGTTTGGAATAAACTCAAGATACAAAAAGGCATAAGAAGAAGCTGAAATTCTAAAAAAAAATAATGAGCACAATACATCTTGTTGGTTAAATTTGTTTGTAGGTGCACCTGTGCAGCTCTCACCTGCTCCTCCGCCGTGCGGCTGTGGCGTGCCTGCGACAGCTCGCCCAGAGAGAGGCAGCCGAGGTTTGTGAATACGCCATGAGCCTCGCCAAGAAGGCAGGGGATGGCACAACCATCAGTGAGTAAAAGGCAACAATCAAACTGTATATTTTTTGAATCCAGATCATTTTGATTTGAGTAGTTTTGTTTAAATGTGTTTCCTCAACTGGTTTCCATATACGTTTTTATGTTTATAGTAAAATTAGCTGTTCATGGAAAAGAGATCGAGGTTTAGTCTTTTCTAATTGTCAACAACATACTTTGGACTTTCCCATTAAACACAAAACAAAAATTATTATTCCAATTACATTTTTATTTTTTTTATTTGAACTGAAAATCTAGATAAAATCTAGATGACAAATGTGAGGGGAAAAATATCCTGATATATTTTGCAGTCATATTACCAACAAAACCACTCAAATCAAGGTCAATATTGTGAAGCTAGTCAGTTTAACCTATGCAGATATTAATATTAACTACAGTGTTCAGTTTCATGGTGTTGGCATGCTTTGTCCCTGATTTAGATCTGAACATCACAGAGACGGGTCTGGAGGGCGTCCTGTTTGGTATGCTTGACAGAGAGACTGACAGAAAACTCTGCTCCGACATTCACGACACTCTGGGACACATGCTTTCATCGCTGGCTGTGGAAAAACTCTCACACTGGCTCAAACTCTGTAAAGATGTCCTAGCAGCAACTACAGGTATTTGATAGTGAGAATGTGTGTGTGTGCAGATCTATTTCCTGATAGTTGATTCACAAAATTAGTTTGGGTCATTAAACACACTATACATATGATAATTATCACTGTCATTACTGCTCGGATATTTAACTTGCTGTTATGACTGATATCAGTGTTGTAGAAAATAAAGTTGGTGTTTGTGGGTGTGGACTGTATAGATGATAATAGACTGTATGTTTTGCAGATGTTGGTGGAGCTGTTGTGTTTGAGGTGGAGAGGGATGAGGAGGACTCGAAGAACAATGAGACTGACGATGACACCATGTTCACGGGCCTCGGTGATGATGACAAGTCCAAGCCCTCTGTAGCCCCCCGGTGGGTCACTCGAGTGTTCGCGGCTGACTGTTTGTGCCGGATCATCCTGCTCTGTGAGAATGCAGACAAAGCCCACTTCGATCTAGCAGCAGCCCGCTCAGCTCAAGCTAAAAAAGGTACTACTAATTAACTACCCATGATGCAGTGGTTTGGGGTAATTATATGGTGTCAATCAGCAGAATAGGGGTCTTGTGATGGTTTAATCATAGAGTTGCAAGTTGACTGATGGTGGGAACCACAATTGTTTCTTTAATTTATTATGGCAATATACTTTTGTTTTTAATTATGATTCAGCCAAGTTGGAAGAATTAAATATTTTGTGCTTTTTTGTGCCCTACATGAATAGACTGAAAATGCAGTGAAAATTAAGGGATAGTAATTAATGTTTGTTTCCAATATTCATAATATGTGTTTCAAGCAATAATGGCACAACTGCACGTTTTGTAGGTGGGGACGATTAGGGGTGTATTTATATTCCTTAAAACAGAATAGTCAGCTTTCATAACCTACACCACACTGACAGAATAGGCACACAGCTAGAGAGGGGGAGAGAGAAAGAGAAAGAGCAGGGGTGACTGGTCTGCCTGTTGTGTGTGCCGGCTAATCCCTTGAAAAGTGCACTTTAACTAAAACTCAAGTAGATCTCTTCCTCAAGGCTATATCCTGTTTCTTTTGATGCACTCCAGTACACTTAGATTTTCACTGGAGAAAACTACATTTTTGTCTCGTCATTGTTCGTATTCTCAGATTTAAACTTTTCACAGCAGCTACACCATATCACAATATTCATTAATTTATAATGACTAGTAATGTTTAATTGACTACAATGGGCCTAATCCAGGACTACTTTAAGTTATTGTAATGTAAATAAAAATACCTGGACTAAACCAGGACTAGAACAGGACCAAACCAACTCTACATCAGGGCTAAATTGGGCTCAAACCAGGACAACTGTAAACACAGCCTAAATAACATCTCGAACCAATGAGTGTCCAACTTAGGACAATACCAGAAAAACAGTGCAATTAAGTCATACACTACAGATAACGCATGTCATCCAAAGGAAGAAAAGCCTCTTTGCCACCAACAGTACGTATAGCGGAACGATTTTGACAAAATATCTAATTGAAAGTTTTCTGACAAACATTGTGATTGCAATTAAATTAGCAATATGTTAATATTAACACGAGAACACTAAACTATGGACTGGCAAACTAATACAAGAATCCCGTGTATTTCTGAACATGTTTATGTAAACTACAGGTACAATAAGATTTTCTACAAAAACACAGGATATTTTGTTCTGCAGTCTTTGTGATTTCATAATTCTACCAACTCAAACTGCAATTTAGATTTGATTTTGATATATTATGGTGCTCTAACCAATACTGGTCGATTATACATGTTTTTGAGCTAATCTGTTTCCCTTCAGGAGATCTGCTGGTGCGTCATTTGTCTGACCTCATCCGTATGGCGTTCATGGCGGCCACAGACCATAGTAACCAGCTACGGATGGCTGGGCTACAGGCGCTCGAGGACATCATTAAGAAGTTTGCCTCTGTTCCAGAACCAGAGTTTCCGGGACATGTGATCCTGGAGCAGTACCAAGCCAATGTGAGTACCTATGTTGTAATATGGAATGAATCCCCCGTAACATGTAGGGTCAAACTTTTTGTGAAGGAGTAGTCTTCTATTTTAGCAGTCTACTAGTTAGTCTTTTTTTTTTTTTCTATTAGTCAACTAATTTTTACTTTTTGACATTTTGATTTAATGTCTTTATTATAAAATGTTTTTGGCATATGTTTTAGAGTCTGTCTAGTCTAGTTATTTTAAATTATTAAATAATTTGTAAATAATTATCATTATCTTAACAGTTAACTCGGCACAAGCCCCACTGAGAGTTTTTTTTTATTATGCAAAATCTGAAATACATACAATTAGATATAAACGTGTTAGCTGTTAAATTTGCCATATAATAATAAAGAATTCATTCATTCAAACTTTATTTATAAAGCGCTTTTCATACAAAAAAATGTAACACAAAGTGCTTTACAATCATCAAAAACAACCCACATTTCCTTCCACCCACCCAACCAGCCTCCCACAGCTGCCTGACACCACACAACCAAACAACCCAAACAGTAACACACACACACACACACACACACACACACACACACACACACACACACACACACACAAATGCTAAAATACATAAAACTACACATAGTAAAAAAGTGAGGCTGAATACAGGCGAATCTGGGTTTAAAATGTTGTCAATGGTTGAGAAGAGAACTTTTGCATTATTTTTGTGGTTGGTGATTATTGTGGAAAAGTAATGATTTGTTGCATTTCTTATTGCATTGTTGTGTGTTCGTTGTTGATTGATGAATAATTGGTGGTTTATTGTTTTGTTTTTTCTCCATCTGCGTTCTGCCGTCCTGCACTCTCTTGGATTTTCTCAAATCTTCATTTCTTCATGGAGGTTTTAAATTGGTTTTGATGTTTTTGGTTTTGAGTGGAGCAACCAGATCTAGAGCTGACTGTAGTGGTAAATAATAAAATCACAAGGGGCACTTAAAACCACTGAGGAATTTTTATCTAAAACATCCAAAATATTTTCAGCCACTTCAGGGGTCAGACGGCGCTTCCTCACAGTTCTCACCGAGGTCTCCCGCTGTATAAAACCAGTGATATTAAAAAACACACAGCCAAGTCAACAACAGAGGACACACTAGTGGTCAGGCCATAGGTGATGACCAGATCCAGTGTGCCCCCTGTTGTGAGTGGGCTGTGTGACATGTGGTGTAAAATCCATATAATTAAGAACATTTAAAAATTCATTTGCAAGAGGGTCTAAAAGGTTATCTATGTGCAAGTTAAAATTACCGGTTATAATAATCATATTAAATGAATTGTGTAAAATAGATAGAAACTCAGAAAACTCACTGATAAAAAGGTTGCATTTTTTTGGTGGTCTGTATATAGTGACGCATACAATTTTGGGGTTGCTCAAAACAATTGAGTGATATTCAAAAATTGTTCAATAAAATAGGTTTGGTGGCCAGAGTGTTTGTACATATAGAAGCAGTGCCACCTCCCCTTTAACCATTTCTAGTTGAAAATGCAAAGTTAAAAGTTGGTGGTGAGGCCTCTGTGAGAACAACTGGTGCTTCTGCACCCACCCACGTTTCAGTTAAAAAGAAACAGTCAAGTTTGTGGTCTAGAATCAGATCATTAACAATAAAAGACTTCTTCAGCAGAGAGCGGACATTTAAAAGGGCCATGTTTAAAGTTAGCGGGGACTGAGTAACTACAGGAATTTATGATGAATGTGGTTTTGGAAGAGACCTGAGATTATGGACATTGGCAGTAAATTTATGAAAAGTTTTATGTTTATGCCGCTGTCTGCAGTGTTGTCCCTGAACGCGTTCACTGAACGATAGTTCATGAACGCGTTCATATTTTGGGTGAACGTGAACGGAACGCTCTGTATTACTGCCTGATGAACGAACTGTGAACGAGTTCATTCTGGTGTCTGTGAACGACACGCACTATCTCTTTAAATTCGTTCAATAGGGTCTCAGATTTCTGATCCATCCATCTGAAATTTCCGATCCATGTGCGCCCCCCCCCAACCGGCACCTCTCTCCCTCTCGCGCAGCGCGCGCGGAACGCTCCGACTGGTTTGCCTCAAACCTTTCTCTGCTCCTGCAGGAGTGCTTACAAACTGTTTCCCTGCTATCTGGACTCTGTTCCCCTCATGCTCTCCCGACCTTCTCCTCCGCGCTGCTCTCTGGTTCAAGGGCCAAACTGCGGCACTTCCTGGTCCTGCGAGAAACAGCGCATAGTGGTGCGCTAAAGGGGGGCACATTAAAGGGGGAATCACTAATGTTAATTTGTGGGTTTATTTTGTTTTCTTAGTTAATTAAGTCATACCATATGGGGGTTATTTAAGTATTTTCTTTATTATGTTGAATTGCAGGTGTTTTATCATTATGGGGACCGTTATTTATAGTTGGATAAGGATGTGAAATTGGATATGAAGATGGAGATAACACATGAATAACACATGGTTTGATTGTTAAAACTGATATAATAATTGCTGTCTATGGTTCTATATGGGCTTTGGCAATGATATTGAAAAATAATAGCTCGCAGCAATGTATTGGGAAAAAAAAAAAGTTCATTTTTTGGAACTATGAACGAACTACTAACTATAAACAATTGTGAACTATGAACGAACTAGTTCATTTTGAAATGTGTGAACTGAACTTTGAACTAGTTCATGTAGAAAATGAACTTTCCCAACACTGGCTGTCTGCTGATTACGAGAATTAACTGTGCTCGGTTATTTTGTCATGCTTCTAGAGGGGGTTCGACATTGTCTTAGAGGAGCCGGGATCCGAGGATGTTGGGCTGTAGGCGGTCCTTTTCAAAAAGTTCAGGTCTCTTAAAAAATGTGATGAAATTGTCTCTGCAGTATCTTTTGAGCCATATGTGCAGTGCTCTTAAACAGCTGAACTTCACATCTCCAAAACGAGGTGGTGCAAAAGGTTCAGAGATGGCACACTGTTTGTCTGAACTGTAGATTGTAGTGATGAGGATTTTGAAGTTGTCTTTGAGTATTTCTGACTGCTGCAGTTTAAGATTGTTTGTTCCAACATGAATGACTACCGTTGACACTGTGGGATGATTGCGCAAGGTGGTAGGGGCGGAGTCTATGATGTCCTTCACCTGGGTGACATGAGGTGTGGCCTTTGTTTACTTTCACGTGCCGGACCATGGAAGAGCCGAGAATTAACATGGACAGGACTAGCCTGGATGCCGGGGCTGAGGCGACATGGTCAGGAGCGGGACCATCTCTTCGCTCACATCGAGCGCTCGGGATCGGCATGTGCAAGGAGGGAGCGGAGGCCCCTCTCCACTCATGCAAGGTGCTCGGGACACATGCATGCGGAGAGGGGGCAGCGGGTCCTCCCCGTCACACCGAGCGGACGGACCCGGCATGTGTGAGTCGGAATCCCCGAGCGCTGCAAGACTTCCGGGCAGTGCTGAGGCCGCAGTTGGGGAAGACCTGGACAGCAGTGGAAACTCACTCAGATTACCCAAGGCTGGTAGCAATGCGTTAGTGGCCATGCCCCGAGCTCCGAGGCAATCTGATTGTGGAGCCGTGGTGAAATGCAACCTGCCCTTGTAAGTTTGGAGTAGCGGTAGCGGGGGAAAATCCTCATGGTCCAGGACATTGAATTTATTTGACAGAGCTACATCTATGGTGGAAGAGGAACAGGACGACTGGTTTACTCGTTTACCTCGTCCGCAGCCACTACGGGCTACAACAATCCAGGGATCTGCTTCGGGCTACAACAATCCGGACTGGAGTAGAACTGATCGGGGCTTTAGGTCTAGCCCCTCGCTGAAGCCAATAGTGTTTGCCTGTATCTGTAGTTGGGACGCCGGGATTGGACGGTGAGGGCAAGTGCAGTGGACTGTGTCAGCCAGCTGGGCGCTGTTGGCGGTGGCCCGAGTCTTGCCCAGGACGATATTCAGGTCGCTCTCCACTCGGCTTTCACACATGGATATGCGTTGTTCCATAACAGCCACCCTCTGACTGAGGGTGATGCAGCTGTCACAGCTGGATGTAGAGGTGAGTGGGTGTCGCAGCTGGATGTAGAGGTGAATGGGTGTCACAGCTGGATGTAAAAGTGAGTGGGTGTCACAGCTGGATGTAGAGGTGAGTGGGTGTCACAGCTGGATGTAGAGGTGAGTGGGTGCATGGCTCACCTGTAGCCACACAGCCTGTGGCCTACTGGTGCACTTTCGTTAATTGGCTTAATTTTAAGCTTCGCGCTTCTAGAGGTTAAAACATAGGTCCAGGTAATAACCAAAGTCAAAAGCTGCCTCGGTGTTTATTATTGCCCTCTTAAAACTATTTGTTTGGGAGTCAATGTAACTAGCAAAACAGACTCCGACACATTCCTATATCCTGTCATGGTGAGTACAGAAGATTGGGTAAAAATTGACTATGCACATTGGATGACACTTTTCTTTATCCAGGAATGTTTTTTGTTTTTGTTTTGAATACCATGGCAATAAACAATTCAAGATATCTTTTTAATGATGAAATGTCCTCAAAATGTCACCTATAGTAGGAAGCGAAAAACCTGTCAATAGTTTACATATGAAAATGTTTTATGCTTTTTGTTAACGGTCTGTTTTGAATATATCATTATATCATCATATCATTAATGAGTAGTTTACATGCATACATTTCTATTCCATATTGGGTTGTTTTGTATTGAGTTTTGTTACACTGCAGTTCTGAGCTCTGAAGGAGGAAATTACGATGCATCTCCTGTTTGGATGCTTTTAGGTTGGCGCTGCTCTCAGACCGGCGTTTTCACCTGATACTCCATCTGATATCACAGCTAAAGCCTGTCAGGTGAGACTGTACACCTCTAAGTCACCAAATCATTGTTAAATCTAACTAAAACCCTTCCCTTAAGATTGCAATACTAAAATACAGAAATACAGGTTCAGCTTGTGCTCTGTCAACATTAAATGAACAGTTTTTGAACGTTTTTTGAGTTTGATGTAAAGACAGAACTGAATTTTAAGCCTGTTAGCTGTATGACTAATGTAATATTCTTGCAAAGGCAAAATCCTGTCAGGAGAGGGAATATACAAGTCCATTTATTCAAATGTGACCTTCTGATAGTAAAATTTGCCTCTCAGTAAAATTGATTCTTCAACATAGTGGTTTGTTAGCAGTACATGATGTTCTCATTTCAGAAACATTTTGTAACTGCAAAACTGATTGATAAAGACTATTAGACCATTTTCACATCTTGTTCAATCAGCATTTTGAGAGGTTTGCTAGTTTGGTAAATTGTTTATAGGACATTAGTGACAGCAGTTATAATTGTATGGTTGGCATACTGTTATCAATATTTAGTCCATAAACAAATATTAAGGTGATATCTAGCAGCCATTTCAGCATTGCATACTTGTATTTATGTCTTGTTTTGATGCTTCAGGTTTGCAGTACATGGATTGGCAGTGGGGTGGTGAGTGACTTGAATGACCTGCGGAGAGTTCACAACCTGCTGGTGTCGTCCCTGGACAAGGTGCAGACTGGGAAGGGTTCGTCTAGTCAACTGTACAGCGAGAGTGCTACTACGATGGAGAAACTGGCTGTTCTCAAGGCGTGGGCTGAGGTATGGGCAAAATCCACTGTTTCAGTCCAACATTAGTCAACATTATTTGTACAACACATTTTACAGGACCACACAATTTCGTGCTGGGTTAACGTAAGGTATATGTAATTGATCCCTTGTGTGGGAAATTTATTCTCTGCATTTCATCCATCCTTCAACCAGTGTCATACAGCACTCGGGCACCTCCACCTTCATGATCTCCAAGTAGGCTGCAGACCACTTGCAGTTTTATAGGCAATATGATGTCCTTTTTGACTGTGACAAACAAATATTCCGTATCATTAAAAGTAATGAGAGATGCTCAGACCAGATGCCATGTAGTCTGGTGGTCCTGGCAAAGGTGCCGCGGTACTCCAGATTCATTACGTTGGATTCTATTTTTGCCGGATGCCAGAGCCCACCGAAGCCTTTTCCCTTAAAGGTCCCATGGCATGAAATTTTCACTTTCTGAGGTTTTTGAACGTTAATGTGAGCTCCCCTACCCTGTTTAGCCCCCCCCCCCCCCCCCCATGGCTAAAAGTTGCGAAATGTCTAAACTGAGCATTTGCGGTCCTTTTCTGCGTTACACAAAACCAGTGCTCAAACGGGCGAGTTCGGACAAGGCACCTGATTGACGTCGGATCGGCAAATGCAGCTCCAGCCCCTCCCTCTGTCTCCGCTCAGCGTCCCTGTATATCCCGCCCATAGAGTTTGGACTGTGAATGCGCTACGCAATGCGAAATGCGTTTTTTTATTTGCCTGGAGGCACGTCCGAGTGTTTCTAGGCTCGCAAGTCCCTTACCCGACCCTCTGGACCTCTGAAATACCAGTGGTTTAATTTTATTTTCTGTGTAAATATGCTTTTTTTCATTGCAAATTCTCTCATCTGTCTTCCTGTGTTAAACACGGAAGAGAGGAGACGAGCTGCGCCGAGCTGCGGGGGAAACCCGCCCCCCCGCTCCTTAGCCAATCTCTCTGTCCTTCTCATTTGCACTGAAGCAGCAACACCCACAATAAAGCATTTTAGACACATATCTAGCCTCATGAAGACTGTCAGAGTCATATCTCATGCAGTGAGTGTTGATTTTGAAGAAGGATTCATTTACAGTATTAGGGAGCCATTAAGGAGCCATATAAAAGCATCAAGAAGTACCATGTCATGGGACCTTTAATAAATAAATAGTTATCTCGCAAACACGTTGTCTCACGCATGCAGCCTTTAGAGACGGTGCACAGCAGAGCTCCGGTCCTCCTGTGAGTGTCACACCACAATAAGACCAGTCCCACACTGGACCAGGAGCAGTCTAAGCGAGGCTTCACCTACCTCACCTAGTATGAAAGAATGCCTTTTGCTGTGGGATTTGTTGAGTTTCCAATGCACATTTTTCAAGTAAAAAGGAAAAAACATGAAAACAATGAATATAAATATAAGATACATCCTGTATATTTGGGTTGTATTATTCTAAATAATAAAAATGATTTTGATTTGTTGCCACACTGATTTGTTGCCACACTGAAGACATGTGTAGGGTGGCAGCAGCTGTGGGTAGGCATTTACAGGTGTTAATATTCTGTAGAAAAAAAATGTGTAAAAGCATTAGCACCTCCATTAAGACTAGCAGATGATGGACCATCCACTAGAAAAGTTACACAGTGCACCTTTTATATAGTAGCTTTTGAGGCCTGTGTTGTGATATTATAAATATAATTTGCAATGGTACTGTTTACTTTTTGAGGGTTTAGTACAAGTTCAACACTTTTCCCTTACACTTTTCCCTTGGCTTCACAGCAAGAAGGTTCCGGGTTCGATCCCCAGGTCGCCCAGGCCTTTCTGTGTGTGTTCTGTGTGGAGTTTGCATGCATGGTCTGGGTTTGATCCCTGGGTCGCCTGGGCCTTTCTGTGTGGAGTTTGCATGTTCTCCCCGTGTCTGGGTGGGTTTCCTCCGGGCACTCCGGTTTCCCCCATCAACCCAAAACATGCACCATAGGTACCTCCAGTTTAGGTCCTGACCAAACCGAAGCAAGAAGATCATGGAGATGGTCCCCGGGTGCTGCCCACTGCTCCTAATAACAGGATGGGTTAAATGCAGAGTAGAATTTCTCCAGTGTGAGATCAATAAAGTCACTTCTTTTCTTCTTCTTCTTACATATCCATATGGTATAATCATGACAATCCTGCATCCATGGGATCTTATAAAGCCCTCTTTACTTTTTTACTCATGTTCACTCAAGAGTTTTTTTTTTTAATTGCACTCTCCCTGTTAGTCTAATCTACCTCAGTAGTTTAGACACTGAATTGAATTTTTATTTAAAAACATTCTAAAAATATACTAACTATACTAACTATCTTGTCATTATATTAACACATGAACTATCATAGGTTTATGTTGTGGCGATGAAGATCAAGAAGGAGGCAGAGTCTAAACCTGCTAAACCAGTGAGGAGTGGAGATGAGGATGACGATGAGGAGGATCTCGGTGCAGATGTGTTGCCTCCGGACAGTCTGATCACTTTGGTCCAACCGGAGCTGCCCTCGCTGAGCCGTCTGTGGCTGGCCATGCTCCGAGACTACGCTCTGCTCACTCTGCCCGCCGAGTTCTCCAGCCAGCTGCCTCCTGAGGGTAAAGGATAGGGGCACTTCTTTTTACGTTTATTTTCAGCATTTTTAACCACAACAATAAAATAAGGAAACATTAAAAAAAAATTAAAAAGTAAGAAAAGGATCACTTTAAAAGCCTGTGGCATTTTTTTTCCACATCTGTGTGCAAATGTTTGTCTTGCCCCAGTACAGATATATTGTATAAGCAGCTCTTAAGATCAGAATAACCTCTGTATTGTCTGCAGATGTTATGATCTGGTAGTGCACTGTTGGCATGCTGGTTATTGCTAACTTTACCGTCATGTTAAACTCCATATCTGAAAATTGTGAAAAACCCTTATGACGGAAAATAATTGGGATGCTTGGAATGTATAAGGTCAGTGTGGTATAACTTTGGACCACTGCAAATCCACCAAAAATGTTCCATACTGTACCTATTTTTAGGAATTTAAGGAATATTCCTGGTGAAACAGTGAAGTTTGTCTACATTATGATGGACCTTGTGCCATGTGTTTTTCAGGTGGTGCATTCTACACTCCAGAGACCATAGACACAGCTCGGCTGCACTACCGCACCTCCTGGGCCCCTGTGCTTCACGCTGTGGCCCTATGGTTGAACAGCACTGAGTTTGGAGCTGAAGAAGACAAACCCGATTCTCCCTCTGCCCCAGCCAAAGCTGCAGGAGTCAATCAGGCCAAAACATTTGAGGAATCAGTCAAAGATAGAATGCATCTTATTTTGGGTAAACATTGTTTGTGTTTGTATTTTCACAGCCTGTAGCAACTGGTATTCCATGTACTTTGCAAGGTGTTTTAGTTTAGCTTCAAGCTTTGCTCTACATTTGCCAGGAGACACACCCTATTTGTATTTTTGCGTTTGCTCTCAGGTGTCAGCATTGAGTTTCTTTGCTTTCCACGTCCGGAGGAGCCCATAGAACATGTGATGTCCTGTCTGCAGGCCCTGTGCACTCTTCTAGATTCACCATGTGCCAAGATGCACATTGCAGAAGACCAGGTAAAGCTTTTCAAAATATAATTACAATTATAGCAAAAAAAAAAACTGGGTTTACAGGTGTCTGGTAAGACACTGGATTAAGTATCTGCCTGAAGGGGGAGCTAACTAAACAGAAACTAACAGAAACCCTTACCAGAACTATGTTAGTACTGAAGAAGCCACTTAGATGAGTCGTTATTTTTTTTGTTCAATTTTCATTTGCTATGGACCCATCCTGGTCTTCTAAGGGGTTCCACAGACACAATAATGTTTTACGAGTCATTGACTACACACAAGTGACCTTTGCTCTTTTTTGCTTTTCACTAGAGTTTGGTTACATTTTACCAGGGGTCAGTTGCAAAGTATCTTGAGAAATGTAAAATGTAATGCAATAGAAATGTTGGCTATGACCTTGTTGTTTGACAGTAACTTTTACTACTAATATTCATTTACTTTATTAGATCCAAGTTCTCTTTCTAAGATAAATATCCTTGGAGTAACCCCAACCAAGAATCTAATCTATTCTTTTTTTTTATTTCGGCTGCACAGTTGTGTAGTTATAAAATGTATCACAAATCTAACTGCATTTTTGTGAGTGCACATTGTAAACAACCCCAGGAGCATTAACATTTGAGAGAAGACTGAAATATTAACTGATAAACTAATCCAAGAATTTCGTGCATTTCTATTATCCAAATAATTGAAGACTTTGTGCCTTGGTTGTACCAATTGCACCAACAGCCCTGGCTATTATATTAAACAAATATTATCCCATATTAATATAAATACAAATACATTCAAGTCAGTTCATGTCACAGAATGTCCACCTCGCCATGCCTTGACTAATCTGACTGTTCTGTAGTTATTAGCAGTGGAGCTCCTGAATGTGCTGCACAGACTGTTACTGACCCGGGACCCTTCGGCGGTTCAACTCCAGGTCACTGCCGTTGTCCAGGAAACCATCAGGGCAGCACAGGACCAACTGCAGCGACAACGCACCTCCAAAAGTCAGACACTTTACATAACAACTTTTAGATATTTAATGTCATTTATGAGGTTTAGTTACTTAACTAGATAATGTCTGTATCTGTAGGTTGAAATGAAGTTTATATATTGCTAGTTGCTTCCAATTCTAGGGTTGTAACTACTGGAGGAACACAGCTTATATTATAATTTTTGTAAATGTATTCATGAAAAAAAGTATATTTAATAGTGCATCTATGTTGACCAAACAGTTCGAATTCCCAATTATTCAAATTCTTTTGAGCCCTAAAGGCATTCATAATTGCCTTTTGATCTATTGCCTTGATTGAGTCCCAGTTCCCAAGCGAAATCAATGCCCAAAAACAAAGAAATGAATGAGATTGAGTAATAATTGTGTTCCAAATGTATCTTCATTTTTTTAATGATCTGTTTAAACTGTGTTTTTCTTACCTTCAGGTAAAGATGAGGAGGTAGAGAAGGAGTCTGTGCCAGGCCTGGGAGAGGGAGGTGACACTGGGGAGCTGGTTCCTGGTAAATCCCTGGTGTTTGCCTCCATGGAGCTGCTGGTGTTTATTCTGGTTCGTCATTTACCACAACTCAACACCAAAATGAAGGAGTCCCCCAGCCACGCCGCGCTCAGGCCCCAGAGGCTGTCGGAGGAGAGTGCCCGGCTGGTGGCTCACACAGTGTCTATCCTGGCTGAGCTGCCCTCGCTCTGCACACCAGCTGGTGAGGCCCAAGGCAAACTACAATTCAAGTGAATTTTCACAGCTGCAGTAGAGTTTTATTTTTGTGTCTGTTAATGCTTAACAAAATGTACATATAAGGATCTTACTTTTGATGATCAGTGAGTTCAGAAGGCAGTTTACTCGAATTATATGTTTCTCTTAGAGTCTAAACACAACAGTCATAGGTCATACGTGGTACATAGGCGCATTCAAGGTCTGGTTTGTGCAGCTCTACTATCAGCCATTATGTCATAGTTGTAGTATCAATGTATCAAGGGCAAGGTCCTGATTTAAATTATCCAAATTGTTAAAATTGTGGGATTATCATCAGGTTTTGGTCAGAACACTGTTTGATAATGTTTTAGTTAAGGTGAAAACTAGCTTTAGCAAAATCTGAATGTATTCTTTTGTTAGAATATTGCATTTGTACATGATCCCTGTCAAATATACTTGAGGTTTAAGTAGTCTTGTTCTAACTGAATGTTTTCATATATTGGTCTATGCTTTTGTGAATTTAAATTTCTAAAAAAAAAAAAACTTGTTTGTTGCTGTGCAGGGAGCATGACCATACTTCCTACAGTGCTCTTTCTCATCACTGGAGTCCTGAAGGAGACCGCTCTGAAAACTGCCGACAACTCTGTGCCCGCTCCTGTTTCTGCAGCGCTACAGGCCATCAAAACCATCATCACCTCCCCCCTGGCCCGCGAGGAAACCATCAAGACACAGTGGACCACCCTTGTGAGGAGCAGCCTGGCCTCTGTGCTAGAATACTCACAACCAGGTTAGTACAGAGATGGATGTAAGATTCTTGGATGTGTTAATGTCATATTCTGAAATGGAAGCCAGTATTCCTGTATGGATGATTATGGGTCATCATTGCAATTATCCAAAATATGTTTCATTATTTTAGGACAAATATCTAAACAGTAAACCAGGGGTCTTCAACGTTTTTCAGGCCAGGGACCCCCAAACAGATGGCGAACTGGGCCAGGGACCCCCTACTATATATACGGCATAGAATTGTGTTTTATATTAAATTGAGCTTAGTGTCATGTATAAACATTGCTACTCTGTTATGGTACATCCAATACAAGGAAATAATACACAGGTTAATACTGTATTTTACACTATAAAATATAAAATTATATTATTTTAAAGTGAAATCAAAAGATTTCGCGACCCCCCTGCAGTACCTCCGTGACCCCCCTGTTGAAGACCTCTGCAGTAAACTATATGTATTTACACTAGTTAGTATGTTGTAATTTAAATGAAATCTTTTATTTCTATGTCATTGTTTCAGCAGGTGTTAAAATTGTGCCCTGCTAACATTTTGTGCATTTTTTTTTCTCCATACATTAAGTCATACCACAAGAAATATACAGGCGTTGAGCAGTTTATAAAGTTTATAAAGACTTGGTTAAATGTAATTTATACACTAGAGAAATTACTTAATTACTCAAACATTAAAATACAAAAGCAATTTGTAATGACAAGAAAAAAAACTTTAACCATAGCAATTTTACCTACATACCTGTAAAAAATGTCAATGTCATTTGAAGTCCAATGTGGCTCAAAGAACTCTTCTTTCTAAGCAAACTGAACTTCTGGACTGATGCAAATGTGTGTATTTGTTTAGATGATTCCCGGCCTGACATGGACAACGTCAGCATGTTGACAGCGATCACTTTGTTCCTGCTCTCTGCGGGCAGTGAGCTTGTGGGTGTGACTGTGCTGCAGAAGGGCTGTATGGACCGGTATAGGAATGCCCTCAACTCTGGGGATCCCTGGGTAAGCATCTGCAAACTGGCAAACACCACTTTTAGCCCCTCTTAAGTATATATTATGAATAAGTGTTATCTACAAAAAAAGTCACAACTTTTTAAAAAGGCTGGATTCTTTGATATATTTGCCCCACTGGTAGTATTCAGATATAGAGGGTGATATTATCGTTCTTCCAAGTTGGGGGCAAGAGACAGTTTCCCTATTGATTACAATAAAATACAATATCCTATAGGTAAATTCTCATATGTTGATCCTGATTAGTTCTATTTAGTGACATCACCCTTGTACCATTAAAACAAAATAAACAAGCAAACATTTTAACATTATTCGTTTTAGCTGCCCCCATCTGCATTAAAATGATTGGCGTATCATCATCATCATCATCATGTTGTGATGTCATCTGAAACCCAGCATTTTGTTCAGATTAATTCAAGACAAAATATCACTAAACTCTGTAAGGTGATTAATTTGTCTGACTAGTGACTACATTTAGGAAGTACTTATTTAGCCTCAACTGCCTTTTAATTAATTTTTAAGTGAAATGGATAAGACACTGTAAATATAATTTATATATGGTTGCACAGATTATTACAGAACAATATGCTAACTAAACTTGTTTCTTAAAAAATAATAATCCTATCTATTACTTTAATTACTTGGTTCTGTTATGCAAAACTAACTCTATTTCTCCTCTTCTTTCAGTTGGAGGCCCGGTGTTATCAGCTGCTCCTGTCCGTGTTTCAGCACTGCAGTCGCGCCCTCTCCACTCCGTACATTCACACTCTGGCTCCGATCCTGGTGGAGAAGCTGAAGTCTGTGGAAACCGATCGACCTAAGACCAATGTCGAGCTGCAGGCTGTACAGGAGGGGATCAGGGTCCTGGAGATGCTAGTCAGCATGGGGGAGGAACAAAACAGTAAGTCTATGTCTGCTATGAGAAATAGAGCTAGTAAGTCTATCTCTGCTACAATAGCAATTGACAGTATAAAACAAATTATTATATCTTTGTTGAAAGGTCCCCAAAATATCAGCTATAAAGGAAGCTCAAACCCAGGAGTACAACACTGAATGTATTATGAATGTGTGTTTTATGAATTTTATTCATAAAATGTATAAACGTGGTGAACATTTTTTGCATGTTTTCTGACAAGTATTTCCATTGTGATAGTTGCAATTAGTAGAATTCAGCTTATGGCTCACATTTTAAACACGTCCAAGCACATTAACAATTGAGGGAAGAGTAAAATATATATATATATAGCTAAACTAACACAAGAATCTCATGCTTTGCAGTTTCTATAGGTTCATCTTACTCGTGTTGTAGATTATTGCATAATGAGTAGATTATTGCATAATAAATAACTGAAGCCTTTGCAGCAATTGTGATTAATTGCATTTGGGTAAAAATATAACTGATAATGGTTAGATATTCTCTTTGATTTAGTTCAATACAGTTTAATCAGAACTGTCAAAACAAGATGACCTAGACTTGGTGGTTGTTTTATTTTCATATTCACTTCATCAAAATTGCATTCATATTTTAATTTAACTACTTAACCAATACAGAAATCACATGCATTTCAGACCATTTTTGTTGGTCACACTCAGCAGTTTTTTTTTTTTTGTTTTTTTTTTTAATTAACAAGACCCCATTAAGACTTTTGAATAATTGAATATTTTCAATAAATGTGCGACACAGCTTTTATGCTTAATAACAATCTCTTATAATTTGTTTCACGGATTAGACGCTTACATGTGTATTTCTTGAAATCGTTTTAAAGGTCATACTGCCTTCCTTTCTTTGTTTTAATCTATTAATTGTTATAGCTGGCTGGACTGAGCTTATGCATCGTATCAGATAATCCTTGACATTGTCCTTTAAAAATACATGCATATGAGTAATCTTGTCTAAGAAGATTATTTAGGCATTGAACGTCTGACATGAAGCCTTTCCTGGCCTTATTCCTGGTGAGCCCCTTATCTGAAGAAAATAAATATACCCTGAAATCTGACTACACTTGTATTTTTATACATTAAAAATGAATAATAGTGATTCTTTGTCGCCAAAGTTAAAAACTTGAAGACTGTTGATACTTGACAAATGTATTCATTTGAGGGCAAACCTTTTAGTCATTTAGCTTGAGTTTGAGTTTAAGAACAAGTAATGCATTTGTTATAAATGCTGTTGTCGACTAAATAAATTAGTCTTGCCCTGTGCAGTGTCAGTGACAAACTGACCATGTAACTGGCATAAATTGCAAGTTTTAGTAGAGAAATGTTACTAAAGTGCAAATTTGTACGTTAAAAATAAAATCATAATTTACGTCTGAAGCTTCAGCTGACAGCATGCCTCCTCCTTGGCATTGGTATGATTCCATACAATCTCATTAATAACATTTGATAATTTGGTTGACAAGAAGTGACTAAATGCCTACAGCCGTATGTGTGGTAAATAGGAGAAAACAACAAAACAACAAAAGGCTCATTTTCTACATCAGCCAAGTAATTTAGAGAGTGCATATAATATCCATTAGTGACTTCACTGACTTGAGAGGTTCTTGGATTCAAGTTACTTATATACCCAATAAATCAAACTTGACAATAGAAGTGAATGGTTTTACCAAACTACGTGTTTTTTTAAAATATATATATGTATATATACAGGGGTCCAGTTATTGGCTCTCCTCGTCCCAACCCTCATCTCCTACCTCTTGGATGAAAAGGCTATCTCCTCCGCACCACCGGTCTCTAAAGGTCTTCACGAGTTTGCACTTCAAAACTTGATGCGTATCGGACCCCTGTACCCAGCCGCCTTCAAGATCGTCATTGGTGCTGCCCCAGAGCTCAAAACTCGCCTTGAATCTGCCATAAGGGCCAACCAAGCCAGTAGTAAAGCCAAGGCTGCAGCAAGACAAGCCCAACCTACTGTACAGGTTGGACCAACCATAAAACTAAAAACTAGCTTTTTCTAAAGACTTATAAAACATGCTTTATTTTAATGTAACTTGATGTCATATCTGTCATTTACTGATGTGTTTTATTTATACTGGTACACATTTTACTTAGTCCTGATTTTTAAGTATTTTTTGTAAATAGTGACCTTTATTTGAATGTTAAATCATGCTGCTGAATTAATGGATCTAATTTTCAGACAGATACAGACGTATCTGTGTGAACCATCTCTGAATTATTTTTGTTTTATTTAGATTTCTTTTATTTAGCATTCCTTGTCTTCACTTGATTTGTTTATCCTATGATAAATTACTATGGTCGTGTATATAATTGTGAAATACATAATAGATCATATCAGGATTACATGTTTACATTGTTTTATTGCATACATAAACCTTATGGGTTTAACAGAGAGATCCTGTCTCATTTTAAGCAGATGTTGCCATTAAAATATGTCTGAAATTGAAAATTTGAAATTGAAACTGAAAACTTTTAAAGACAAAACACAAGAGCATCAGTGTTCTACAATTTCATCTTTGACATAAATTGTCAATAAGTGCGTTTGATTTACTGTATCTGCTTGTGAAGTGATCTGCACACATAATAAATTATTTTATTTGAATTATTTTATTTGAATTGTATTTGTCCATGTGCTGATTGAAAAGCACAGCAGAATCTTGAATACTAAGAAGGGAAGAGCCTACTATAGATATAAAAATCACCATTTCACAGCATGCTTGTTTCTGCATAAACTGGATTTTTTAATGCAGTTATTCAGGACTATTATTATATTATTATTATTATTCAGCATGACTGGGAAGGTCATGTCTGAACCATGAATTTGACTAAATGTTTACATTTTGTATGTCCAAATACGATTTAAGGCATATTTTGTTAAGAGTCCAGTGGTTATTTATTAAATGGAGCGTGAGCTGTGCGGACTCGTGAATCGAGCGCACCCCGTGGACACGCTGTGGGCGTGGCCGCGCGCTGACGTCACTCGGTGACAGCTCGCTGTCAGAAGTGAGTTCATTCTCGAGCCGAGGAGACGGAGCGCCGTGACCAGCTCAAGCCCTTCCTTTGGTATCTAGCGCTAAAATCCGCGATACAACGGAGAGAGCGTACCCGCGAGCCCGGCCATGGACGAACAGGCGGGCCCCGGCGTGTTCTTCAACAATAACAACAACTCCGTTTTACCGGGGGCTGGGAAAGGAGCGCTGCCCGATGGCGACGCAGGGGAGGCGGCCAGGGCGCAGTACAGTATCCCGGGGATCTTGCACTTCCTGCAGCACGAATGGGCCCGCTTCGAAGTAGAAAGGGCACAATGGGAGATGGAGAGAGCCGAACTACAGGTAAAACATCGCTTTTATTGCCCCGATGGTTACGTTTAGTGGGAATAACGGGCCGTATGTGCGTGGCTTTCTGAACAGTCTCTTCTAGAGGCTCTGATTGTTCTGCTGTTAGCTTCTTAGCGTTAGCTTCTGGGCTAAAGCAGCTGCAGCGCCCCCATGACCCGACTTCTCGACGACTGTTTGCTTCTTTTATCACGTCTTAAACGAGAGAAAAGCAGCCCATCTGTATTTCTGTTTGTCTGGACACTCTAGCAAACATAGATTCGCGTGATGGATAATTGTTTATTGAAACTAATCCCGTAAAGTGCATTGCGTTGTTGACAGTGTGCTGGAAGACGCATTGACTGGGAGCATCGTACTTATGTGGTAGTAGTAAAGCTAAACTAGATGCCTTTACCTAATTATACTGTACTGGTAAATTATGTTAAAACTCTCGTAAACATTCCCATCATTGCAACAAATCTACACATATTATTGAAGCTACTACGCACCCAGTTTGTGTTATTACGAAGAGGGTTAACTGTAGCTGCCATGTCACTGCCATTGCTGAAGTCACCCACCAAAATGTTTGCCACTGTCAACCTGTTTGAGACAGACCACGGGGTTTATTGGCCCACCATCTTAGAGAGAGAGAGCTTTATGGCTTTGTACCAGCAGGTCATCTGATGAGCTGCAGTTTGTGTTTCCTGGTAGTGATCCAGGATTTTCCAGTGCGTAATGTAAGGGCAATGGGAGATACAGCTAAGGCACTTTATCACCCCTTGCATCTCTTTTGGAGTTCATTGTGATCTTCTATCTCAATAAGTTTAAGAAGTAACTTCTTAAACTTATACTAGTTTAGTATGTAACTTTATTGCTGTGCTGTAATATTGACCATTTACCTGCAGTGCAATGTAGTATGCATGGTTTGAACATGTCATCTATTAGCATAATGTGAGATAGTTGGAAGTATATTTGAAGTAAAATTTCACTGTTGTGTGCACATTTTCAGGGGCTTTTATTATTCAACTATTATTTCATTTGCAGCTTTGAAATGAACCTCTTCATAATTTATTTAACTCTTTGGACTGTGTGTCCAAACTTATGGTCCCTTGTTTCCAGTCTACTCTCTGACCTCATCCAACAAAGAGATGAGGAGGAAGTCTCTAGTAGTGTCTGTCCATTGTAGTAGGCTTTGACTCATTGACTCTGGTGTGCTCTCTCTGTGCTACTGTACTGTTCTTCCTGTCTGCAGTCTGTCATAAAGACCGCTTATCAGAAAGCACCAGCATCTGTGGTAAGGCGCACTTGGGTCGCTAAAAGACTTGTGGGCTGGTTAGTTTGTGGCGGTAAAAGTGTGAGCGCAAAATTTGAGTTGGAGGTTATGCTGACGTGAAATAAAAAGGTGTTTCATTTCATTGGCTACATGACAACTTTTGGTTCGCTCTCCATCGTACCCAGAGATTTCTGAATATATGCAGTTAAACGTAACATATACAAATAAATTAAACTGCATAAAGGTCTCAAGTATGGATGTTTTTTCATTTAATACTGGAAAATAATGGTTAGTGATATGTGAAAAGTTTGTAAAATAAATCTAAAGAATATTAAGTTATTAGTGCCACATGCCATTTCTAAAAAGTGATAAAAGGAGAAGTTCAATTTGTCAACTGGACAAAGTTTGTTTGGTTGAAGACGTTTCGCCGCTCATCTAAGAGACTTCTTCAGTTCTGGTTCTAGTGCTGGTTAGTCCCTGTTTAGAACCAGAACTGAAGAAGTCTCTCGGATGAGCGGCGAAACATCTTCAACCAAACAAACTTTGTCCAGTTGACAAATTGAACTTCGCCTTTTATCATGGATTCTACCTGGATGACTAAAAAGTCTTAAAAATGTCTTTAAAATGTAACTTGTTGGGATTTAACTTTATACAGCTTTGATGAAATATGTTGCTGGAATAGCCAATTTGCTTTTTTGTTTACAATTTCTTCTCTACAATTATGTGAAACTCGCAGCTCTGATGAATGTATTTTGCCACCTTGTAATGACCTTGAAGGATTTGTTGAAGGTGTGACAGTACATGGATCATTTTTGTTTAAAATGCCATCTTCACTGACAAGTACAAGTACATTTAGGAGATAACTCTAAGGCTGCAGTAAAGCCCACAGTTGACTTTAAAGGAAATTTCCCCAAATACATTTAAACATTACACAAGAAGTTTTCAAAGTAGTTACATGATATTAATAGTAAACAATCAAACATTACCACACAAAGCACCCACTGGCTGGATCCTAATAAAAAATAAACACAAAGTTTTTTCAGTTTTAGTTAATTTCATAGTCTTTCTAATTTCATTATATATCACGAAAGAGCTATATTGTGATAAACAATAGTATTGACAGTAATGCAGGATATTCTTAGTAATACATTAAAAATAAACATTATACTTAAAAGATATGAGCTGCAACTGATAAATAGCAGAATTATGCCATACAAGTTACTTTTTCAACCGATTACAGCTCAAATCTCACCGTTATTGCAAAGAAAATGTGTAAATATTGAGGCAGAAAAAATATTCTTCCATCTATCATATTGAACAATAAGTCGATAGTAATTATTGTGACAGGCTTATTTGTATTCCTTCTTTTACCGAATAATAGAGATGCCAGATGTGGGGTAGCAATGAACTGTCCAATCTTGTTACCTTTTATGTAGTAAAGTAATAACATTCTTCAGTCCCATTACAGATCCATATCAAAATGAATGCATACTAACTTTGTTACATATGTTGTTGGTAAAAGCAATTGTATTACATGACTAGTATCAAGGTTGACAATGCACCCAAAGCTTTATCTGTCAAACTTTTACTAGTGTGTATCTATGGTGTGGATTTATCACTGTAAATGCTATATTTCCTGTAGATTAAAGGCGTCATAAGGTGAACCATCATTCAAACCAGCCTCAACTCAAGGTTATTAACAACATTATCAAAAGCTATATATTTGACTCTATAGAAACATGTTGTGATTTCCACACCTTTATACCTGCTGTGACTGTTTTAGCCAAACCCAGGAATGCTGTCTGTCCAGATAGTTCACGCAAAGCCACTCCTCTGATTGGCTAATAACATTAATAACTTGTAAAGGCCCTGTCAGCTGAGATTAGAATACTTCATTGATTGGCTCAATTTAACTCAAAATGGCTAAGTATCTTTCAGTATAATTAAGGTTGCATTCATACTTGTACACACAAAACAAATTTGGGAATAACCTCGGACTAAACCCGTAACTAAATCAGGAATAGACTAGGACTGGACTAAATCTGGATACCTGTGAATTCACTCTTACTCAAGGTAATCTAATAGGCTCTTTTTGCGTGTTTATTCCCTGTAATAATAATTTGTTGTAAAGTGTAAATCAATTTCCATCAAACTTTTCAAATGTAAATGTTAAATTATCTATCATCACTATTCTTTTTTGTGTTTTACTAGTGTTTGTAATATCAGTCCATTTATGATTGTACAATTGCATTACCATGACCAAGACACTTCCTATGTGGGTTGGTAAAGTTTGTGTATCTTAAGTCACAAAATTACCCACAGTATGTTTTAATGGCTAGTTTGGTTAATGTATGTTTATTTTTTTTATTTTTTTTTTTAAAGCAGAAAATACTATATAGATTTCACTGCCTCATTTGCCCAAAACAGAATGGTGTGAGGATCTGATTTCTAACATTATGGGGACAAAAATCTGTACATACCCACTTAATGATGACCTGCCTCTCTTATGGGGCCAAAAATACCCATAAATTCTTTATTATTATACAAAATTTAAAGTTCAGGTAAGGGTTAAAATAGGTTAAGGTTAGGTTTTAGGTAAAGTCTAAGGGTAGTCAAGCAGGGAATATGGTTAAGGTTAAGGTGAAGGTGAAGTTGAGTCTAGGATATGAATACAAGTGAATATAATGTTCCAAAAAAGCATGGGAAACCAACTCGTGTGCCTGTGTGTGCATGGTGCTGTGTGTTCTGCTCCTGTGCCCTGTGTCCCTGTGCCTTTGTGCCTCTGGTCCTGGGGAAATCCCTGCTCCGCCGGTGTCCTCTTGCTGAAGGCTTGTTTCAGCAGCAGCAGCACCGTCCTGAACCTGACACCAGGAGAGGAGGAACGTGACGCAGGGCTCAAACACTCGTGCCTTATTCTGGGAACAGAAGCAAGACACGATTGTTTAACGACTGACTGATTTGTTCAACCAGTGCTGCCTCACAGAGCAATAACCCTTTGGGCCAAATGTAGCGTAAGGTTTTATTGTAGTCATATTAAAATGCCAAACAAAATTTTGATGCTATGATGAAAAGACTTGATGCTCTATATCTATTTCAATACCACCATGATGATTCAAAATCATTTTTTTAGCCAATAGATTTCTTCAACACAAAGTTCAATTGCATATTATGAAGTCCATACTTCCTCTATAGATAAGGAGACTATAAATAGTCTAAAACTATAGAAGGCAAAAATGTCCTTATGTCTGTAATGGCTTGTTCAAAGATGCCTTGAAAGAATGCATTGTTATTCTAAGTGTCCTGTAACTGGGCGACCTTGTGGCATCACTTGCAGATACAAAAGTTTAATGTCATATTGTGAGACATGCCAGGCACAGCAAAAAGATGTCCACGAAGACGAGCAGTGGCCGGACCCTCAACTAGAATAGCTCTTAATCTTTCAAAAGTTGGAGCCTTTCCAAAATATTGCAGGTTACATTTCAAGAATATTCAATAAACTACTTATTATTACATATGTCTTGTTTTCCTCTGCTCTTCCCCAAGTGCCATCCAGTGCTACCTTTGGAGCAGCTAACATGAGTTTAACCTCATTACAATGACTCAGGGTATGTTGAATTTACTTAAGGCACAGATTGTTGAACTCTGCAGAGCCTTAAGGACCAAACCATGCATAAACATTGTGGTGTGGTTGGAGTCTTGCAAAAAAGGGTGTCGCCATCATTCCTCGGCACATCCACCCCCGGGCCGCAGTTATTTCTGTTTGCCCACCTCGTATGCTACAGAGAGATACAGGCTCAATGTTTGTGCCCCCGGGAGTCAACATAGAAATGACAAATGTTTGAAGAGCAATCCATTTTAAAGGTACACTAACAAGAATGTGTCTGGATGTTTATGTCAGTATAATAGACTGAGCACCATAATAGAAGTAAGCACCATTGGAAGACGTGAATTTAACTGTGGTACATGTAGTGTTACCTGTCCCAATATTGTTCCAGTATATTCTTACAGATAAACTCAGCTTTGTAAATTGATCGATCTACTTTTTACTTTTCTTTTAAAAGGCTTGTGGTTTTATTCCATATACTATTTGATACTAAAACTAGTGTCAAAACTAGATTTTCATTTGAACAAGTTTCAATACTGAAAAACAAACAAAATCAACACCACACAAAAAGGACAACTGGATTTTGTAACCGCTTATAACCTATAAAAGGAAATCGCTTAAAGCCCCAGTGTGTAGGATTCGTGGCGCATAGGTGGATGGTGCTATTGCACTTTGTTTTAGCTACGGCAGACCTCGAGGGCGCGCGCACGAGCCACGCGCCGCTACTGTATAAATAAAACGCAGTCCTGTTTTTTTATTTTTTCCTCATGAAAACACGCATTCCCGATCATGTACCATGACACTCTACACATCAAATGAAACCTTACAGTCTCCTCTTTTTGACTATGGAATTCATTTCCCTGCACAATAATCAGTCCCCGAGCACATGGGGCTTTTATACGGAAAAGCACAAAACGAGATTAGCTTACCTTAGAAGGCTCTGCACAGGTCAAACTCTGTATTTCACCATAAACTTGCTCTCAATTTGTCCGTAAGGATCCAGCGAATAAAATCCAGTAAAACAATTTAGTCCAAAACACGTGTTAGATCCATTACGACGTCTGATCTGGCAGCATGCTTGCGTTGTTTACCCAAAACCACGAGCCTTGGCGAAGGCGGAGCCCAAATGTCCTTCTGCGGCTCTCGTATTCAAAATGGTTGCCTCTGCATGGGGAAGATCCCCCTTTTATGTGACTATATCTAAGTCCAAAAGAATACTTTGATTTCATGATGGAAGTGAAAAGGCTTGGAAAACAATGTATTTTTGAATGGGTATCTTCAATTTCAGTAATTAACGGGTAAAAATCTTACACACTGTCCCTTTAAAGAAAAAAAAAAAAGTACCTTCATTCTACAGACTATCTTTTTAGTTACTTGTTTAGTTTAGTTATTCCAGTCTATCCTACTCCCCTTATTACCAACACAGAAGTCCAGAGTTGTTTGACTGCCCATCAAATATTCACTGAGCAGATCACAGTGGCTTTAAAAGGGTTTCTATTTTTGCTGCAGCGAGCGCCTGGAGGAGGTACCATGTTTACTAACTCTAGCCTGCTCCACTGTCCTGCTTGGACCAGTCCCAGCTTCTCTGCGCTTCGGAGATGTACATCCGACAGAGGGGCTGTTAAATCCCCAAATCTGCTCCGTTCATTCATTGAGCAGGCGCTGGCTCTGTGTGGGAGTATGGGAGTGTAGGACAGCTGTCTGCTCTGAGGTCATCAGGGTGTCTGCAAATGAGGTTCACAAACTGGAATCCTCCTTCGACCCAACCATAGCTTTTGGAAAATGGTCCATGTCGGCCTGGCAATATGTTTCCCTTTATTGCTATAAAACATAAATAATACATACTTTTAACCAGTGCCATTTAACACAGACATGTGTGTTTTGTTTTTTTTCTTCGAGTCTGAACTCCAAAACACATTTGCTGAGTATTTGCTGTAGACACTGATGATTAAAAATGACTAAAGCTTGTTGTCAGTTATAGAAGTTGTTTTTTTTTGTTTTTTTTTTACAATAAATCAAGGATAAAAATGTGATTGATCTACATAAGGGAAGAAAAAGTCATTAATGAATTTTTTGCCATATCACCATGCACTTTTGACCCAAAGATCATGCCTGGCAGTGTTTTCTCCGGACTTAAAGGTTGTATGGAAGGTGTATTTGTTTTTGTTTTTTTTGTCAGTGATAGCATTATAGAAATACAGCAGCCTTGTAATTATGATGACCAAAAAAAAAAAAGAATGAAAATCCATCAACTGTGGATGTGGTGGGGCCAGATAAATTTTAGCCAATAGATAACGAGGCTATCTCGTTATCTGTTGGCTGTTAGGTTGTCAATCAAACTCCCTACGTTTCTAGCGTAACTGACGTACCAGCGTGCTGGGATTACTTGGTTTACGTTCGCCTCTCAGGCATTCCACAGACGCAATACGCTGTTTACTCAACCAAAGCTGAGGTTCTTAGGGGCTTTTTCTAACTGTAGCTTCTTTGCAGTTGTTGCAATGGCAGACAAGAATCCACTACCAGTTAGCCGCAAAAGAAAGTCTGTTTTTGAGATTGCTGAAAAAAGAAGAGGAGGGGAAAAGAATGAAACTTAAACTAATGTGATTTTCTGAGATTCCATCCATCGATGGGAGTGCCGTGAAGCAGAGGGTCTAAAGACTAATGTGTTGGTCGCTAAATTACTTCTGGACAGGAAACTTCTGCTTATCATTTGAAAACGTACAGTACAGTTACAGCAGTAACAGCGATTCTGAACGCGCAGCGTAAGCGTAAAGAGGAGGCGAGAGGAGGCATTTCTACTTGGGGAGCTGTGGGGGAGGGGCAGTGGTTTCATGCATTTGCAACATTTGAAAAAGGACAAACAGTCGCTGGATTTTTCCTTCTTTGCAAATCCTCTATACATCCTTTAATTGAGCCCTGGTGATTTAAAAACTATTATGTCTCGTCAATGTGTCGCCTCTTCTCAGACCGAGCTACACACTTTTTATTGATCCATCATTTGTCTCTGCCAGGACTGCTCCTCCAGGACATCCAGCCCACTATATTTGTAAAGAAACCGCTGATGTTGAAAAATACCTGCCTGCTGTTTCTCTGTGCGGCCATATTGTGGAAAATGAATGCAGCAACATGAGGGAGATGTGATCCAGCTGCCCGGAACATCCCAGACCTGTGTCTGTATTGGGGGGAAGGAGGGTGGGGGGGTGCACGCAGATATTGGTGGATAAATACCACAAAATAAAAGTATACGAACAACACAAGGCATGTTATAGATATAATAATAATGGTGAATCCACTGTGTACTTGTATATAACTTTAATAAAAGTGTCCTCATGACATGCACCAACAACATAACAAGAGTCACAACATCCTCTCTGCCCCGATGCTCTCTGGTCGCTATGGTAATGCTTAAACATGCCTTCAGAATAAGAGATGCATCACAAAACAAATATAAAGTACATGAAAAATTCAACTCACCATAACGCTGAATCAATGAGAGCCCTGAGCTTGTTTCTCTGCTACGAGATCCATCTTGGCGTAATGGGAGACAATGACACCCGAAGTGTGTTGCGTATGTCCAGTCTACTCCGTAACTTTTATCCAGAGTACCAGTTGATGTCTCGAACATACTTTTAAGGCCGCCTCATTGGAGAGCTGGTCGCTGCATGTTCTGGAGAGCGGGCGGTGCGTGGGAATCACCTGTTGCAATAAATCCATATTTTCAGTAGGTCTCCTGGTATTGTCTGTTAAATCCAGCTTTCTTTTTCTTAGTGGTCATCGGCTCTTCTTCTGTCTCCTCACTGGGCCTTTTCCCCTTTGCAAAGAAATTTTCCAAAGACGTCTGTTTTTTCCTCATTCTGTTGGCATGTGGGTTTAATATTAACGTACGTTCACACTGCAGCCTGAAGTGACCCAAATCAGATTTTTTCGCCCCTGTATCTGATCTTCTAATGACATTCTGAACGACACAGATCCGATTTTTTTCAAATGCGATCCAGGCCATTTGTGGTCCTAAAACTGATACATATCCAATCTTTTGGCATGCGCCAAGTCCGTTCAGACTTCAGTCTGAACGGCTAGGTCGCGTTCATCCGACCTGGGCATTTCCTCCAGTAAGAGTGGTACAAGTCGGCGCTCACAAATGTACACACATTCTCGTCATGCGAAAATAGTATATAAACTCCATACCGGTGAAGCACAGAGCAATCCCACCGCTCTTGTCTGCGACTCCGCGCCCACACGTTCATTTCTACCGACGTAGCTGCCACTGCCCCACAAAACACTGTCCTTGTCATTCTCCGTCTCCTCTTTAAAACAAATAAGCTGTACATGTTCTGGCTCCGAGCAACTTTTGGCTACTTCCGTAAACACTGAGCACGCTCGCAGCACGTGACGTCGTCGTGTCCTCCAAGGCGCACGTGGGCATTTAAAATTCACACTGGAGATCACATACAAGTCACATTTTTAAAAATGCAAAAAAAAAAATCTAAAATTAAGCCCTGCAGTCTGAACGTAGCATCGTGCACATGGAAGTCGACGTGCTCTTTTTGGAACACGGACAGACCACTCAAAATGAAGGGTTGGGGTAATGAGCCACCGCGGCCCGGTACCAAATGGCCCACGGACCGGTACCCGGTGGTTGGGGACCACTGGTTTACATCATCTTGTGGCAATCCATGTTGCTCCTGTGTTTTAAAGTTTGTATATTCTCATGTAGAGCTGGGCGGTATACCGCTTCATAGTGAATACCATATTTTTATTAATATTAATTTTTCATATATCCCAATAGTGGTGAGTGTGTGCGCACAAAACGTCGGGAACACAAAGCGGCGGAATGTCGTGCTGTGGGATATTGTTTGAGAGGGGGTCTCTTTTGCAGTGGTACCACACAAGCTGCATGTGGCTGCATGAGAGCGATGGAAGCACAGTGTGTGAGTGGTGAAAATGTTAGACACAGAGGAACTTGTACTGAAAAGAGGAGCCGTGTCAGTTGTGTGGAAGTACTACAGCTTTAAAAAATCTGACGCTGATCAAACAACCATATTCTGTAAATGTGGAATATGAAGAATGCATGAAACTAAGATCTGCATCCTCTTCCTCGTCTGCAGGTAACGTTCAAGTTGGCGCTGCAACACAAAATGCAACTCAGACGTCACTCAAAGAAGTGTTTGCTAAGGGGACTGCCTACGAGAAGAACAGCAAATGGTGGAACATTATTACCAACGCTATTACTGTCCACTTTGCCAAAAAACTATTCTAGTCATTCTAAGCCAGGGGTCGGCAACCTTTATCACTCAAAGAGCCATTTGGACCCGTTTCACACCGTAAAGAAAACACTGGGAGCCACAAAACCCTTTTGAAATTTAAAATGAAATAACACTGCATATAACGTTTTTTTTATTTATTTATTTTTTACCTATGTGCCCTAGAGTTACATTTTGAAAATGAACAAACTAAAATAAAATACATTTTAATTAAATACAGTGGTCCCTCGCTGTTTCGCTGATTTTTTTTTTTTTTATAGTGTATCAACACGCATTGTGTTCTGGATCCTGATTGGCTAAGGGACTGTAGACTTTTGTCTTTGTCAGTCATTCTCCTCCGTACCGCATGTCTCCTGTACAGTACAGAATGTGTTCAGTTTGCCAAATTTATTTAAATGTTTGATCACGAGCAGTGTGACTCTGAAGCAGTGACGGACTGAGCGGTCTGGCATTTGGGCACATGCCGTGCTCGATCACGGATTTGACCACGATGACCAGGTGCACGTGTCCGTGCGCACACTTCTCCGGGTGGTCAATGAGCATCGGGAAGTAGCAGCAGTGTTTCCCTAGAACGAACTGGTGGAACCTGGAGTCCAGGCGGTGGAACCAGTCCTGAGAGCGCACGTTCTCACTACAGTTCTGTGTTTGAATGAGAAGCAGTCCGAGCCGCACCAGGCTCCGCTTTCAGCCCCAGTGCGTCCTTCTCTGGAGCATGAGGAAGGATGCGAAGACCAGGGACAGACTCAGCACTGGCTTCAACAGACCCAAAAAGAGCCGGGACAGACTCAGCAGACTCAGCGCATGGTGCAGAGCTGTAGAATCCCCCCCTCCCGTTCCACAGACTACGGGCCGCTTGTAAAATGCCAGGGCTGATGATCCCAGTCCATCACTGCTCTGAAGTGCTGTGTATCTTTGCAAGTTTTCTCCCCAACAAAACCCGCAACTGCGCAGTGGCGCCAGGCGCCTCGGTCAGAGGGAGTGTGAAATACACGCATATTTATACACGCAATATAAAGCTGACTACTTCACGGATTTCGCCTATCGCGGGTTATTTCTACAACGTAACCCCCACGATAAACGAGGGACCACTGTACTGAGCCGCATCAGAGGGGCATGTGGCTCCGGAGCCGTGGGTTGCCGACCCCTGTTCTAAGCCAATTTACTGCAGTAATTATTCTCTAAATTATTAGGAAATGGGGTTAACACCTAGTCATGCATGGAAAAAAAAAGCTTTCAAATACTGTGACACCAATATAATTTTGAAAAATACTGTGATATCATATATTATTTTTGGTCATATTTTTGGTCATACCGCCCAGCTCTATTCTCACGGCCTGTGCACAGCAAGATGAATTTTTGCAAAGTATTCTTGGTTCGTAAACTCACAAAAATCCATCAGTACTGCTCTAGTTGTTTTGGAGACTAGACCAATCACAGGGCAGCAGTGGGAGGTGTTTTGTAAATTTTGACACAGGAAAGATGTCTGAGCTTTCCTCTCAATTGGATTTAACAAAAGGTTGAATTCTTGCTGTTGACTCTTCGCCCAATCAGCTTGAAGTATTCATCTGAATCTTCTTTCACCAGACTGATAAAGTGAAGCCTAACTCATTTCAGAGTGCTACAAATAGCAATCTAGTGTTAGCCCAAAGTTAATGAGAAACACTGCCCTGATCTGTTTGCAGCCAGTACCCTTGTCACAGTAAACTGTAAAATGAAGATCAATCCACACAGGTAAGCAGTGTCATGGTGACTGCTGCTTCAGATCAATGTGTTCTCTGGAATGAAGACAGGCTCCAATAAGAAACCCCAACAACTCACCTGATCATTTTTCTGACACGTAAACTGCAGATTTGAACAGAGACAAGTGCAAATTTAACCAGGACCTGTCTCAGGAGTACAGCCAGTGTGTGTGTGAGACGCTCCTGAGACAGATGTGCAAACAGTTAAATTAGCCTCGTACAAAGGCGAGAAGCTGGTAAATACACTCACGCTTGGGTCTTCAGAGAGGTGACAAAAACTGCAGCTCTGGCAAATCCACAGATCAAGAATATAGTCCCTTCAAATAGAACAGGAACATGGAGGAAAATGTTCTACTGTGATTGAAGTCTTATGAGTCAGTGTAGAGTGAGTGAAAAGTAGGAGTGAATGGTTGGTTGCCTGTCTCAACGTTTATTGAAATGGTGTTTATGAGAGGACAATGAGCAATCAAATCCAAATCACAATTTGAATGGATACTGTACACAATTAGATAAATGCAAAAAGCTACATTTTTTTTGTGGACACACATAAAATGTGAATTTTGAACAGAATCCTATTACTATAACATTAACCTCTAATGCAATTGCAATGGTTGTCAGAGAAAATCACAACTAGATATTTTCCCCAAATAATTTAAGCCTTAAGCCTAAGCCCTTACAGCAAAGTGTGATTTCTGTAATGCTAGTGTACAGTCTAGGTTGTTTTTAGCATATATGGAGGAGAATGGTGTCCTCTATGGTGTCCTCTATTACTGGAAAAACACTGAATCCTTCAGTTCCATACACAAGGCTACCTGTCAGGAGGAGCTATAGGTGACAGCAGTGCAGCACTTTTTTTCCTTTTTGGTGACGACAAAAAAAAAAATAAAAAAACTTATTTGAATTCAATAGTCATCAAAATTGAACATATGAATCTGTATTATATTGTATTTTTTATGCTTAATGTATAATGTTTAGAAACTTTTAGGTCTCAAACCTTTCTAATATCACAGCGTTAACTCACCAGATATGTGAATGTTGGACTGCAGTGTCTCTCCGATTGTCACTGCTGTTGTTTGGCTCTGTCTCTTGCCGCTGCTGTACAAGTATGTGAGGAATGTACTTGGCTGCTTCAGGACAGTGTCATGGGGCTGTTAGGCTCATTCTGATGACTGTAAATGTACTATTGGCCCAGAGTAGTGATGTCAAGATACTAAAATTTCAAACAAGATACAGTAGTAGAAGAGTCGACTAGAAACTCAATACAGATTCCGATACCATTATGTGGTCCATAGGCATACCTAGATGTGGTCTTATACTTGTTCTGATACAGTTCAATATCATTCTAAGGGGCCGTTTACACGAGGACGATTGCGATTGAAAACGACAAACTATTCTATCGGAAGTGTCTTTCGTTTACACGGCAACTGCACCATCGGGCTCTGAAACCGCAAAAATCTGAACACTCCTTCCAGAGTGTGGAGTTCTGAAGACATGTTCACGTCGCATACACCTGACGTCACACTGGATGCGCCAAGCCGGTAAAAACAATAACAAACGTGTCTGACTACCTTGATACCACGGATGTTCAAGTTGCGCTAGCAGCTCTAGTCAAAATACAAGAGTCATTTCAACAATTGTATAAAATGTATACGGATACCATAGGTGAACAGAGACGGGTAAAATAAACAATTAGAAAATGACAATTTTGCGCATGCTCGCCGACATGCCGCTGCTCTATCACAGTGCCACCTAGCGGCCTGGCATGCATATTCAATCGAATTCGCCCACTTTTGCGTCTTCGTATAAACAAACATTTCCTGTTGAGAACGCTCGTCTAAACGTGGATAAAAAATTGAAGACGAGACGCCACTTTTGCGTCTTCTGTTTTGATCGTATACGTAGCCTAAAGCTATACAGGTAAGCCAGTTTCATTTTTGTCCTGTGAATGTGACTTTTTTTTAGTATCAATACCTGCTCAAATGAGTATCAAGTTTTGATACTAGTCTAATCTATTAGTAACAAATTTTCAGTACTTTTGACAGCCCTAATGATTAGGGGTGTGCAAAATAATCGTCATGACAATGCATCGCGATACTAACTTTCACAATATACTGCATCGATTCTTGATGCCAAAAATAGATTATTATTTGTTAATATTTTAATATTTAATAATTTATTATTTAATATTAATAAAGAAATAAATTTATTATTAGTTTTTTTTTATAAATCCTATGCACTTTTTTTCTTTGTGAAAGGGTATTGTTTGTTATGATGGTAGCCACCTCCAAAATGGCAAATGTTTGAACATCATTTTTTGTTTTAGAAAAAATCCTATGCACATCCTATGCACTTTTTTTGTTATTGGTTTGGTTTATTTGTTTTGTTATTCAATAAATTTAGTTATGAATTGAGTTACTCAGAGTTATGTATCAGTTGAAGACACTACGCAGATACACAGCCACTGATATTTAAGTTATCCTCTTTTTTTTTTTTGGTACATTTTCACTGAAGTATCTCAAATATATTGCAATGCATCGCAATAATTCAAGTATCGTGATGCATCGTCATCGTGATTCGAATTGAATCGTGACTTCTCTGCCAATACCCACCCCTACTAATGATAAGCCGTAACAAATTTTGACGTACAATATATTGCTGAAGCAAATTATAGACGATAAATGATAATATTGAAGCCAAACCATAAAGCAGATTTATCCCCTAAATAACTATTTTAAAATACAATATGAGCTACAACAAATAAATTGCAGAATACAACACTTTATTTTGTTTCTATAATGAGTCATAGAAGTTCATAATTCAACCTTCAAATCTCATCGGTGTGCTGAAAAATAATCAAAACTTTCCACTACAGTACCAAAAAGTACCCATGATAAATATTCCCCCCCAAAAAACTGTTCCATCTATCATGTATTGGACGATATAGTAATAATTGTGATAGGCCTACGTAGTGCAGACAGAAACTTGTTTTGAATTGTAATTACGGTTGGGATTACGGTTTAGTTTCCTCTCCTGACGGCAGCAGTGGCCACCCTGTCACCATGTTGTGTATGGCCTGGGGTTTGCGTGACCGGATCTTACTTGACTCCAGAGACTGAGAAGTTGAGTCTTGTGCACTTTTAATACTGTGTGGATTAAATGACTTCTTTGTGCCGCTCATGACTGGAGATGACGTTGGGAAAGTCTGGAAGAAGGCATGACAGGAATTTAAAACTATACAATGTAATAGTCACATTTAGATCCTGTTTTTCTTTGCATATGTATGGGTCTCAAAACAGCCCATAAAACCCATTTTCTAGTATTCAAAGACTTAAATATCCACGCAGAACTTATTGTGGGGATTGGTGAAAATTATTTAAATTATCATCTGTTTTTCCCTTGCTTTTATATGCACTTTTGTAGACTCGAACCACTTTAACATAATCCACAAGTGAATACAGCAATTACAATCGAACAATAAAAGATTTTAATGATGTAAAAAAAAAAAAATCTGTCTTGCATAGGGATGTAAAATATTGATTATTGACATTATTGACCTTATCGATCGCCTTACGATTAACTGATAAGCGGCGTTTTTCACCTGAATTTTAGTGTTTCAATAGGGTCTTTAAGAATATAAGCTATAGTATACATAACACTGAGTCAAAAATATATCATAGTACATTGAACCCTTGCTCTATTGCGGTTCACTCTTTGCGGCCTCGCTGTTTCGCTGATTTTTTTTTCCCAATTTTTTTTTCCTTTTTTTTTTTTTATAGTGTAACAATGTGGTCTGCGTCCTGATTGGCTAAGAGACTAGACCAGGACTAAACGTGGACTAAACCAGAACTAGACCAGGTCTGAACCAGTATTAAATCACGTGCGGCTTTTGCGTTCGTTTGTGCGTGTTCAGTTTGTGGCTCGGGTTGAGAGCACGCGGTCCGGGTGCCGCAGTTCTATCTCCCGGTGTACACGCTGCCTCGCGCTGCATTTTCTCATATTTGTCTCTAGTTTAAACACTCAAACTTTCATAGATTTTCAACAAAATGTATTAATAGTGACGCATGGGGGGAGACATGGCGCGCGAGCAGCACTGCCGCGTCCCTGGACGAGACGCGCACCAACCCCTTGGAGAAGTGCGCGACACGTGCTGCTCTGTCACGGATTTGTCTACGATGAGGGGTTTATCGTGGACAAATCCGTGACAGAGCAGCACGTGTCGTGCACTTCTCCAAGGGGTTAGTGCGCGTCTCCAGTCTGAGAAAAGTGTATAATGTGTGTGGTGAGGCATTTACAGCCTTAAAACATGTAGAATAATTGTAAAATATAAAGTTGTCCTACTTCGCGGATTTCACTTATTGCGGGCTATTTCTGGAACCTAAACGAGGGATTACTGTATTATTATATTGTATATTCCTCAATTAATTATTCCTTAGTAAATAGCAGACAAATGTATTGATGCTGAATAACAAAATACATTCTTTATTGAAAATAAATTGAGGACTGGCTCAGTTGTTGCACTTGCAGCATGGAAATCTTGAAATTAAAAGGAACAGAAGAAATTAAATAACAGAATGTTTTTTAGTCTACATATTATGATGAAACCAGTGAATCCAGGCTATTTTTATGACATTCTCAACATTTATTTTGAACTAAGGCATCAACAATATTTCTCTCCCTTAAAGGTACAGTGTGTAGGATTCGTGGCGCATAGGTGGTGTAGGTACCATGCACTTCCTCTTTTGGCTACGGCAGACCTCGAGGGTCACCCGGGCGCGCCGTAGCGCCGACAGCTCGCGTGCCCGCGCACGAATCGCGCGCCGCTGTATACATAAAACGCGGTTCCCCGTTCACTTTTTTTTTTCTTTTCGCATGAAAACACACAATCCCGATCATGATTCATGACAATCTACACATCAAATGAAACCTTACAGTCTCCTCTTTTTGACTATGCAATTCATTTCCCTGCAAAACAATCACTCCCCGAGCACATGGGGCTTTTATACAGAAAAGCACAAAACGAGGTTTGTTACTTACCTTTAGCTTACCTTTGAAGGCTCTGCACAGGTCAAACTCTATATTTCACCATAAACTTGGCCTCAATCTGTCCATAAGGATCCAGCGAATAAAATCCAGTAAAACAATTTAGTCCAAAATACGTCTTAGATCCATTACGAGTGTGATACAGCAGCATGCTTGTTTACACGAGGCTCCCCCCTTCCCCCCTCCCCTTCCCCTTCTCTCCTTTGCTCCTCCGCTCCCACATGCAGCGCGGCTGAGCAGCTGCTAGCAGGAGCCGAGGCGAAGGATGAGCCCAAATGTCCTTCTGCGGCTCTCGTATTCAAAATGGCTGCCTCTATATGGGGAAGATCCCCCTTTTATGTGACTATATCTAAGTCCAAAAGAATACTTTGATTTCATGATGGAAGTGAAAAGGCTTGGAAAACAATGTATTTTTGAATGGGTATCTTCAATTTCAGTAATTAACAGGTAAAAATCTTACACACTGTCCCTTTAATCTGTGAAGGGTTACAGTACAAAATATAAATTTCACAGGGCCCCTGGACACAGCATAAAACATTACAGGGCCTCAAACCAGAACAATCAAGAAATTATAAAAGCATGTAAGTTACATGCTTTTATAATTTCAATAATATATGGTTCTAGGTCCAGCTCTACTGTGAGTTGTTGCTATGGTCCTTCTCGCGAGTGGGTTCACATCTCATGTTCACATTCCAGAGTAGCGCCCTCTAGCGATTAGTTACAATTAATGCATTTTGTTCGGCCAACGTCTTGATCGACAATTAATTGTAAGTCGATTAATTGTTGACATCCCTAGTCTTACATCTTCATTAGGCCTGTCATGATGAATACTATATTGACTTATCGTTCAATATATGATAGCTCGAAGATTGAACAGTATATTTTGGGGCTCAGTATTTATTGCCTGTATATTTTTGTTGAAATAGTGTGGAGGTTTCTGCTATTTTTTGTAATGCGGTAAGATTTGAGCCGTTAAAAGTGAAAAACCCTAACTTCCAGGACTAACTAATGGTTCATTCTGCCATTTATTTCTTGTATTTGTTGCAGTTCAGGCCTTTTAATGATATAGTATATGTAAATTTGGTTAACTGTGATTTTCTTGCTTTATTGTATCAGTGGCATAAATTAGTTTCAGTAATATAATTTGTTATATTCATCTGTAGCAATATATAGTGTTTCAAAATTTGTTATTGTGACGGGCGTAATCTTCATGCATTATTAAAGCTAATTATTTTATAACGTGTTAACGAAAACTGTTATCTACATGTATTGTGCTAAGCTGGTCTGTTGCGTATTTGAAATACACGACTCTTTAAGTGCCAGCTCCTATAATCCAGTCCACAGCTGCTGCTTCTGTTAAACTAGTGACCAGTGTTTATTTTCCTCAGTAGCCATTAGCCTGTCGTCCCGCCTGCTTTTCCTCTTTGAAAAGAGCTTGAGATGGATGCCTTATTCTCTCTCTCCCTCTTTCTCATTCTCCCATCTCTCCTTCCTCCTCCTCTCTCTCCCCTTCTCTCTCCTCTCTCACAGTCCAGACTAAGAAGGCCTTATCTCGCGGCCCCATAATGCACCCAGTGTCAGTCAGTGCCCGAATTAAATGCTTCCTGTGTCTATGGCCCCAGTCCTGGCCTGCATTCCTCTCAAGGTTCATGTTTGGTGGAAGGATTCACAGAGACGAGGCTGATGTGATGATATAATGAAACATGTGCTATGCAGTATGTGTAATATTACTTTCGCAATGTTCATCTTAATTGTCTTCAAGTTACAATAGTTCTTATTGACATTTAGTTAAACAAGTTATTAGTGAGATGTATTTACCCGGATATTTAAATTCTAGTGTTTTCCAGTGTAATGGTGCATATAAAAAGTCCCCAGTCATATATACTACATATACTATCCCAATATGCATTATGTTTTTCTTTCCAGTGAAACAGTCCCTCTTGTTTCTGTTGTTAAGACAGCAGGACACTGTAAGAGCTTTCCCCTCCACAGATGTACAGTGTCATCCACAGTGAGACAAGTGTCAGTTTAATCTGCTCCTGCACCAGAACATGGAGCAGGGGAATTGTTTTCAATCCAACTACTCGCCTTATCACTTCGACAGAATCCGCCTTCTGCTCTTGACTTTTTGCAGGAAGAACACGGGCTGCCTTTGCCAATGTTTTTGACAGCTCTGGTTGGTCGGCAAGTGAACATTTAGTCCTCAAGATGATGTTTTAGAAGCAATAAAAATACTTAAGTTTCACTTCCATTTTTCCCAGTACAGATATATTGGAAAAGCAAAGCTTAGTTTAAATAAAACCACAGTGCGGTAAAACTTTTTATTCTCAAAAAAACACGAAGTGCATTTCATTAGTTAGAAAAGTGAGGATTCGCTTTAAAAGGCTGCAAACTTTATAAAAGTAAACTACTTTTCTTTTCATGTTTTTAATACAATAAAAATCAAAACAAGGGCATATTCTGTATTTGAATGTGAATGCGTCATTGAGGTGAAAGGTTTCCAGTTCAAATCACAGCACCATTACTGTTGGTAGATTACAGTGACATTTAAGGCTGTGTCTGACATTGCCCTGGCTGACATCTAAAGGCACTTAAATGGTGCTCGTAGCATTAGCCTGATGAGATATTTCAGGATCAAGAGCCCAATTGCCTGTGATAACAATTCACTGGCCCAAGGTTGTGGTCTGTTCTCATATTTGGACCAGTGCCAATCCAGCGTATGCATTCTATTTTGAGGGCACCTCTATTCATCTCGCTCTATTCATGGATTTTGTGTATTTGCATAAGCTAGTGCTACACAATATTTTTTTCTTACTAAAAACAAACAAAAACGGCTTCCAGTACGAAGTTCCTCAACATTGACAAGACAGACTTTTGTCACTTGTCACTTGAAACAAAAAACCTGTCAGAATTCTCCCCCAAAGCATGTTTTTACTAACAGAGGATTGACTGTGGACAATTCTATTAAAATCAGCTGATCATTGATTATTAGAAATGATAGAATCTCAATCTTGATAAAAATGTGACCATTTGCATAACCCAGGTAAAAGATTCTCTATATTTGCCTACATTTTCCCCCCATCTCCACACAACAAACTGAAAGCTCTGTTCCACCTTGTGATGTCATGTAGTAATACAGGAAGTGCTCTGTGTTTTTAAACTCCATACACTTTCAATAGAATCTTTTGGACAATTTCAGCTCTCTAATTGCCAGTCTCTACTGAACTTAAGGTAAAAGGCAGCTGTTAACATGAAAACCTCCTCTTCGTGACTTTACAAGATGAAACAGCATTTGAGCTTTGGAGATGTGAATGATGTGTTGTTGTTTTTTTTATGTAATAGTATTCTAACATGGCTTAAAGGTCACAAGAGTCAATTTTGTACAATATAGGATCATTTAAAGAAACTACTTTTATGCTTTGTTGAAATTTTGATTCCGATTCTGTCCAACAAAAGAGTAAACACTCTTTTTGTCTCTTTTGTCATTATGGTATATCAGTCAAAGTCAGTATTGAATTTTGAGTCTTTTTCTTTAGAAGCAAAATAGGCAACACTGCCACTCCATCCATGTTTGTGTAGATTCTGGTTGCTCTCTGGTGCTCTCTCTATAGTCTCAAAAACAGCAAAAATCTTGTGAATGATACAGCTCCTCAAATGAAAACGATAACTTTTTTCAGTTACATAACCTAACCATGAATCTGTGGAAAACGCAACCTGTGGCGTGTTGTCTGCATCTCCATCTCTAAATCAAGATTATATCCACACTGCTGGGGTTTACCACTATTGTCTTTCTTTTAATATCTTGTGTGGGTTCGTTGAGTTAGCTGCTCTGGTTTTCCTGGTGTCTGTGCGGAGAGGGAGATGCGCTGTGGTAATTCGGAGCAGACTGAGGCACATCGTGACTCATTGTTGCAGCGGCTTCGCTCTCTTCAGCCCACTCACACTCACACCATCTTCTGCTCCAACTCTCTCATTCTTAAACTCATTTAGACCTTTTTTACTCTCATGTTTGGATGGTACAATTTAGTGAGGTTATTCTTCCCGTATTGCTGCAGGGGTGGCATTTAATTGTCAATGAAGTACAGTCTGACGCAATGATTATTTTTGTTTGTTATCTCGCTTTTATTAGTCATAACATAAAATTAATACAACATGAAAATTATATATGAATACAAAGATATTTTAACACTTAATATGTAAAGAAGGGAGATGTATTATTATAAAATGTATAATATGATTGCTTTGGAGTAAGCAAGTAAATATCAAGTCATGTTTTCCATTCACATTAATGGGTGCATTTCAGTACATTCTATATGAATTATTGAGAAAAAAAAAAGTTGGTAAAATGTGCCCACAGCTCTCAACATGTCATTGAAAAGAAGAGTGCTTTATTATATTTATGTATGATGTAACAGTAATCAAGTACTAATTTGAGTTGTCTTTTTCAGCTTCTGTTTCTTCTAAAGTATAATCATGATTCTTTACCATAACATATTTTTCTCTGAGCCTTTGTGACTGTGATGCAGTGCGATAATGGAGACGCCTCGGAGGTAATCCCCCCAGTGTAAACACTGAAGCTCTGAGCAGCTCCAGGCTCATCCTCAGATTTAACTGTACAACACTTTTACAATGGAAGCACGGGGAAATACATATGTGCACAAAGACCTGTAATCACTGACTACAGAGGAACTTAATCTGTAACTCACATTTATCACCATTAATTTTAAATGTGTGTAGTTATTAGGGCTGGAATAGACTAAGGAATTTCTTAAGGCTGCCACACACTACATGAGAATTTACCCAATTTGGTTGATTTGCTGTTTGCTTTTCCCCGAGTTTGGAGAGGATGACCCGATTTCGTGTTTTCGTGTGTGATTTTGAAGCTGTCATGTGTGGTGTCAGTGTGACTCTGAGCTGCACTGACATGTCGTAATCATCAAACATCAGCAACGCTACGGTAGCAGCCTATAAAACAGTGTCAGAGACAGACGAAGTGACGGACAAAGAGGCGCAAGATGCAAATTCAGTAAATAGCGAAAATAATTATTACACACCTCTTTTAAAGTTGTAAATTTAAACTGCAGCATCTCATCCACATTATCCATAGAATTTGTCCTCTGCAAATAATGACATCCAGTCCACAAAACATTGCTATTAATCCAGTTTGAAGCGTTCTTTAAAAGTAAAAAGGCGAGCGTAGTTCCTCACGTGTCTCTGTTTACATCCACACAGCACACGGATAAGCTGCAGATTAGCAACACTGACTCTACTTCCACTGTACTTTATCTGAAGTTTTGCACCACATTTCACAAATAAAAATAACAGTTTTGTCTTAAAATCTCATAAGATTCTCCTTATGTCTGTGGTGTGCGCTTTTTGTTGCATAAAAATCGTTTGACTGAAAAATCCTGGAGTGTGTGGCAGCCTTAGGTCAACTAAAGACATACCTTGGCCATTGATTAGTTGACTTAAAAGACCCAAAATGATTAATTGACCAAATGACTAAAGGCCTTCAGCCCTGATCATTTTTCATGGTTTGATAATGTCATCTTGTGCACATAAAACAAACTGGGAAGTCAGTTTACGAATATTGAAATAATTCATGTTTAGAGGGGATGTTATTGTTTTAGTCAAAGAACAGTTTGGCATAATTGTGAAGGATGAAAAAATACTGCATAATATTATGTAATACTAATAGAACTAATTTATACTGGCAGGCAGCTACCATCATTAGAGGAATTTTATAGGAATCTGCATAGATTTCATTAGCAACAATCAACTCCCATGTAACAGTAAAAACAGTAAACTACAAACTCTCCCACTAGTACTGCACACTGTTCTTGGACTTACTGTAACGGGGAACGTTCAATCAAATGCCTTTTTCTGAAAAGTATGATTATGGCCCATACTGACCAAAATACTGTATTGCCATCCTGGGAAAGCTTGAAAACTGAGCCTGGAGTGCATGGATGTGGCTATAAATAGTCTCAGGAACCCTGTATTACCAGTCTATGTATGTATGAATGTGTGTGTGGTGCAGTGCCCAGGATTGTAATGTAACGTAGTGCTGACTCAGACTGTGTGCGTCAACAGCTGCTGCCTTCAAGAGAGCGAGAAGGAGAGGAGGAAGCGCCTGGGGAGGGGGAGGGCGCATAGCTGCTGTGTGGGAGAGTGAATAGGTTAGATTAAAATAGAGTGGTACAGATTCATGATTTCTCTTTTCTCATCATGCCTTGCTGCCCATTGCTTTGACATCTTTGTTTCCTAAAGTAGATCTGTCCAACTTTATTGTCTCAAGAGAGTTTGGAAATAAAATGCTATTTATAACCAATTACTGTGTTTTTATTACCAATAGATGTGATCTAAGTATTGTGACCTTAGCATAAACTTAAAGGAAGCATAAACTAAAAGGAAGTATTTGTTGAGGAAGTAGTAGATTTGGAAATATAGATTGCTAGTACTAGTAGTAACCGTAGTAGCGTAACCAGTGTAGTACTGGATATATTTTTAGCCCAAGCCAGATTGGTAGCATTAGTGGTAGCAAGTAAAGCATGAAGTAGGTCTAAAAGATAAAACCTTATAATTTAAGTTGGATCACTGTCATGTTTAATGATTTTTGTGTTGTGTATTGTGTTGCATTATCTTTCCATACAGGTAGGGAATATGTCTGAAAATGTATATCACAGTTTTTATTTTATCACGTTCCATGTAAAGTATCATATTGCCTTGAAGAGGTAACCAAGGTCATCTGCGTTATGTGAACTTCATTGCAGTTGGTTGAATCCACCTGTCACTTGCTGAGGCTGACCAATAGGAGGTGTAGACACTAGACAGTAAAAAGTGTTTGTTTAAGCACAGAGCTGCATTCAAGGGAAAATTAGTAAATCACAATATGGCAAATATACCAAAATGGCATAGTGTCACAGGCATTAGATCATGATTCAAATTGTATTGTCGTATTATCCAGCCCTACCTTTCAACTTCCTAATCCTGATCATAACATTTGACACATAT